>CM017764.1:33539164-33979971 GCA_008009225.1 Acer yangbiense
TCAGCCTGCCACGTCACACGTGAAATGGCGTCGTTTTGGCATAGGCGCTCGTCAGCCTGACGTCATGCTGACGTCAGGTCGTCTTCAAGCTGCAGTCGGGTCGCCTGGACCCGCACATGACCCGACCCGACCCGACCCGACCAGACCAGACCAGACCAGACCCGACCCGACCTGACCCAAACCGACGTTGACCCGACGACTTCTCCGGCCATTTTCGACCATTTTTTGGTGATTTTTTCAATGATATCTGCCCAGATCGACTCCCCTTCTCCTTCCGGTCACGATGGACCAAGTTTGGGCCTCCCATGCTAAAGTTTCCCTCTCCTCCAAACCTGCATGGAAGTCCAAGCTCAAAGCTCAACTCCAGCGGCTTCTTTCATGCAATCCAGACGTCCAAACCTGCTGGAAATCCGTGGTTTCATGCCGAGAGAAAGAACCCGCGAAGCAGAGGGACTGAACTTGCGGCCAAACGTCCAAAAACCACCACGACTTCCGTCGGAGAGCAAGAACCTGCGGGACAAGGGATCCAAACCCGCGAGCTTGACCGACTTGGAAGATATTTCGTCCAAAGCTTGCCCAATCCTTCCCTAATATAAATATGCATCTTTTGTAACCTAAAACACTATCCCTAATATCCAAACAATAACACAAATACCTTAGAATTACACCTAGAATAGCCTAATCAACCTAGAATCTCACAAGCCACCATTGTTTCCAAGCTTGGGAAAGTCAAGGAGAAGTCTAGCTAGCTTGAGGACTTCACCAAGTGTTTGTGTTGTCTTCTTTATCTCCTTTTCTTGCTTTAGCTTGTTGTTGTAACTATATGTTTATGTTGGGATTTTGGTGAGATTGTAATAATATTCAATATTTGGTTGGTGTGTTTATGTGCTTGAGCTTAATATATACATGTTAGTTGATTGATCAATTAATTGATATGTAATGGATTTAGACTAGTTGAGACATTAATACCATGCATGAATGACTATTTATGTATGTGTCTTTATCCTAGTTTAGATTGGTGAAGACCAATCTTGTGAGCATATTTGCCATCAACTAGGAATTGGATTAATTGCATGAACATCATTTCCTAGCATTTTCATATCCAATCCTCACTCTTGCATGACCATGCATGAGTTTAGTTACACTACAAAAAAAATGGTCTTTTCCGACGGCTAAATGCCGTCGGAAAAGACCATTTACCGTCGAAAATACGCTTTTCCGACGGGAAAAGGCCGTCGGAGGCCGTCGCAAATACGATTGTCAGAAATAAATATTCACTGACGAGTTGTCACAAATACTACCATTTTCAACGGCCATGGCTGTCGGAAAAAATAAAAATGCTGTCGGTAATAGTGATTCAAGGTGGTCAAAATTATTTGTATTTTCGACGGCTTTGAAAAGAATACTCGGTGTGTTCTAAATATTATCTAGAGGGGGTGAATAGATTTTAACGATTATTACCCAATTTTTGCATGCAAGTCAATTTTACGAAAATGCCCCTACTATTCAAAAATACAAGCAAGTGTAATAAGATGCGAAAATTAAATAACACTTGATTTTTACGTGGAAACCCAACCACTGGGAAAAACCACGGGCTGTATAGTGCGCCACACTCGGAACTCGAAATCACTAATTGAAATGAAGTTTACAACCTATGTAGACCTCGTCTAACACTCCGGTCTGTAACCCCTCACTTCTACCCAGCGGGCCTTTATTAGCAACCCTATTCCAATTGCTCGATCCTCGCAGTCACTACTTGTAATGATGTTTACAGCCTAATCCCGGTCTGTAACCTACCACTACTACCCGCAGGCCTGTAATAGCAACCCTAGACCAAGACTTCAATCTCTCAAAAGAAATTGCACAACCCTATGTGAATATGTATGAATATTCAATTAACAAACAAGGCTAGGGAACCTTAGATGCTTATCTAGGATGATGATATATTCAATTTAAATCAACCCTAGATATCAATTGCTAAATGACATGTCAAATAGCATAGATAATCATAGATTATAAAAACCTAGATATCTATCAAAAACAACACTCAATCAATTCATCACAATTAATCTCTTTTCTTGTATTTAGCATATGATCTAAAACATACAAGTAATTTAAAAGAGATGGCTTGGTATTTAAAATACTAAAATAAGATGAAATTAATCAAAATCTTACCAAGCAAGTTGTGATGATGCAAACCCATACATGGATGCACTCTATATAGACATAGGAGATGCAATATGAAATTTGATGCAAAAGGGGTTTGATTTGAGTGGTTAAAGGTGAGTTCTTGATTTGATTTTCTCTCAAAATCTATCTTTGAAGTTTAGGGTTCTTAAGAGTCAAAGAACTTATTCAGATAATGAGAAAGTGTGATATTTATAGACATCAAGAATAGGGCAAGTGAAAAGACAATTTTGCCCCTGAAATCGCACGATCGGCGGTTTCATTCGGCGACCAGGCAGCCGAATTGAACCGTCGAATGGCTCCCGAGCGGAACAGGGGAACTTTGGCGACTTTGTTCGGCGGTTTCTAAACCGCCGATCATAACCGCCGTTTTGGACCTGAGAGATATATTTCAATCAGGTCTCATTCGGCGGTTTCGAATGGCGGCCAGGCCGCCGAATGTAACCGCCGTTTCACCAAAAATGGTGAAACCAAGGAGAAGCCAAAGGCATCTCCACCGGCGATCATCGCACAAAACAAAGCACATCAACGTGCACGCACGGACGTTTCCGAACATCCTTCGGGAAACGAATTACTCCACACTAAAAGCTAACACACATGAAGTGCAAGTGTGGGTATTGAATGCATCCTAATGCCTATCATGTTATGGCATTTCATATAACAAGATGCAATCAATTTAATGCAAGAAGAGACATTGAATAAACAATAAAGCACAATGCACACAAAATATAAACACAACATTCAAGAATAAGAGTTATGCATGTTGTGTGTGTGTGCAACTATATCTCTTCAAGGCAAAGTAAGCACTAGATATATACCTTTGGTGCTTGTCCTCTTGAGGTCTTGGAAAGGGTCTTTGATCTTCAACAAATCACCTAGACTACCCTTACAACCAAACCCCAACATGTGGTTTGCCCACGAAATAAGCCAATCAATTAAAGGGAATCCTTACAGGCTTATTGCCGTCGGAAATAGTAATTCAAGGTGGTCAAAATTACTTTTATTTCCAACGGCTTTACCGCTATTTCTGACGGCTTATTGCCGTCGGAAATAGTCGAATTATTAAAAAAATAGCGTGACTCGACTTGATAGTCGCCACGTCACTTGTCAAGTACCACGTCACCTTGACACGCGCCACGTCACCGCCACATCACCTATCACGTGCCACATCACCCAGCATGTGGCACTATAAATCCTTGAAATTCATGTGGCTTGAACCCTTGACCTGGATGACAGTAAGGGTTTCCTTTACCATTTTGCTATAACCTTATATCTGATATGTTTTGCATATTATTTATATATAAGCTATTGATATGTTTGTATACTATGTAATTACAGTAAATATATTTTTTTGTATACTATTGAGATATTGATTTTTAAAATAATATTTTATTAAAATTATTAGAGTTCTTGTTGACAGTGAATTTTGAATACATTTAACACATATAGTGATACATTTAAAATACTGACCTATAAGTCACATTTTTTGTGTAGTGTTATAAATTACATACATTCCATTATAATTTATTAAATAATATTTTAATAATAAATCATTTATTTATTCTATGAAATTGAGGTCAACAAAGCAAAGACTATTTTCGACGGTCTAAATGCCATCGGAAATAATGTATTCCTTTTTTTTTTTCTTTTCAAATGGAACAAGACTATTTCCGACGGCATTGAGGTCGTCGGAAATAGTGTATTCCTTTTTTATTTTCAAATGGAACAAGACTATTTCTGACGGCATTGAAGCCGTCGAAAATATTGTATTCCTATTTTCTCTTTTCAAATGGAACAAAGATTATTTTCCGACGGCCCTCGGAAATAGTGTATTCATTTTTTTCTTTTCAAATGGAACAAGACTATTTCCGACAACATTGAGGCCGTCGGAAATAGTGTATTCCTTTTTTATTTTCAAATGGAACGAGACTATTTCCGACGGCATTGAAGCCGTCGGAAATAGTGTATTCCTTTTTTTCTTTTCAAATGGAACAAGACTATTTCCGACGGCATTGAAGCCGTCGGAAATAGTGTATTCCTTTTTTTCTTTTCAAATGGAACAAGACTATTTCCGACGGCATTGAGGCCGTCGGAATTAGTGTATTCCTTTTTTTATTTTCAAATGGAACAAGACTATTTCTGACGCTATTGAAGCCGTCGGAAATAGTGTATTTGCCGTCGGAATTGAGAACAAAATTGACGGCTTTTTTGACTATTTCCGATGGCCTTTGGCCGTCGAAAATATGGTATCTAATTTTTACTCATTTCCGACGGCACTGAAATGGCCGTCGGAAATAGTTCGTCACTGATAGACTTTTTTTTTGTAGTGTTAATTTAGTTAGTTAGTGTTAAATTAGTTAATTGTGTTTGGCAAGCTTGTTAATTTAGATAATTGTAGTGGTAAGCTTAGTGATAGGTTAGTTAATTGCCTAAGGGATTGACAACCCTTAGTTGTAGTTAAATTTAGTGTAACTTAGTGTAATTTAGATAATTGCCATCTTAGTTTAATCTTAGCCATTAGCTAGTGTAATTGCCTTGCCACCATCCTCTCTTTACTTTTCATGTATGTAATTAGTGTATATAGTGTAAATAATCTAAGACCTAGAACCGATTTAAGGTAAACACCTCCTCGTGGGAACGAAACCCTTACTCGTAACCACTATACGTGGCCAACGATTCGTATACTTGCGAAAGGGTAAAAACACTCACATGCCATATCATTCACGGTAGTTTATAGAACTATCGCGTTTGTTCACGAGATCGATCATCATCTATGAAGGTTTTTCTAGTAGTGTTGGTTTTCATTGAAGAGATTTAGTTGCACACACTCACTTGTAATGTTTGCATATGTATGCTTTACTTTTGTGTGCATACTCTTCACATGTCACCTTTCACACTTGCACTTTGTTGTTGTATTTTGTTGTATGTTAGTGTGTCTAGTAATTCGTTTCCCGTACATTGTTCGAAAACGTCCGCGTTTGCACGATGGTGTGCTTGGTTAGCTCGATGATCGCCTTCGGAGAATGCCATTGGCTTCTCCTTTGTTTTCACCAAAAGTGGTGAAACGGTGGTTTGATCGGCGGCCATGACCGCCGAATGAAACCGTCGTTTGAGTCTAGAAAGTTCTGGAGTAATTTTGCGGTTATGATCGGTGGCCATGACTGCCGTTCGAAACCATCGTTTAGACCTGGTTGATTTAATCTCTCGGGTCTATTTCTGCTGTTGTGATCGGCGGTTTCAAAACCGCTGATGTTCCCCTGTTCTCTCGGGATCACTTCAGCGGTTGGATTGATGGTTTTGAAACCGTCGATCGCACATTTCAGGGGCAAACTTGTCTTTTCACATGCCTTGTTTTTGATGTCTATAAATACATCACTTTCTTATCTCTCTAAACCTAGCTCTTTCAATACAAGAACCCTAAATTCTATAAAGAGATTTGTGAGAGAAAAGGCAATCAAGATTGCTTATTTAAACACTCAAAACCATTTTCATATGCATTAAACTTTATCTAGCATCTTCTAGATTATCTAGGATGCTTGCTTGCATGGGTCTTACTCAACACACTTGCTTTGGTAAGTTCTTCACTAATTTCATCTAATCTTAGTGTTTTACTTAAAAAGGCATCTCTTTAATTACTTGTATGTTCTTAGATTATATTCTTATGTACAAGATAGAGATTGTTGTGTTGTTTTGATTGAGTGTTGTTTTTGTGATAGCTAAACTTAGGATTCCCAATCCTGATGTCCACCCAAATGATCAGATGCAGGGTACAGAGGATCCTACTGAGACTGGGACCAAGCCAGTAGAGGAGGTGGAGGCTCCTACTGAGCCTAAGGTACCAAGAACTGGACAGGTCTTGGCTGATGCAGGTACCAAGGTAATTGAGGAATGGATCTCTTAATTATGTTAAGGAACCTACTCTGATACCAATTGAAAAAAAAAATAAAACATGTCCTAATAATCTAGAGGGGGGTGAATAGATTTTAATCCGACTATTACCAAATTTTTGTGATTAATCAATCTTACGAAAAACCCCAAACTAGTCACAAAATAAAATCAAGTGTAATAAAGCGGAATTTAAATAACACTCGATATTTACGTGGAAACCTTTAACAAGGAAAAACCACGGGCTGTTATGTGCGCCACACACGAACCTCAATCCATTAATTGTAATGGTGATTACAACCTAGGTTGACCACGTCAAACCCTATACAGTTACTGTTGGGGTTTTTGCCCTAAAGCTTGTAATTTGTAAATGTGAATTGAACATAAATAAAAGAAGTAGTTTATTCATTCAAATTGTCTCATACATTTATTTATATCATGTGTACTTAACATCCAAGATTGCCGGATGTAATCTCTAACTGAGTATATGAGTGTCATATACAGAGGTATTCAGTTTGAGATGAGTAATCTAAAGAGATCGTAGATAGCAAATAGAGTTAGGTACTTTATTTGTGGTTAATCTACAGCTGCGGTCCATTCTGTAATGTACGATGGTCTTAACCTAGACTATTCATATGGTGATATGAGAATAGAGGCACCTTATATGATGTGATCATATAGGACTAGGCCATGATCTATATGAATCTCTCACCAAGATCCGTTACAAGATGAGATTCATATATATCAACAAATGATGGCCATATATGGGTAATCTTAATCCTGAGTGTCTTATCGACTCCTTCAGGTTAGATCGTGGTTTTTGATATACCATGGGTGAGATCGGAGTTGCATTACCGGTCAATAACTTTGTATGTTGGAATCATGGTTTGGCTTGTTGCTAGGAAGGTCTGCACACAATTGTGAGAAGTAGATAGTAATTCCCTTAAGGGTTGATTCGGGGCTTGAACAATATGAGCGCTCTCCTAATTCCGTGAGGAATGTAGGATTTATTGTTCATTAGAGAATCAATGGTACTTAATGGAAAGATGTAATTTGAGAGGTATAACGGATATTATGACCTAGCTCTAATTATGAACTTATTGTGGAGGATCATACCATATGTAATAGCTATATCGATGGACACCAAGAGTAATTGGTTTGTGTAAAAATGTCTACAGTTGATAGAGTGCAGCTTCGGGTTTTTAGTGGAATAACACCGAAGTTAATAATCATAAAATATTAATTAAATAGTTTAATTAATTATTTCTAAGGATTATTGGAGCTCAAAATACCGTGGGTCCATTAGGTTCCCTTGCTAGCTCGATCGATTTAGGTAACAAGGGTCATGGTTAATTAATTGGATTGTCCAATTAATTGTGTTACGAAAGTGACACGTGTCTATACGGGAATTAATTGAATAATGAGATTATTTAATTAATGAATATTAATGATTATGTTAATTAAATAATTAAATTATTTAATCATGTAATTAATTATTGATGGAAGGTGTTAGTTGATATTTATATTTAAAAAATGGGATAATATGATTATCTTATTTTTAATTAATTAAATATTAATTTTGAATTTAAATAGTTTAAATTCAAATTAGATGATATCTATTAATAAAATAAAATAAAGATTTTGTTTTTAAATTAAAAAGATATCATCAGTTGTTTTTTTTTTTTTAAAAAGATATATATTTTTTAAGAAAACTAATCAACAACACACAACAAAAGAAAAGAGAGACAGAGGTGTGCGACACGCAAAACAACAAGAAAAAAAAAAGAAGTGTTTATTTGTTCTTCTTGAGTGGCCGAACCAAAACAATACAAAGAGCAAGAGTTGTCTTTTGTGTATTTCTCTTCATCCTCCTTATTCCTGAGTACCGTGACGCGCCCACATGCCGTTATCAATTTCGGGTCATAGCGAGGAAGATCTTGTGGTTCAAATCAGGAGCAGATCGTATTAAAGAGAAGGAGTCTCCAACGCTGGTATGAAATCGTTTCACCTTCTTTGTTGTTTTTGATTATTACTGTACAATTAGGTTTACTTAATGATTGCATAAAAAATTTTAAAACCCTTCCGCTGCGCAATCTATAACCCTAGGTTACTACAATTGGTATCAAAGCCATTTTTTGTACATTATAATCGAATTTGATTGCTTCTGATTGTATGTATGAATGTGTAGGCACTTTCTAATGATTGTATGATGTTTATAATTTTTTTTTTTAAATTTGTTATAAACATGGTTGGTCGTTAATTGTATGGAACAATGGGTTTTATGGTTCTTTTCAATGGTTGTAATTTCTGGTGTAATATTAATCCCAGATTGTATAATATATATTTTTTATTTCGTTGATTTGCTGTAATTTTATATTATTGATGTAAATCAAAGACGAAGAAAAACGATCCGGAAGAACGAAGACACCAGCAGGCTGCCGCACGGGTTATTGCACAAGTCACTTGTATATATATATTTGTGTGCAACATTCTGTTGCAATAGCCCTTTCTTACATTGGGTGGATGCACAACCAAGGTGTGTAGCCCTTTCCATGAGGGTGCTTGTTGAATACTATGTAGTGCCAAAGCAAAATGGATACATACCAAAGGTCATCTATCATGTACTAAGCAATAGGCTTCTAGATGCATCCATAATCTATACATTTTCAACCACATATATTCAAAAACTAAAAACATATAAGAGAAGCATTAGTGCACTATTTTTTTTTTTTTTTTTTTTTGATAATTTTTAGTGCACTTTTCAAAGATAAGATTTTCAAACTCAAGTGCATGATCTAGAAACAATAAAAGATACTTATTTAAGATCACTACTTCTCAAGTGAGTAGCTCTCAAAGATAATGATATTCACATAAAGTTTTGCTCATCAAGCCACTCACAATCACACAAATCATGCCAATGGACATTCTAAGAGTTTTATACCTCTCTTTGTCCAAGGGTTTGGTGAACAAGTCTGCAAGTTGATTTTTAGTAGGCATATGCTCAAGAGTAACAATAGAATGTTCAACTAGGTCTCTAATGAAAAGATGCCTAATGTTTATGTGCTTTGTGTGGGAGTGTTGAACTGGATTTTTAGAGATGTTAATGACACTTAAGTTATCACAATAAAGTGTCATTTTTTGTTGTTCTATCTCATAATCCTTAAGGATTTGTTTCATCCAAAGTAATTATGTGCATGCACTTCCGGCCACAATGTACTCGGCTTTAGAAGAAGAAAGGGAAACATAATTTTGTTTCTTACTTGACCAAGAAACTAAGTTATTCCCAACGTAAAAGTAACCGCCGGATGTGCTTTTATGATCATCTATGTTTCCCGCACAATCGGCATCACAGTAGCCTACTAGGATATCATTGGTGTCAAAAGAATAAAATAGACCAAGACTATGAGTCCCTTTGACATACCTAATGATCCTCTTGACGGCTTTTAAGTGAGATTCCTTAGGATTAGCTTGGAATCTTGCACACAAGCCAACACTAAAACATATGTCTGGTCTACTAGTCGTTAGGTAAAGAAGACTACCAATCATGCTTTTATAAAGGCTTTGGTCAACACTTTTCCCTTTTTTCATCTTTTTCAAGTTTTAAAGTAGTACTCATGGGTGTTTCAAAATCTTTTCCATTTTCTAGGCCAAATCTCTTAACAAGGTTTTTAGCATATTTAGATTGATTCAACATTATGCCCATGCTAGTTTGCTTTACTTGCATTCCTAGAAAATAATTCAACTCACCCACCATACTCATTTCAAATTCACTTGACATAACACTTACAAATTCATCAACCTTGGTTTTATTAGTAGACCCAAAAACAATGTCATCAACATATATTTGAGCAACAAAAATATCATTATCATGATGTTTGATAAACAATGTTCTATAAATGCCACCTCTCCTATAATAGTTGTCAATAAGATATTGAGTCAACCTATTATACCAAGCTCTTGGAGCTTGCTTAAGGCCATAAAGAGCATTTTTCAATTTAAACATATGATTAGGAGAGTATGGGTCTACAAAACCCTTAGGTTGTTTAACATACACTTCTTCTTGAAGGTATCCATTAAGGAAAGCACTTTTGACATCCATTTGAAACAATTTGAACTTTTTAATGCATGCAATGGACAACAAAAGTCTAACGGACTCGAGACGAGCAACCGTTGCAAACGTCTCATCAAAGTCTACACCCTTAACTTGAGTGTAACCTTGAGCCACTAGTCTAGCTTTGTTCCTCACAATCTTGCCACTTTCATCGGTTTTATTCCTATAATTTAGTGCCAATTACATTTATATCTTTAGGTCTAGGAACTAAGGACCACACTTCATTTCTCTCAAATTGATTAAGTTCATCTTGCATAGACCCAACCCAATATTCATCAACAATTGCTTCATTAATATTTTTGGGTTCAATTTGAGAAGTGTAGCAAGTATATGCAATTTGGTTAGCAATTTGATTTCTAGTTCTAACCCCTTCATTCAAATCACCTATGATGTCTTCTTGATAGTGTAAGTTTCTAAGTCTAGGGTGAGAAAGTTCAACAACTTGGTCATTTTGTTGATTATCATTTAAAACATTTTCCAACCCTTGACCCCAATTGATTGGCTTATTTCGTGGTCAAACCACATGTTGGGGTTTGGTTGTAAGGGTAGTCTAGGTGTTTGTTGAAGATCATTTCCAAGACTCATATATATCTAGTGCTTACATTGGCAAGAGATATAGTTGCACACACACACACAACATGCATAACTCTTATTCTTGTATGGTGTGTTTATATTTTGTGTGCATTGTGCTTTATTGATTTATTCAATATCATGTTGAATTGATTGCATCTTGTTATATGATAATGCCATGACATGTTAGGCATTAGGATGCATTCAATACCCACACTTGCACTTCATGTATGTTAGCTTTTAGTGTGGAGTAATTCGTTTCCCTAAGGATGTTCGGAAACGTCCGCGCGTGCACGGTAATGTGCTTTGATTTGCGCGATGATCGCCGGTGGAGATGCCTTTGGCTTCTCCTTGGTTTCATTGGTGAATCACGTTCAAACCGCCGAATGAGACCTGATTCTCTCGGGTCCAAAACGGCGGTTGGGATCGGCGGTTTCCACCGCCGAATGAAGTCGCCGAAGTTCCCCTGTTCCACACGGGAGCCATTCGGCGGTTCATTTCGGCGGCCTGGCCGCCGAATGAAACCGCCGATCGGTGCGTTTCAAGGGCAAAATTGTATTTTCACCTGCCCTGTTTTTGGTCTCTATAAATACATCCTTATCTCTGGTTCAGAACACAAGTCTTTGATCATTAGAACCCTAGAGAGATATTTAGAGAGACTTGAGAGAGAAAGCTTAAAGATCATATCTTTATCTCTCTAAACCCATCCCCACATGCATAAATCTTCATCTAAGCATCATCTAGGATCATCTAGCATATGCTAATGCATGAGACTTCTTCAACACACATGGTATGATTTGTTGAACACTTTTATCTTACATAATTAGTGTTTCTACTTATCAATTTTATCTCATATTTTACTTATATGTGTTTAGATTAATTTCTACATATAAGATTGAGATTATGTGTTGATTGGGTTTTTATTTGTTAGCTAGGCTTTAATGTTCATATGATCTAGCTAATTGATCTCATTTATTGATTGAGATTATTTTTCATAGCTTATTTGATTAGGTCATTATTGCCTAAAAGCTATGCCATGAACATTCTTGTGTGATGTATTGATAACTAGGTTGATAGATTGTTTTTTAATCAACTAGTTAATCCTTTGAATGTTTATGGGTTTTATATGATAGCTTTGTATCTAGGATTGGTGATCCTTTACTTAGCTAAAGTTATATGCCATGTCATATAGCTATATGTGATATCTAGGATTGATTATATTGTCATCTTATAATCCTAGGTAAGCATTTAGAGTACCCTAGCTCTTATTGCATTAATTGAATATTCATACATATTCACATAGGGTTGTGCAAGAGATTGAAGTCTTGGGGCTAAGTGTGCTTAGGCCTCAAGCAAATTGGACTAGAGCCGCTATAAAAGGCCCGCGTGGTAGATTAGAGGGTGCTCACGCCAAGAGTAGTGTATCAGGGGATATCACTAGGGATTGAACCAAGAGTGGCGATTGGTAGTGTCCATAGCCTGAGGTTATCTAGGGTGAGGGTCCGAGAATCACTTGAGGGTGTAACCGTCTTTTCATATAGTGGATTTCGAGGTCCGAGTGTGGCGCACTTAACAGCCCGTGGTTTTTCCCAGTGGTTGGGTTTTCCACGTATACATCAAGTGTCTTTTACTATATCTTATTACACTTGTATGTTTTGTTGACTTGCTAGGGGTATTTTCGTAAAATTGACATGCATGCGAAAATTGGGTAATAATTAGATAAAATCTATTCACCCCCCCTCTAGCTTTATATTGATGAACACACCTCGAGTGAACTTTCATTGACCAACAACTTCAACATGACTATCATTTTCATCATCTTGACTAGAAACACTACTAACCACATCAATAGGTGTTTTAGTGTCATTCAACATGTTTTCTTTAGGTTCATTGACACCATTTTCATCACACAAATTAAGCATGCTAAGATCATCTATCTTCACATTGATAGACTCCATAATAGTCTTAATGGTCAAGTTAAAGACTCTATAAGCACGATTATTTATAGCATACCCAAGAAAGAGACCAACATCACTTTTAGCATCAAACATTCCTAAGTGATCTCTATCATTTAAAATATAACACTTACTCCCAAAAGTGTGGAAGCAACTTACATTGGGCTTCTTGCCCTTCCATAGCTCATAGGACGTTTGTTTTGTGCCGGCCTCCTAAAAACACGATTAGACACATAACAAACGGTATTGACCGCCTTGGCCCATAGGTTTCTAGGGACTTTCTTGCTATTGAGCATGACCCTAGCCATCTCTTACAAGACACGGTTTTTCCTCTCAACAACACCATTTTGTTGAGGAGTTCTAGGTGCGGAGAACTCATGAGAAATCCCTAAACCATCACAAAACTCACTAAATTTAGCATTTTCAAATTCCGTCCCATGATCACTCCTAATGCGACATATTTTCTTGATATTAAGACCTTTTTCATTTTAAACTTGATTACAATTTTTTTTGAAGTAATCAAAAGCCTCAGTCTTGTTTCTAAGAAAATAAACCCAAGTAAACCTAGAGTAGTCATCAACGCATACAAAAATGTACTTTTTGCCATTGATGCTCTCAATTTGAATTGGCCCCATTAGGTCCATGTGCATAAGTTCTAAAGGTCTCTTGGTAGCAATATAAGAACTCTTTTTGCGAGGCATTTTGGTTTGTTTACCTAATTGGCAAGGTTCACAAACAACCTTAAGTTTCTTACCAAGATTAGGAAGACCTCTAACAATGCCATGTTTTTCAAGCTTCTTTAAATCTTTAAAATTCATGTGGCACAAACGTTGATGCGACAAATCAAGCTTGTTGCACTCATGTGCCATGTTGCAAGTTAGAGGATTTATTTTAAGACAATAGCAATTGTCTATAGACCGTTTGACTCTTAGAACAACATTGCCCACTACAACAAATATTGCATATAATAGCATGCAGTAAATGCTATTGAAGGACAATAGGAGCATTTATAAAAATGTCATGTCAGCCTGTGTGATTAAAAGTTTTCACTTTTCATAGCATTTTTCACACGTTATAAATGATTTTTTTAAAATGCTATAAAATCTACTTTCATAGCATTCAACTTATGTTATGACTATAATAACATTTGCTATAATACACTCTATTATAGAATTTAATGAATGCTATTATATGTGCCAAATTGAAAAAATATATATAATAATAAATTATTTTAATGCTATTTTGTAGTTATTAATTAAATTCATATATGTATAAAAAAAATAATTAACACCAAACATTTCATTGACAATCAAAATAGTTATACAATCCAACCCAAACATAATCTTTCATCTACTTAACTCATCTTAAAATTACATGGTCCAATATGTTCATCTGTATAAATTTGCCTTCATAAAAAAAAACATTTGATTACACAGAAAAACTAGTTTTCTACTTTTGATCTAAGAGCATCTCCAATGCTATTATGCATTTGGAGAAAATGGAGTGCCACATAGAATAGATATTAAAAAAGTTAGAAAAACTGTCTCCAATGCTATTATCTAAATTGAATATGGAGATGATGTGACAAAAAAAAAGTTAGAGAATATGGAGTTGGGTTTCTAATTCTAGAAACTCTCCTAGAAATGCTTATTAGGATTTCTAACTCTTTCCACCAATAAGATTAAAGCTTTCAACTCTTTCCACCAATTAGATTAAACCTCATTTAATTGTAAAATAAAAGAGGATAGAGAGTGTAATAATTGTTTTATTATGATTGGACATAAAATATATGCATATTTGACTTTAGATAATTGCATTGGAGATGTGAATATGCATTTTTCTAAATTTTTTTTCAAAAGTGGGCCCATAATAAATAGAAATGCTGATGTGACACTATTTAAAATCTCAAAAATGCATATTTGCATTGGAGATGCTTTAATATATTTGACATGCTTTTGCAATCTTCAAATGCTGCACTTACCTAGTTACCTACACAGAAATAAAAAAAAAAAATTAAAAGAAAAATTAAATTACTTATTTATATCAGAAAAAAAAAATACCTGCACGGAATTATTTATAAGAGGTATTTCATCAAATACCTTATATGAATAATAAGTTGTTGACCTTAACAATCATATGGAGACTTGGAGACAAATATCACAACAACAAATTACACAAAAGCGTTTCATCAAACACCTTATATGCATAATAAGTCGTTGGCCTTAACCATCATGTGGAGACTGTAGGGAAAAATACCGTAGTACACGCAGCGGAAGCGAGACTAAAAATAGATTTAGTGACTTGTAAAAATTTTTCCTTTTATGAACCTTAAACCCTTTAATCAATTAAACATATATATTATCTAACAAAAGAATAATACCTTTTGTCGCATGATCCGATTGACTTACGTCGATGGTAATCCGCAAGATCTTCAATCCTAGCACGAACGTGGATCACCTAGGAGCGTGGTCTCCCTTTTCTTTGAATTGCAAACCTGTGAATGGACAAACAAACTTTTCTTTTCTTTGTTAGTCACAAAAACAATCAAAAGAATACTAAGATTATTCCGGTCACTTTTGAGTTCTCAATCTAATGATCGAAACTCGCGTGAACCTAGATCGATGTCGTACACACAAGCTTATTGATGAATAAGCAAATAGTATACCATCAAAGAATAATCTAACACTCTTTTATGTTTTAGTAGAATAAATTAATCTCTCTATGAATTGAGAAGAAGAAGAAAATAGAATCTCAAGCACCAAGCATTAGGTTGGCCGAAATCTATATGAGTGAATATATAGGTGGCCAAATTTTCTTTCCTTCTTTCTTTTAGGGTTGCCGAATTCTCTAACCTAAATGGACTAGGGTTGCCGCAACATACAAGCTTAAAAGAGTTTGTGTTGCACCCTAATTCCCATCTAGTTTAAGACTTCAAACCCTAATTTAATTCATAAAATCTTTTATTCTTTTATTTGACTAAATAAAAAAGACTTCTTATTTGATTTAAATAAATAAAATTAATTATTTATTTTCTTTTCAAACAAGTCTTTTACTTTTAGTAAACTACTACAATAGTATTACTCTAGGAAATATATTTCCTATTCAGAAAAGATTTGTTTCTTAATTAAACAATTAATTAATAAATTAATTAATTCTTATTTAATTAAAACAATGAAACAAAATAATATATTAGGTTATAAAACCTTCTTGCCGTCCCACTTAAACAAATGGGCTATATATTATTTTCTTTATTTTCTTTATTTCATTTAATCCATTAGGACTTTAAATAAAAAGCCCACATGTGAACCAGACCCATTCTTACTAAAAGAAACAAGCCCACATGTCATTCATTAATATATTAATATAATTGAGCAGCCCATTACATAAATAATGTGCAAATTATATTCTTAATATATTAAATGCAATTCTAGATGGACCCTTAAATTGGTCCGGTAGAATATATCAAGTGATCCATGCAAGTCCGTGTGGATTGGGGATCTTGGCGGGCCATCTAAATTTAAGCTTCAATAGACATAACTTAATCATAATCAACAAATGATTCACTTAGGTCCGATCCATTAATTTTAACTCATTCCACTAAAGAGCTAAAACTGAACTCTTAAATAAAGATAGAAAAGGAAGATGCTCCTCATTCATACCCTAGACAATCATATTGGAGATAGTGTATCCTCATGATTAATATCAGTAATCGCCAAGAGTTCATAGACCGCCTATAACTCTCCAAGTTACCACATTTACTCATATGACCACGTTTTGAACTTGGATATTTTGACTTGTCCAGAAGCCATGTTTTCAATAGACACTATCGAAAACTCAACGTTGAGATTTAATATCCAATTACCTCAAAACATCCATATGATGATATTATACTCTCATTTAATAAATGGAGCCACGATGTCCATATCTATAAATGAAGTCCTCTATCGATTAACAAATGAATATCACCAAACTATCGAGGATAGACTATGCGATATAATCGTACTCATTGATAACTCAAATGATATCACTTGCAACCATAAGTCCATCATTTATCTCAGGATTAAGATATACTCTCCGATTGTCCTGATAATGAAAAGACTATTATCTATTGACGGTTCTAGATAAAGCTTATTGTGATCCAGTTCAATGCACCCAGTGCACTAGATCCTTTTGCTCGAAGACACTCCGATGATTTTAGACTCATCATATCTCATTTGATCCCACTCAAATGCTAGCAAAAGAATTCTACAACTTTAACAAGATAAAGGTGCCCAACCTTTAACTTAAGTTGTGAACATTATTCAAGACTAACTAAAGAATTGTCTACCACATACATATCCAGATGTACGAACAATTCTTCTTTTCTCATAGTCTTTAGACCTTATGATTATTTACTTTGACAATTATAATATTAAACTATAAATGCTATACGATTTGTTAAACCAGAAATCACTTTATTAATATGAAAAAGATTGTTAATTACAATATTACACTCTTGCTATTGAGCATAATCCTAACAGAGACAAATACCACTACAAAAAATTACAGAGTCAAGAAAAATGCAAGATAACAAATGGGTAATTAACAAAATTGACAAAGAGATAAAAATTCTAACTTACCGAATCTTCACTTTGTTCATAACATTTCTTAAAGAACTATTTGAAATGTACACAAATTCATACCTTTCAACCTGATGGATAGAAATCGATTGAATAAAACTCTTGGAAATTAAACAAAACACAACTGTAAGTTAATGATAATGAAACCTAAATATAATTAATAGAACATTATTTCAGTAAAAATAAAACAAACCAACATCAAAATCTAATTATACATAAACTAACATTGATATATAAAAAAAATAAAAAAAATCAAAAACCCAATTATTGAAGAATAGAAAAAATCTGGAAACCTTGCCATTTGAATACAAAAAAAAAATAATAATAATAAATAAATAAATTAAAATTGCCAACGGTTGGATCGTGAGTTCGTGATTCGTGGATATCTCGAAGTAAAAATATAAATTGATGAAATTGAGAATATGAGAATTGTGGTCAAGTCTTGGGTTATGGGGCAAAGATAATGGAGAAGATCTCAAAACCCTATTTTTTTATTATTTTTTTTATGTGATTTAAAAAAAAGTTTGAATAGGGGAAAAATGTTTTACAGAGGGAATGAAAATTTTTGTTCCCGCTATTGGGTGTTCTCTTATATAAAATAGACAATTAATTTATTTAAAAATAATTATATAACTTATTATTCTGTTATAGCATTTTTTTTTTTAAAGAATTATATTATAGCAATTTAAAAACATGCTATAATAAAAAAAATGTAGAAATTTATATCATATAATTAGAAATTATCTTATAGCATTCATAAATATGCTATTTAATTATAAGTAAATGTAACGTAATGTAAAACGTTACAACTCAAAGTACATATTATAGCATTCTGTAATTTTATGCTATGAAATCTATACATTTGATAGCATTATCTAAGGAATGCTATTAATTAATGCTATAAAATATGATATTTGTTGTAGTGGCCCTTTTTATCAATTATAGTGCACACGTATTTGTTAAAGCTAACTTCCTTAAAAATTTCACACAAGTGAGTAATGCTTATCTGATAAGGTTAGTTTGTAACCCATAAACATACAAAGTATTGCGAAGTTTAGGCAATCCGGGGATACAAATTGTTTCCTTGCCAAGAACTTGCTTTTTGGTACCATCACCAAAAGTAACCCAACCTCCATCCGTTAACACAAGATTCTTAAAGAATTCTTTGTTCTCGGTCATGTTCTTAGAGCAACCACTATCTAGGTACCAAGAATAGGAGGAGTTGGCACGAATAGCATATTGTGCAACTAGACAATTAGATGTGTCTTTTCTAATCCTCACACTTTTCACAACATGCCTCTCACTCTTACCACTAACATGCTTTAACTCAATGTTAGGCTTTTTAACATGCACCTTGACCTCATTGATCACATTTTCAAAAATATCAAGCAAAGCATTATCAACTTTCTTATGCATAGTAGAGTGAGGCACAACACAAGATTTAGCAAGCAAGTCATTAACAACATTCTTCACCACATGCTTTTCCAAGGTCTTCCTAGGTCTATTTATATATCTATACATGGATGATTGCCTAGGTCCATTCAAAGATATATCATGAAAAATATTATCAAGTTTGCATTTCCGAATATACTTAAAACACCTAGGTTGAATATTTCCTACCATATTACAATGATGACAAATAGGAATAAATTTGAGAAATTTACCAATTGCATTTGCTTCCAACTTCTTTGGACTTCTCACAATTTTTCCTTTTTGATGTGCAACCCTTGATGCTCCACCTCTTGCATTTGAGGTTGTTGCTCCTTGATGTTGATGTTGCTGAGTTCTTCCATTGAACTTCCTTGTTGAAGAAGAGGCACCTCTGGTAGCTTTCATAGCTTTACCTTGAGTGAGTATACCTACATTTGTTTTAATGGTTGCTTTGACAAAAGTAGATTTGTTAGTATAAGGGGTTTCCTTCTCATTTATATAACCCAAACCTCTTTTATCACTAGGATGCTTTCCACTTTTAATGAGGGTTTCAATCTTATTAGAACTAGATGACATCTTGTTAATCATCCTACTAACCTCATCAAGTTTATCACTAAGCACCCTATTTTTAATGGCATATTTTTCTAAGATGTCATCACTTTTCCTAACATCTTCACGTGATTTATTTAGCCATTGTTCATACTTTTTCTCTTGAATTAAATGCTCACTAAGTTTAGCTTTAAGAATGTTTTCAAGCCTTTTAGCATTAACAAGAGAATTATCCATTTGCTCAATTTCATGCTTCAAGATACTAAGTCTATCATTACTATCCTTTAGGTTCATTTCTAGACTTAGGATCTTGTCTTTAAGGTCATTAAAATCTTTTGAGCCAAGTCCATAATTCTCTAGTTTCTTATTGAGGGACACATTGACTTTAGATAAACGTTCATTTTCAAAAGTAAGATCATTGATCTTTTTCTCTTCTAAGTCAATATGTTCAACAAAAGAAGTCACATAGGAACACACTTCCTTAATCAGGACTAATACAAAATAACACAAACACTACAAAGAAAGGATCTATCTAAGTGCGTCTAGAAACCCGCTCTGATACCAAATGAAATTCCCTTAAGCAATAGTGTATTATATACCTAGAGAAAGGGGGGGGTGAATAGGTATAGGCCCAAATTCTTCCAATATTAAAAAATATGCGGATTATAACAAAGAAAATACACACTTGAAGAGATTCAACAAATGAATTGATTTAACTAATGCAAAAGTAAATCGATATACAAGATATGCAATCAATGTAAAATATGGAAGATAAAGAAAAGTAAAGCGAAATGTGACACAAGTATTTTTTTACGTGGTAAAGCCTCAAAGAGGAAACATCCATGGGTTGATACCACAACCACCGGCAAAGCAATCTACTATATGAAATGACTTACACACTCAAAGCTATCTACTCAAGATATCCGCTCTAAGCTATCACCTCTGTAAATGCCTCATTTTTTATTGGCTCATTTCATTGACAAAACCACAATGGGGTTCAATTTGTAAGGGTAGCTTAAGAGTGAAGAAATCCTCATCAAAGTTCAAAGAACCTCATTGTGGACTTCAAGTGCTTCAAGTATGGTAATTCGCTTGACTTAACTCTAATTTGAAGAGATGTAGTTGCACACACTCACATCACTTGCATATGTTCATTGATTGCATCTTCTGATTATAATGGCATCATGTTAGCCTTAGGTTGCATTCCTTTTTTTTTTGACCCTTGCACGTGTGTATGTGTGCTTAAGGGAGTGGGTGTGCACTGGTCGTGCGCTGGTCAGCACCAGCTCAAGCCACCAGCGCATCTCCTCCAGTAGAGTGCCGCTGGTCGTGACCTGCGCAAGCACACTAGCGTAACTTCTCCAGAATGTTGCCACTGGTCTTGCGCTCCTCAGTGGCGCCGTTCGTCCATCGCCCTTACAAATTCAAGGGCGTGCGCTGGTGAGGTGCGCTGGTCGTCCAGCGCTACACCAGCGCAAATGGCGGAATCTGAAACGTTTTTCTTCAAAACGACGTTATTTCTTTTGGATCTCTTATATATATAAGTTGATAGTCTTGGCTCATTTTCTAGAGCAAAAATTACACCTTTGAGAGTATTATTGAGCATCTTCAAAGCCAAGGCATCAAAGCCAAGGTATCAAAGCTTCATCTTTTATCTTCCAAAATACAAACACCCTTCATCTTGCATCTTTCATACATCATCTAGCATGATTCTAGGTTGATTTCATTTAGGGTTTTTAGTATTGCTCACATGACTTGTATCTAGAACATCATTCTCATATCTATATGTTCTTGTTTTACAAGATAGCTTTTTTATCACTTGAATTGATTCAAGATTGCATCTTTATGACTTGACCTAGTTTCAAGATTGTTTCTTTTGTGATTTGTGAGTTGTATTGTGATAGATAGTGCATATAGGATTTTGGTTGCTTATTTAATTATAGTATATGCATGTCATCTAGAAAAATGATATCTAGGAATATCTAACATGTTCATCCATGCCTAGATAAGCTTAAATGTCTAACCTTGCATTTTTAGCATCTTGAGTATTTCATATATTCACATTAGGTTGTTTTATCTCTTCTTTTAGAGTCAAGTCTTGTAGTTACTATTGTGATAGTTTTGCAAGCATGGACTAGATTCACTCTTGAAGGCCTGCGGGTAGTAGTGGTAGATTAGTAACCGTGTGAGGTTTGATGTGGTCAATCTAGGTTGTAATTGCCATTACAATTAGTGGATTGAGGTTCGGGTGTGGCGCACTTAACAGCCCGTGGTTTTTCCCCGTGTGAGTTTCCACATAAATATTGTGTGTCCTTTATTTTCCGCTTTGTATCTTGTTTGGGGAATTTTTGTAAAAATTGACTAATAATGAAAATTGGGTAAAAGAATTAGATATAATCTATTCACCCCCCCCCCCCCCCCCCCCCCTCTAGATTACTTTAGGACGCGTTTATATATATTTTCAACCTCCTAGTCTACCCTCAGGCTAGTGAACAACAACGCCTACTACCTATCCAAGGTGTGACCTACACCTCTAGGTAGCAACATTCTATCCAAAGCTCTCAAGCTTCTAGGATGATTTCTTGCTTAGCTATCCGGAGTTTCCTACTCCTAGCTAAGTCTTCTTGCTTGGTTATCCGGAACACTTTCCTAACCAAGACTTCTTGCTCTTTCCACAAAGCTTCACTCACTTTGCAAGAGACTTCAACCTTACACAAGGCAATGATCTAAGTGATGCAAATGATGTAAATCACAATCAAATAAAGCTAGTTGATCATTCAAGCTAAATGTACATGCTTAGTGATAAACTAGAATTATGCTTTCAATACACAATCCCAAATCTATCTAGAAATCAAAGCATGTGAGACAATAAGAACAAGATATGAATATTCAATATATCACAAGAAAATCTTAGTTCTTATATCATGGAATTGAACCTAGAAAATATCATGAGGCACATCACATATATCATTTCTAGAAACAACTTCAAGCTTAATCAAGTTTAGCAAAAATATGTTCAATTGAAATCACAAGGCTAAAACTCTAACAAAAAATCAATCATACAACCCTAGCATATGATCTAACATACTTCTCAACACATTTCAACAATCAATTAGGAAGAATAAAAAAGATGATCAAAAGAAATGTAAGAAGAAGAAGTTTCACATACAACAATTGAACCTCGTACTGAAATCAGGTCACTGGGAAAAATTAAGAAGTCAAATGGTTCTAAAAATGCTTGGGATTTGTAGCTCTTGTCGAGACCAACATTTTTGGCTTTTGGATCTATCAATTTCGAGTTCGTATGAGAAAGTTATGATCGAAATAAGAAACCTAAAATCATGAAGAATTCTGCACACTTTTTCTTTTTCAATTTTCTTCAAGTTCTTCAAGTTATGTTTTGAGGGAATAAGAGAAGCTTTTAAAAGATTCAAGGAGGGAACAAAAACGAACCAATCGAAGTGTGACAACACACAATCCCCGTGTGGGGCGTGTGTGGCACACGGGACCAGAGGGCTGGTCTGGCCGTGTGGCACACGGCCTCCACACGTGGTGGTGTATGCTTGGCCTTTGGCCGAGCAATGCCTCCTCCCGCTCCTCCCTCGTTCTTCGGCCGTATCCGGGCTTCCGAACTCCGATTTTGAATCCGTCTTCAGATTACAAATTGTGACTCCCTCACGCACAATGACGACTACAAAACTTTGACAAAAGGTTGAGAATTCATCTCAGAAAATGATGATAAAGACAACTCAACGAATGAGAATGCCAAGTAACGTAGCTACATCGTTTGGACTCGAAACCTAATGAATGAGTAACCGAAATGACCGGAACTCAATAAGGAATCAAATAAGAACATGTTCAAGTCCAAAATACAAGAAACACAAACATATAAACACAATGTCACACAAGTATGCCATATCTAAGTGATAGTCATAAAACATGCAATTCTACAAGGTTTGTCTATAAGAGACCAATGCATGTGCATACTTAAATGTGTGTGAATGTGTTATACCAAATGTTTGCATAATGATGCAGGGACACACATGTATGAATTGTGTGTGTGTGCGCTTACGCCTTGCAAAAGGAAGAAGGAACTTGATACCTTAGCATCCAAGAACGAGCTTTTCCCTTTTGAAGACGACATTTGCATGAGACATTGCTTTCAACCTTTGAAGCTTCTTTTCTCCAAGAAACACCTAAGCAACTAATCAATACAAATAAAGAGAGTTTTGCAAAGGAATCAAGCCAATAAAGATCTAGGATCTTACAGTATTGATCACATGTTCTATGTTGAATTGATTGGTTGCATCATTTGCATTCACATGATCACACTAGGAAGTTCTTGTAAAAGGCATGAAGTCTTGGTTAGAGTCGGGATGACTCGGATAGCCAAGCAAGAAGTCTTGTCTAGAGTCGGGAGGACTCGGATAGGCAAGCAAGGAGTCATGGCTAGAGTCTGGAGGACTCGTAAAGTCATGCATGGGAGGCTCTCTAGAGGCATGAGTGCCTTGGATAGGGAGTTGGCTACAATATTGGTAGGCCTAGGCTTATGGTTAGACATAGACTCCAAAAGAGCGGGGTACATGGGATGCGTATGCACTCTTGAGGAATTTCTAATCTACCATCAATGTTGGTTTTGTATGTTGTCCAATATATGGTGGCTTCGTATCATTGAGGGATTTTATACTTTCCAATAGGGTTGGGTAAACATAGACTCCAATAGGAAGTTGGTCAAAGTTGGCCACTTTTGAAGAATTTCTAATTTACCATCCAATATATATAGTACCTAATGGTTGTAGTTCAACCCGTGGATGTTTCCTCCTCGGAGGTTTTACCAAGTTAAAAAATCTCGTGTTAATTCTTCCTATCTCTATCTCTTCTATTTGTATATGTGTATGTTGTTATCTTGTTGCATATTATTCACTTGTGATGTATATTAAAACAAGATTATGTAAGGTGTGATTTGTGAACAAATTCATTTGATCATATTTGTAATACATAATTCTTTTGTATTTTGTAATTTTTGTGTATAGTGATATTTGATTATACTTGTAATACATTAAACCAATATTGAAATACAAGTATTATTTGTTGTTGAGTTTATGTGTCCTTATACCTCATACAACTAATTGATATATATAGACAATGCCTAAATGATCACATACTTATCTTGTCTATGTATGATTTATTGGTTTATGTGTTGTATGTAAGGCTACCTTGAGGAACAAACGTAAGTTTGTTCAAGGGATTGAAATAGGCGTAAAAACCTATTCATCCCCCCTAGGTATGCTTTAAGCTATTTAACTATGTTTGTATACTTTCAAAACCCTTATTATATAATAGTGAGTGGGAGAGGGATATATGACATTATATCCTGTGGTCTCCATCATTAGTTCAACACCGTAAGATTCGAGTGGGGTCTCGTGACGGCTTTACTTTTGTCCTCCCTAAGGAGAGTTTCCATAAGAATCAATACCAAGGTTGACTTCCTAACGGATAGGATTTCTGAGGGGATTTCGGGATTGACCGACACTAAGGCGGTAATTCTCGAGTTAAGCTCATGAGATCTGAAATGATAGGTTACTCTCACAAGGTTTTAATTAAATTGGTTAATTAAAAACCTGACTAAATAAATGATGGTTGAATGATATTGGAATAAGAGTTATTTTGGTATATCATTTTGTAAGGATTTCCATCTATTGATTGGTTTATTTCGTGGACAAACCACATATTGGGGCTTGATGTAAGGGTAGCTTAGGTATTTGATGGTTGGTGTTTTACACAACCAAGGCCCTTTCAAGACCTCAAGAGAAGAAGCACCAAAGGTAAATTCTAGTGCTTACTTGCTTTGAAGAGATCTAGTTGCACACACACACAACTCATGCATAAATCTTATTCTTGTATGTTGTGTGTTTTATATGTGTGCATGCATGTTATTGAACATCTCTTCTTGCATGTTTTATTTGATTGCATCTTGTTCATTGAAATGCCATGACATGTTTAGGCATTAGGATGCAAAGTCATGAATTCTATTCATGCATGTTTTATTGATTGCATCTTGTTCAATGACAATGCCATGACATGTTAGACATTATGATGCATTCACTTCCCACACTTGCATTTCATGCTAGTCTTAAGTGTGGTGTAATTTGTTTCCGTTCGAGTGATCGGAAATGCCCACGCTTGCACGATTGTGTGCTTGTCTTAGCACAATGTGTGACCACTAGAGAGGTCCATCTTCCTCTCTTGGATTGGTCTTGGGTCACATGGTCTTATACCATGAGTTTTGGCAATATTGTTATTGCTTAAATTTGACCTTTGGTTACTCCATTGACCATAACCTTTTCTACAGACATCAAAATGTCATTCCATAAATTAGAGTAGAAAGTAGACTTCTATACCTTTCCAACGATATATTATACGAAAGGTTTTGATGTCGTTTGGTCATGTTTCGATGCGCTCGAATTTGGAGCTGAAGTGCTGTCGCATGATTCTGCGGCTTGGCCGCCGATTTGGCCGCAGAATGCCCAGTGACGTCTTTTTGACATTCTCAAAACGTCGTAGCTTCATTTGACACCTATAAATACCCTCTTATCTCTCCTTCTTTATCATAACTCTCCCAACTGAAACCCTAGAGAGAGAATTCACTTTCTAGAAAGAGAAAGAGATATTCTTGAGAGAGAAAGAGAGACTTGAGAGAAAAAGCTTAAAGATTACATCTTTATCTCTCTAAACCAATTCCCACATGCACAAATCATCATCTAGGCATCATCTAGATTCATCTAGTATGTGCCAATGCATGGGTCTTCTTCAACACACATGGTATGATTTGTTAAACACTAATTTCATCTAATCTTAGTGTTTTTACTTATCAATTTATCTCTTTTATCACTTGTATATTCTTTGAGTAATTTCTACATACATGATTGAGATTATGTGTTGATTGGGTTATTTATGTTAGCTAGGTTTTCATGCCTATTTTATATCTAGCTAATTAATGTCATTATATGATTGAGATTATTTTTGATAGCTTAAATGATTAGGTCATTATTGCCTAAAAACTATACCATAAACATTCTTGTGTGGTTTATTGATAACTAGGTTGATAGATTGTATTTTAATCAACTAGTTAATCTTTTGAATGTTTGTGAGTTATTTATGATAGCTATTGTATTTAGGATTGGTTGTCCTTAACATAACTAAAGTTGTATGCCATGTCATATAGCTATATTTGATATCTAGGATTGATTTTATTGTCATCATATAATCCTAGATAAGCATTTAGTGTACCCTAGCACTTCTTGCATATTTGGATATCATTGCATATTCACTTAGGGTTTGATCTCTTTGGAGAAGTAAGTCTTGTGTGATAGACCGGGATTAGGTCGGACACCGGGATTAGGTGGTTACATGAGCAAATTGGACTAGGTCCACTTTTACAGGCCTACGGGTAGTGGTAGCGGTATATTGGCCGGGATTAGGCCGTCAAACTGGGATTAGGTTGTATACACTATCACAATTAGTGGATTCGAGGTTCGAGTGTGGTGCACTTACCAGCCCGTGGTTTTTCCCTGATGAGGGTTTCCACGTAAAAATCAAGTGTCGTTTATATTTCCGCACCATATTACACTTGATTATTATATTGTCTAGTTTGGGGCATTTTCATAAATTTGACTAAACGCGAAAATTGGGTAATAAAGATTAAAATCTATTCACCCCCCATCTAGATAGTTTTATACACACTGTTAATTTGTTTCAATTGGTATCAGAGCGGGGTTCCTAGATATACATAGGTGATCCTTGCTCTTTTTTGGTGTGTTGTGCATTTTGTATGATTGTTGTTTTTTGACATACATCTTGCATTATTCTCATATGCATTCATTTGACTCAAACACCATGAGTGAATTTGAGAGAGAAGAAAATGACTCCGATGAGGAGATGTCCCTCTAAGGTGAGAGAGGAGACGAAGATGAAAGGGCATTGCTCACATCACCAAAGAGCTTCAAGCCCAAGCCTTCCTCAATCTTGGTCTAACCAACCAAGAAGGCTAACATCCCTCAACCTACGATCCTAAAAGGGAAGTGCTCAATCATGCAAGCTCAACCGAGCAAACAACATTGTCTTGGTCATCAACAAAGGAGGAGAGATCCTATCTGTAGGGAAAAATACGGTCAACGCAGTGGAAGCGAGACTAAAAAGGGGTTTTAGTACAGTTTAAAATTTTTCCATATTTGAACCTTAACCCTTTAATTAATTAAACATACGTATCAAAAAGTAACATACCTCTAGTCGCGTGATCCGATTGACTTGCGTCGATGGTAATCCGCAAGATTTTCCAATCCAATCACGAACGTGAATCACCTAGGAGCGTGGTCTCCCTTTCTTTGAATTGCATACCAGAAGGATGGAAATCAAAATCTCTTCTCTTGATCGTTAGTCACAATAAATTCCAAGAGATTACAAAGAATGTTCCGGTCACTTTTGAATTCACAATCGTTAGATCGAAACTCGCGTGAACCTTATTTGAAATTATGCACAAAACCTTTTGGTGTAAAAGTTACCAGTGCACTATCGAAATAAGAACAATCTCTTCTCACTTTTTTCTTGGCTGAAAATAATCACACTAGTCTCAGAGTTGGATTCTATTTTTCTCTAGCAAAAGAAAAAATAAACTCTCCATTAAGCATTAGGGTTGCCGAATATATTATGTATATATATATATAGTTTCTTGCACAATATATTATATATCTCGTGCGCAGACTTTGCACAATATGTTATATATATATATATATATATATATATGTCTAGTGCGCAGACTTTGCATCATATATTATATATGTCTAGTGCACAATCTCATATATATATCTAGCACAATGTATTATATATATCTAGTGCAATTACCGTGCACCATATATTATATATATCTATATATATTGGGGCCTTGCTAAATGTATAATATATATCTATTGCGAAATCTTTACACAATATATTATATATTGTAGCTGAAATCCTTTACCATGTAGGATTTGTGTCTTTTGACTTAAATCCTAACCCCTAGGTAGATTTCCTTAGAATTCCAAACCCTAATCCAACTCTTTAGTGTTTTTATGACTATATTAAAGATTTCCTAATTTGACTAGATAAATAAATCCCTTATTTATCTACTTACCAAATAAAGTCTTTTATATTTATTATACTACCACAATAGTATACTACTAAGAAACATATTTCCTAGTTAGAAAAATATTTTGATATTTAATTAAATAATTAATTAATCAATTAATTAATTTCCATTTAATCAAATAATAAAAATAAAACAATATAATATCATATATATATCTCGGCCATGTGCCATATATATTAATATATCTATATATTGTTTTTCTATTTTATTAAATCCATTGGACCTTAATAAAAGGCCCATATGTGAACTAGGCCCATTCTTACTAAAAGAAACAAGTCCACATGCCTTAATACAATTCTAGATGGACCTATATATTAGTCCGGTAGAATATATCAAGTGATTCATGCAAGTCCGTGTGGATTGGGGATCTTGGCGGGCCTATCTAAATTTAAGCTTCAATAGACATAACCCAATCACAATCAACAAATGATTCACTTAGGTTCAATCTATTAATTTTAGTTCATTCCACTAAAGAACTAAAATTGCACTCTTAAATAAAGATGGAATAAGTAAATATTTCTCATTTGAACCTTAGACAATCTTATTGGAGATGATGTATCCTCATGAAGAATATCAGTAATCGCCAAGAGCTCATAGACCGCCTATAGCTCTCCAAGTTACCATATTTGAAACAAATTATAGCACGGTGTGTATAAAGCTATCTAGAGGGGGGGTGAATAGATTTTACGCTTTTTACCCAATTTTTCGTGTTAGTCAAAATTACGAAAATGCCCTCAAGATAATATAAACAAGCAAGTGTAATATGGTGCGGAAATTAAAATAACACTTGGTTTTTACGTGGAAACCCTCACGGGAAAAACCACGGGCTATGTAAGTAAGCCACACTCGAACCTCGAATCCACTAAATGTGCAAACGATTACAACCTAATCCCGGAAGTAATCACACACCTACCTAATCCCGGTATGAGTGAACCTAGTCCTATTTGCTTGCGATCTAAGCAACCTAATCCCGGTTGCTACACACAAGACTTACTTTCTCTAGAAGAGAATACAACCCTAAGTGAATATATGTGAATATCCAAAATGCAACATAGAGCAAGGGAAACCCTATATGCTTATCTAAGATGATTAATATGCAATTAGAACAATCCTAGATATCAAAACTAAATGACATGTCAATTAGTTTAGCTAATCAATATTAAGCACAAAACCTAATATGCTAGCACAATACAAATTCTCAAACATACATCATACTCATCTCAAAATTGTATCCAAAGCATACAAAATAACAAACAAGTAATTAATTGAGATTGCTAGATAAGAGAAACACAAAACATGTAAGATATTAGTGAAAAGCTTACCAAGCAAAGTATGATGAAGATTCCATGCAAGATGACATCTAGAAGATCAAGGATGATGCTAGATGATGATTGATGATCATGAAAAAGTGTTTGAGTAATCAAGAATTGAGTTCTTGGAATTTTTCTTCTCTTTGAAAAATATCCTAAGTATGAATTCTGAATATGAACTCTCTTAATTGACCTAAAGTCAAAGTGGCATATATATAGGGGGCCAAATCAAAGTGTGGTCGTTTAAGTAAGTTTCAAAGAAACGCGCCGATCGGCGGTTTCAATCGGCGGCCAGGCCGCTGATTATGACCGCCGAATTGAGCTCGTGAAGAACAGAGCAAAAACGGCGGTTCATTCGGCGGTTTCGTGACCGCCGAATCAAAACAGAGAGATTAAAATCAATCAGGTATGAACGGCGGTTTCGTGACCGCCGATTCAACCGCCGAATTAGACTGAGAGATAAATCAATCAGGTCTTGAAACGGCGGTTTCGAACGGCGGTCGTGACCGCCGATCTTAACCGCAGAAATGCTTCAGACCAATCTGGACTGAAACGGCGGTTTAATTCGGCAGCCAGGCCGCCGATCACCTAGATAGGTGAAAACCAAGGAGAAGCCAAGGGCATTCTCCATAGGCGGTCCTCGCGCTAAACCAAGCCCATTCTAGTGCATGCGCGGATGTTTCCGAAAGTTATCGGGAAACGAATTACACAATAACATGACACAATTACACACAACAAAATATAATAAATAAGTGCAAGTGTGAAATGTGACAAATGAAGAGAATGCACACATATGCAATGAATGTTAAGTGTGTGTGTGCAACTAATCTCTTCAAAGAAAAGTAAGCACATAGAAATTTACCTTCGGTGCTTATCAACACGAGGTCTTCAAAGGGCTTCGAACAATAAGACCGATACTTAGGCTACCCTTACAAAGAACCCCAACATGTGGTTGTCCACGAAATGAGCCAATCAACAAATGGGAACCTTACAATATTTACTCATATGACCACATTTTGAACTTGGATATTTTGACTTGTCCAGAAGCCATGTTTTAATAGACTCTATCGAAAACTTAACGTTAAGATTTAATATCCAATACCTCAAAACATCCATATGATGATAATCTACTCTCATTTAATAAATGGAGCCACGATATCCATATCTATAAATGAAGTCCTCTATCGATTTGTTAGGATTATGCTCAATAGCAAGAGTGTAATGTTGTAATTAACAATCTTTTTCATATTAATAAAGTGATTTCTGGTTTAACAAATCGTATAGCATTTATAGTTTAATATTATAATCGTCAAAGTAAATAATCATAAGGTCTAAAGACTATGAGAAAAGAAGAATTGTTCGTACATCTGGATATGTATGTGGTAGACACAATTCTTTAGTTAGTCTTGAATAATGTTCACAACTTAAGTTAAAGGTTGGGCACCTTTATCTTGTTAAAGTTGTAGAATTCTTTTGCTAGCATTTGAGTGGGATCAAATGAGATATGATGAGTCTAAAATCATCGGAGTGTCTTCGAGCAAAAGGATCTAGTGCACTGGGTGCATTGAACTGGATCACAATGAAAAGCTTTATCTAGAACCGTCAATAGATAATAGTCTTTTCATTATCAGGACAATCGGAGAGTCTATCTTAATCCTGAGATAAATGATGGACTTATGGTTGCAAATGATATAATTTGAGTTATCAATGAGTACGATTATAACGCATAGTCTATCCTCGATAGTTTGGTGATATTCATTTGTTAATCGATAAAGGACTTCATTTATAGATATGGACATCGTGGCTCCATTTATTAAATGAGAGTATAATATCATCATATGGATGTTTTGAGGTAATTGGATATTAAATCTCAACGTTGAGTTTTCGATAGTGTCTATTGAAAACATGGCTTCTGGACAAGTCAAACGTCCAAGTTCAAAACGTGGTCATATGAGTAAATATGGTAACTTGGAGAGTTATAGGCGGTGTATGAAGTCTTGGCGATTACTGATATTAATCACGAGGATACACTATCTCCAACATGATTGTCTAGGGTATGAATGAGGAACATCTTCCTTTTCTATCTTTATTTAAGAGTTCAATTTTAGCTCTTTAGTGGAATGAGTTAAAATTAATGGATCGAACCTAAGTGAATCATTTGTTGATTGTGATTAGGTTATGTCTATTGAAGCTTAAATTTAGATGGCCCGCCAAGATCCCCAATCCACACGGACTTGCATGGATCACTTGATATATTCTACCGGACCAATTTAAGGGTCCATCTAGAATTGCATTTAATATATTAGGAATATAATTTGCACATTATTTAAGTAATGAGTTGCTCAATTATATTAATATATTAATAAAAGACATGTGGGCTTGTTTCTTTTAGTAAGAATGGTTCTGGTTCACATGTGGGCTTTTTATTTAAAGTCCAATGGATTAAATGAAATAAGAAAATAATATTAGGCCCAATTTTATTCAAGTAGGGCGGCAAGGTTAATATTTTAACCTAAGATATTATTTTGTTTTCATTGTTTTAATTAAATAAGAATTAATTAATTTATTAATTAATTGTTTAATTAAGAAACAAATCTTTTCTGATTAGGAAATATGATTCCTAGTCTTATACTATTGTTGGTAGTATACTAAAAGTAAAAGACTTATTTGGTAAGAAAATAAATAATTAATTTTATTTATTTAATCAAATAAGAAGTCTTTTATTTTAGTCAATAAAAAGAATAAAATATCTATGAGTTGGATTAGGGTTTGAAGTCTATTCTTTTATGGAAATTAGGGTGCAACACAAACTCCTTTTAGGAGTGTGATTTGCGGCAACCCTAATAGAAAAAGAGAGCAAGATTTCGGCAACCCTAATAGGAAAAGAGAAGAAAATTTAGGCCACCTATATATTCATATGTATAGAATTCAGCCACCCTATGCTTTTTGCTTGAGAGACAATTTTTCTTCTTCTTCTTAATTCATAGAGAGCATTAATTTTATTCTACTAAAAACATAAAAGAGTGAATAAATTATTCTTTGATGGTACACTATTTGCTTGTTCATCAATAAGCTTATGTGTACAACATCGATTTAGGTTCACGCGAGTTTCGATCATTAGATTGAGAACTCAAAAGTGACCGGAATAATTTTAGTCTTCTTTTGATTGTTTTTGTGACTAACAAAGAAAAGAAAAGTTTATTTGTCCATTCACAGGTTTGCAATTCAAAGAAAAGGGAGACCACGCTTCTAGGTGATCCACGTTCGTGCTAGGATTGAAGATCTTGCTGATTACCATCGACGTAAGTCAATCGGATCACGCGACAAAAGGTATTATTCTTTTGTTAGATAATATATGTGTTTAATTGATTAAAGGGTTTAAAGTTCATAAAAAGGAAAAATTTTAAAAGTTACTAAATCTATTTTTAGTCTCGCTTCCGCTGCGTGTACTACGGTATTTTTCCCTACACGATTAACAAATGAATACCACCAAACTATCGAGGATAGACTATGCTATATAATCGTACTCATTGATAACTCAAATGATAACACTTGCAACCATAAGTCCATCGTTTATCTCAGGATTAAGATAGACTCTCCGATTGTCCTGATAATGAAAAGACTTTTATCTACTGACGGTTTTAGATAAAGTATTTCATTGTGATCCAGTTCAATGCACCTGATGCACTAGATCTTTTACTCAAAGCCACTTTGATGATTTTAGACTCATCATAACACATTTGATCCCACTCAAATGCCAGTAAAAGAATCTACAACTTTAACAAGATAAAGGTGCCCAACCATTACCTTAAGTTGTGAACATTATTCAAGACTAACTAAAGAATTGTGTCTACCTTATACATATCCAGATGAACGAACAATTCTTATTTTCTCACAGTCTTTTGACCTTATGATTATTTACTTTTGACAATTATAATAATTAAACTATAAATGCTATAAGATTTGTTAAACCAGAAATCACATTATTATTATGAATAGATTGTCAAAAACACTATTACACTCTTGCTATTGAGCATAATCCTAACACTGTCCAACTACCAAGACAACCACAACGACAAGGGAAAGCACCTTTGCATGCTCAAGGGAATGGTATAATTCCTAATCTTATCCCCTCTTGTCATTGTGTGGTATTGATGGTCATGTTAGACCAAGTTGCTTGCATTACATTTAAATATGTAATCTTATATGCATGATTGAAAAGAAAAAGGCTAGAGCTAAGATGCATGCCCTTAAAAAGGAAGAAAATCATTTGCATGATCCTTTGCCATCTAGAACTCTAGAACTTATGACCACTAGGTATGTTATTGAGACACCTAAGTGGATTAGAAAAGACGAACCCGCTTGCTACGAGACAAACATGTCTCAAATAGGTTCAACTAGGTCCTATGGAATTGGTAAGTCTTTTAGACCACATGCCCTTCATTGAAGTGGTGTGGATTTTGACCCCATATGGGGAACTCAAGCAAAGAGAGCACTTGCATACTTATTGCATGCAAAAATTTAAAAAATTTTATGTTTCTTTAATTATTGCTTGAGTAGCTTGGCTGCACATGTGCTTACATGTTTTTACTTCAATAGGTGTGAACCAATGCTTGTATTGCAATCCATGTCATATTTATGTTCAAACATGCATTTTTGGACTAGGAGATATTCATAGGAAGTACTCTTTGAATGACCTAAAATGATCTCCATGACATGATAATTGTTAAATGACATGCTTAAATGAGAAAAGCATGATTTAAAATGACATGCTTAAAATGTGAAAGCATGATTTCAAATGACATGCTAAAAATGAAAAGCACGATTTGTTGATTGCATTTTCTTAAATGCAAAAATAATGTGTGAAAAGCAAATGAGACTCAAATGAAAATCAAAATGTCTCTCTTTCCTTACTTGTGGAACATGGCTACTATCATACGGGTATCTTACCCGGAAAAATCGAATAGAGTGCAAAAAGTCACTCATGCCATGTTTTGCATGTAAGGTTGGATATTGTTGCTCATTAAATTGAATTCTTTGAATAATCTATATCCTTGCTTTTATTCATGACAAATGGTGAAATTGGTTTGAATTTTTAAAGGAAATCTTTGTCATTTGCTTTGCCAAATACCATTGCTTTTGGATTTCAATGCAACATGTCTTGCATGTAAAGCATATTAATCACACATTTTTTTTAATGAAAATAAATCTCCTTGTTCTCTCCAATTAATTGAGTTGCATAAAGTGCATTATATGATTATGCAAATGACATGTATGCTACTATCTCTCTTTGCTATGAGTGACCCGATTGGGGAATACTCCTTTGCCCATCTCATGACAAAAAGGGGGAGAAGTATATAGTAAAGGGGAGAATGCTAATTGCTAAATTTGTGTAGCATTCACATGATTGGGGAGTTTACTTATTTGAGGGAGAGTAACCCGTTGAGGGGGAGCATTTGCACTTCACATACTTTGCATGATGTTGCACTTACATTCTTATTGCAAATGCTTGTTTTATCTCACATAATTAATCTCACATATACTTGTATTGGAAAGTATAGAAACTTTGTTTTGAAGGATTGATTGTTCTACAAGAGATTGAAGACTTGGAGATATATCTTTTAATTATCTCTTTGTAATGTAAAAAATCCCTTTAGTTTCTATTTATGTTGTGAGGATTAATGTGAGTGGTGGTTTTGTCACGAAATAGCCAAAGGGGGAGATTGTAAGGATTTCCATCTATTGATTGGCTTATTTCATGGACAAACCACATATTGAGGCTTGATATAAGGGTAGCTTAGGTATTTGATGGTTGGTGTTTTACACAACCAAGGCCCTTTCAAGACCTCAAGAGAAGAAGCACCAAAGGTAAATTCTAGTGCTTACTTGCTTTGAAGAGATCTAGTTGCACACACACACAACTCATGCATAAATCTTATTCTTGTATGTTGTGTGTTTTATATGTGTGCATGCATGTTATTGAACATCTCTTCTTGCATGTTTTATTTGATTGCATCTTGTTCATTGAAATGCCATGACATGTTTAGGCATTAGGATGCAAAGTCATGAATTCTATTCATGCATGTTTTATTGATTGCATCTTGTTCAATGACAATGCCATGACATGTTAGGCATTATGATGCATTCACTTCCCACACTTGCACTTCATGCTAGTCTTAAGTGTGGTGTAATTCGTTTCTGTTCGAGTGATCGGAAATGTCCACGCTTGCACGATTGTGTGCTTGTCTCAGCGCGATGTGTGACCACTAGAGAGGTCCATCTTCCTCTCTTGGATTGGTCTTGGGTCACATGGTCTTATACCATGAGTTTTGGCAATATTGTTATTGCTTAAATTTGACCTTTGGTCACTCCATTGACCATAACGTTTTCTATAGACATCGAAATGTCATTCCATAAATTGGAGTAGAAATTAGACTTCCATACCTTTCCAACGATATATTATACGAAAGGTTTCGATGTCGTTTGGTTATGTTTCGGTGCGCTCGAATTTGGAGCTGAAGTGCTGTCGCATGATTCTGCGGCCTGGCCGCCGATCTGGCCGCAGAATGCCCAATGACGTCTTTTTGACATTCTCAAAACATCGTAGCTTCATTTGGCACCTATAAATACCCTCTTATCTCTCATTCTTCATTATAACTCTCCCAACTGAAACCCTAGAGAGAGAATTCACTTTCTAGAAAGAGAAAGATATATTCTTGAGAGAGAAAGAGAGACTTGAGAGAAAAAGCTTAAAGATTACATCTTTATCTCTCTAAACCCATTCCCACATGCACAAATCATCATCTAGGCATCATCTAGGTTCATCTAGTATGTGCCAATGCATGGGTCTTCTTCAACACACATGGTATGATTTGTTAAACACTAATTTCATCTAATCTTAGTGTTTTTACTTATCAATTTATCTCTTTTATCACTTGTATGTTCTTTGAGTAATTTCTACATACATGATTGAGATTATGTGTTGATTGGGTTATTTATGTTAGCTAGGTTTTCATGCCTATTTTATATCTAGCTAATTAATCTCATTATATGATTGAGATTATTTTTGATAGCTTAAATGATTAGGTCATTATTGCCTAAAAGCTATACCATAAACATTCTTGTGTGATTTATTGATAACTAGGTTGATAGATTGTTAGGATTATGCTCAATAGCAAGAGTGTAATATTGTAATTAACAATCTTTTTCATATTAATAAAGTGATTTATGGTTTAACAAATCTTATAGCATTTATAGTTTAATATTATAATTGTCAAAGTAAATAATCATAAGGTCTAAAGACTATGAGAAAAGAAGAATTGTTCATACATCTGGATATGTATGTGGTAGACACAATTCTTTAGTTAGTCTTGAATATTGTTCACAACTTAAGTTAAATGTTGGGCACCTTTATCTTGTTAAAGTTATAGAATTCTTTTGCTAGCATTTGAGTGGGATCAAATGAGATATGATGAATCTAAAATCATCGGAGTGTCTTCGAGCAAAAGAATCTAGTGCACTGGGTGCATTGAACTGGATCACAATGAAAAGCTTTATCTAGAACCGTCAATAGATAATAGTCTTTTCATTATCAGGACAATCGGAGAGTCAATCTTAATCCTGAGATAAATGATGGACTTATGGTTGCAAGTGATATCATTTGAGTTATCAATGAGTACGATTATATAGCATAGTCTATCCTCGATAGTTTGGTGATATTCATTTGTTAATCGATAGAGGACTTCATTTATAGATATGGACATCGTGGCTCCATTTATTAAATGAGAGTATAATATCATTATATGGATGTTTTGAGGTAATTAGATATTAAATCTCAACGTTGAGTTTTCGATAGTGTCTATTGAAAACATGGCTTCTGGACAAGTCAAAATATCCAAGTTCAAAACGTGGTCATATGAGTAAATATGGTAACTTGGAGAGTTATAGGCGGTCTATGAACTCTTGGCGATTACTGATATTAATCACGAGGATACACTATCTCCAATATGATTGTCTAGGGTTATGAAAGAGGAACATCTTCCTTTTCTATCTTTATTTAAGAGTTCAATTTTAGCTCTTTAGTGGAATGAGTTAAAATTAATGGATCGGACCTAAGTGAATCATTTGTTGATTGTGATTAGGTTATGTCTATTGAAGCTTAAATTTAGATAGCCCGCCAAGATCCCCAATCCACACGGACTTGCATGGATCACTTGATATATTCTACCGGACCAATTTATGGGTCCATCTAGAATTGCATTTAATATATTAAGAATATAATTTGCACATTATTTGTTTAATGGGCTGATCAATTATATTAATATATTAATGAAAGGCATGTGGGCTTGTTTCTTTTAGTAAGAATGGGTCTGGTTCACATGTGGGCTTTTTATTTAAAGTCCAATGGATTAAATAAAATAAGGAAATAATATTTGGCCCATTTATTACATGTGGGGTGGCAAGGCTATGTATATAGTCAAAAATATTATTTTATTTTGTTGTTTGATTAAATAAGAATTAATTAATTTATTAATTAATTATTTAATTAAGAAACAAATTCTTTTTCTGATTAGGAAATATGTTTCCTATAGTTATACTATATGTATACTAAAAGTAAAAGACTTGTTTGGTAAGAAAATAAATAATTAAGTTTATTTATTTAATCAAATAAGAAGTCTTTTTATTATAGTCAATAAAAGAATAAAAAATACTTATGAGTTCAATTAGGGTTAGGAGTCTAAAAAGATGATGGGAATTAGGGTTGAATTTCGGTCACCCTATATAGGTGATGTGATGAAATTCGGCCAACCCTAATACCACACCTTATAGAATTCGGCAACCCTAAAGTAAAAAGAGAAAGAAATTCGGCCACCCTATATAATAGACCTTATAGGGTTCGGCCACACTAATGCTTGGTTGATTCAATTTTCTTCTTCTTCTAAACTCATAGACAAGTATTTGATTATTCTACTAAGACATAAAAGAGTGAAGAGATTATTCTTTTGATGGTACACTAATTGCTTGTTCATCAATAAGCTTGTGTGTACAACATCGAATTAGGTTCACGCGAGTTTCGATCATTAGATTGAGAACTCAAAAGTGACCAGAATAATTTTTGTATTCTTTTGATTGTTTTAAGACTGACAAAGAAAAAGAAAAGTTTGTTTGTCCATTCTCAGGTTTGCAATTCAAAGAAAAGGGAGACCACGCTCCTAGGTGATTCACGTTCGTGCTAGGATTGAAGATCTTGCGGATTACCATCGACGTAAGTCAATCGGATCACGCAACAAAAGATATTATACTTTTGTTACTTTATATATGGTTAATTAATTTAAAGGGTTAAGGTTCATAAAAAGGAAAATTTTTAAAACATACTAAATCTATTTTTTAGTCTCGCTTCCGCTGCATGTACTACGGTATTTTTACCTACAATTGGTATCAGAGCCTGGGTTATACCCTTTTAATTAATTACGTATATATACGTGAATCGATTTCTTTTTATTGTGATTATGCATGTTTAGAAAGAGATGGCACTCTAGGTATTCGCATATATAATTACATGTGAATGTATGGATTTATATATGTTATTATTTTATTATGTGGATTGTTATTGCTCGATTTTGATCCTAGATTTTCAATGTAATTTTTGTTTTGGAATTGTAACAAGAAGGGTGGTCTATCATCGCCATAATTCCTTCTTGGTAGTTGCTAGGTTTTCTTTTCATTTTATTTATTTTTAAATAGTGCAGTATTTTTACTGCAGTTTTTTTAATTTAATTTTATGTGCAGTTTTTTTTTGTAAAAGTACTGCAGTGAATAATAATAAAAAAAAATACTGCAGTATTTTATTAGTTTAAATACTGCTGTAGTTTGTTCGAGTAATGAAGATTCGAAGACTTGAAGAAAAAGGAAGCAACCGGAACCAAGAACGAGCACCGTGCGCACCCTAGGAGTGGATTGGGCTGCGCATGGCAAGCCCAAATCATGGTGGGCTGCGCACGGCAGCTCCTTTGTGGAGTTGTGGTGTGTGCACGCCTATGGGGGCCAGCCGAAGGATGAGCGTATGGTTGATGGCCACTTGAAGATCTTGTATTCCTAAACAAATGTAATTTACTTGCTTTTCTAGGATGGACCAAAATTGTTGCTATTTATTTTATGCTTAAATATTACAATATTTGTTATTGTATGATAACATGACATATAGAATAGGAGTGCCACTCATATATCTCTTTTGGTATTAACATGCATTGAATGATTTAGGTATCTAAATTGGCATCTAGATAACTTGGTAAATCATTCTATGGGATTTAATCACACGCCTTAAATAATTGAGTGGGAGAAGGTGTTTTTGTAACACCTATGACCTCCAAGGTTAGTTGAGCTTCATTATTTATTAGTAATCCCCCCAAGGGGCGTCCATAAATGGAATTTAGCAACATACTTCCTTACAAGGATAGACTAGACAATGGACTCAAACGAGATCTACTCCCTAAGGAGGGATTTTCGTGAGAGAAAATTGAGGGTCGATATCTTGGTAACACACTCAATGTAATTTTATTGATATCCTCCCAAGAGTTCTTGTCAGTAAAATTGCGAGGCTAAAATTGAAAACGCTGGTTGTTATGTTAACAATTAGGTGGGACCTAGTCTAACTAGTAAATGGTGCGAACTCCCAAAGGAGGTGTAACATTTATGGGTGTTGGATCACCGTTGAATTTTTATGATTGAGTTATTTATTTAATTCAAGATAAATATTTAAAAGTGCTTTATCATGATTATTTACTTATATATGTTTTGTTTTATTCAGAAATCATGACCCCATCACTTATGAACATCCTGAAAGATAACACTTTAACTGGAGATAATTATGTCACATGGAAAAGGAAAATTGGGTTGTTGCTGCAAAGTGAAAAACATAAGTTTGTTCTAACTACTCCTAAACCACCTGCTCCTAATAATGAATCTAGCATAATGTATAGAGATGAGTATGAGCAGTGGAAGACTTCAGATGATATGGCCAAATGTTACATTATGGCCACCATCTCCGACGTGTTGCAACAGCAGCATGAAGGAATGGAGTCCGCTGCTGATATAATGATGTCTCTAGAGGAGATGTTTGCTATGAAGTCCAGGACGACTAAGAGAGAGGCAGTGACTGATTTTATGAATCTTAGGATGAAACCTGGACAGGCTGTGAAGGATCACATGATGAAAGTCATAGCACATCTCAACATTGCTGAACTGCATGGCGCTGAGATAGATGGTGAGACAAAAATTGATATGGTTGTCAATTCATTGTCAGATTCCTTTGATTAGTTCAAATTCGACTACACTTTGAACAAAAAGGAATACACCTTACAAGGCTTGATGCAAGATGTTCAAAGTGCTGAAAAGATCCTTGTGAAAAGCAAAGGTCAAGAGATTCATATGGTTAGTAAAGTTGCTACTGTTAAAACCCGTCAGAAGGTCAAGAAACAACAGAAGAAAAAGCAACTTGGGCCTACCAAGAAGGAGACCAAGAAAGTAACCAAGATCAAAGGGAAATGCTTCCTTTGTGGTGAAAAGGGACATTGGAAAAGAAATTGCCCAAAGTCCCAGAATGAGAAGGAAGAAGGTAATGCTAATTATCTTGAAACATGTTTTCTGGCAGATTCTACTGATTCTTGGATCATAGACACTGGAGCCACTAATCATGTTTGTTATTCCTTGCAAGGGTTCCAAGAAAGGAGAAGGCTGAGTAAGAATGAAATCGCGCTTGGGCAACGGAACGTTAGTGTTTGCAAGTGCAGTGGGAGATATTAGAGTTTATTTGGATTCTAGAAGGCATTTAGATTTGATAGACGTTTATTATGTACCTCAATTCAAGAGGAATTTAATTTCAATTTTTTGTTTATATAAATTTGGATATTCGGTTACTTTTAATAAAGTTTTTATTATTAGTAAGAATGACAAAATTATTTGCCAAGTGTAAGGTTCCCATTTGTTGATTGGCTCATTTCGTGGACAAACCACATGTTGGGGGTTCTTTGTAAGGGTAGCCTAGGTATCGGTGTTATTGCTCAAGTCCTTTGAAGACCTCATCTTGATAAGCACCGAAGGTAAATTTCTATGTGCTTACTTTTCTTTAAAGAGATTAGTTGCACACACACACTTAACATACATTGCATATGTGTGCATTCTCTTCACTTGTCACATTTCACACTTGCACTTATTTGTTATATTTTGTTGTGTGTAATTGTGTCTTGTTGTCTTGTAATTCGTTTCCCGATTGTTTTTGGAAACGTCCGCGCATGCACTAGAATGTGCTTGGTTTAGCGCGAGGACCGCCTACGGAGAATGCCCTTGGCTTCTCCTTGGTTTTCACCTTTGTTGGTGATCGGTGGTTATGATCGGCGGCCTGGCCGCCGAATGAAACCGCCGTTTGCTTCCAGTAGTGTATGGAGCAATTCTGCGGTTATGATCGGTGGTCACGACCGCCGTTCGAAATCGTCGTTCGAAATCGCCGTTCAAGACCTGATTGATTTTATCTCTCGGCCTAATTCGGCGGTTGAATCGGCGGTCACGAATGAAACCACCGTTTTCATACCTGATTGATTTTTTAATCTCAGGTTTGATTCGACGGTTAGATCGGCGGTCACGAAACCGCCGTTGGTCCCCTGTTCCTCTCGGGCCAATTCGGCGGTTATGATCGGCGGCCTGGCCGCCGATTGAAACCGCCGATCGGTGCGTTTCAGGGGCAAACTTGTCTTTTCACATGCTATGTTTTTCATGCCTATAAATACATCACTTTCTCTTGTTCGCAGAGTGACTCTTTAATCATCAAGAACCCTACTTTAAAAAGAGAGATTTTTAAGAGAGAAATCAATCAAATTTGCTCATCAAACACTCAAACCAAAAATCCATTTGCATCAAAGTTCATCTAGCATTCTCTAGCATATCTAGGATGCTTGCTTGCATGGGTCTTTCATCATCACACTTGCTTTGGTAAGTTTTTCACTATTATCATACATAATTAGTGTTTAATTTATTATGGCATCTCTTTTATTACTTGATTGTTCTTAGATTATATTCTAATATTCAAGATAGAGATTGTTGTGTTGATTTGATTGAGTGTTGTTTTTATGATAGATATCTAGGTTTCTATAATCTATGATTATCTAAGCTAATTGACATGTCATTTAGCTTTAATATTTCGGATTGTTTTTAATTGCAAATTCATCATCTTAGATAAGCATATAGGGTTTCCCTTGCTCTATGTTGCATTTGAATATTCATATATTCACTTAGGGTGTTAATCTCTTTTTAGAGAATTAAGTCGTGTGTTGTGACCGGGATTAGGTTGCTTAATTCGCAAGCAATCGGACTAGGTTCGCTTATACCGGGATTAAGAAGGTGTGTGATTACTTCCGGGATTAGGTTGTAATCGTTTTACACATTTAGTGGATTCGAGGTTCGAGTGTAGGTTACTTACTAGCCCGTGGTTTTTCCCGTGAGGGTTTCCACGTAAAAATCAAGTGTTATTTAATTTCTGCATTTTATATTTGATTTATTGCTTTATCTATTTAGGGGTAATTTCGTAATTTTGACTAAACACGAAAAATTGGGTAATAAGCTTAAAATCTATTCACCCCCCCCCTCTAGATAGTTTTATACACACCGTGCTATAATTTGTTTCAATTGGTATCAGAACGGGTTCCTAGATATACATTGGTGATCCTTGCTTATTTTGGTGTGTTTTGCATTTTGTGTGATTTTTTGATCATTCATACATTTGCATTCATTCATAAACACTATGAGTGGAAACGGTGGAAATTGTGGTGGCAACGAGGGTGCTTCTAGCACAAGGCCTCCACTTCTTACCGGATTGAACTATTCCCAATGGAAAGGGAAGATGGAATCCTACATATGTCAAATTCATGACCGTGCATGGATGGCGGTGGAAGAAGGATATGATCTACCCAAGATGACTTCCGGTGGAGGAGGAGAAGAAGTATTGAAGCCTAAGGCGCAATGGAACTCGCAAGAGTTTGAGGCTTCAAAGTGGAATAGGAAGGCGATGCATGCCATCTTATGTGCTATGGATGAAAATCAATACAAATTGATTCAAAATACTAAGATAGCTAAGGAGGCTTGGGACATCCTAGAGAATGCACATGAGGGAACCGAAGTGGTGAAGGACTCCCAAACTCAATTCGAGATGCTTAAGATGGAGGAAAATGAGTGCTTCAACGACTTCGAGATCAAGTTGATGGATATAGTCAACCAAAGCCATCAACTTGGTGATCCATATTCGGATAGGAGAATCAAGCAAAAGATTATGAGATCTTTACCCGATAGGTTTGAATCGAAGGTGACGGCTTTAGAAGAAAATAGTGGATATAAGGATATGAAGCCGAGTGAGGTGATTGGGAGACTTCTAGCTTATGAGTCTAGGAAAGGGCCTATCTCCACACCCACTAAAAAGCAAAAAGGAATTGCTTTAAAAACCTCCAAGGATGAAAAGGAGGCAAAGAAGGTTGACTCGGATAAAGACCTTGCCTTGTTTGTAAAAAGGTTCAACAAGGTTATGAAGTTTAGAAGAAAGGGCTTTGGATCAAAAGGTCAAGATTTGAAGAAAAAGGGCTCTTTCAAAAAGTTTGAACCTAGGCAAGAAAGGATCGAAAGGAAAGGGGTCCGATGTTTCGAGTGTGGTGGCATAGGTCACTTTGCCCCCGAATGTGCAAATCACAATGTTAAGAAGAAAGGTAAAGTGATGGCCGCCACATGGAGTAGTAGTAGTGATGACTCCATTGAGGGAGATGAGTCTTCAAGTGATGAAGAGCTCATGGCTAATCTCCTAGCTTTTGCCTCCTCCCATAAAAGCAAAAGTGCTAGTGAGAGAGAGAAAATGAGTCAAGAGGAAAATGACTCAAGTGAAGAAGAAAGTGATTCCTCGTCTAACTCCATAAGTAGTTTTGTGGAGAAAAAGGTGCTTGCTAAATGCCATGCCGAGTTTAATGATTTAGCAATCAAGAGCACAAGAAAGATCAAGATGTTGAGAGAAGAAAATCTTGAGCTTGCATCTCACAATGACCACTTAGGTGAACAAGTGGAAAAATTCAAGAAGATGGAAGATAAGCTAAGAGAGGAGTTAGTCTTATCTAGGAGGAATAAAGAAAGTGTAAAGAGGGAGCTTGAAGAAGTTAAAGGGTCCTTGGCTAGGATAGGTTCTAGCACCAAGAAGCTTGATCATTTACTTGGTGTTGGAAAGAGTCCAAGTGACAAGAGAGGTCTCGGGTTTGAAGATGGCAAGAAGATCTCAACCTCTAACAAGACCGTGTTTGTCAAGAGTTTGAAGAATGAAGAAACTTCATATGTGCAAATTCCTAGGAAGAAGTTAGAAGTAGGACAATGTTCAAATGCACAAGTGAAGATGGGGCCAAGAAGGCAAACTCAAGCTCAACCCCCTAGGGTCCCTCAAGCCAACATTCCTCCACAATTGGCTCACAAAGGAAAGAGACCAATCATGCAACCTCAAGCTAGGAAGAAATCTATACTGGTTCAACAACGAAGACGGTTTGAACCCTTTCATCCACAAAGACAAGGACAAGGTATGATTCCTTATTTTACTCCTATATGTCACTTTTGTGGATTTGATGGTCATATTAGACCACATTGCTTTCGATATATAAAAATGTGCAAAACTAGAAGCATGATAGAGAAGAAAAAGAAAAGAGCCATGATGCATGTTCCTAGGAATGATAATGTAAGGATTCCCGTTTTGTTGATTGGCTTATTTCGTGGTCAAACCACATGTTGGGGTTTGGTTGTAAGGGTAGTCTAGGTCATTATGGTTGAAGATCAAAGACCCTTTCCAAGACCTCAAGAGGACAAGCACCAAAGGTATATCTTGTGCTTACTTTGGCTTGAAGAGTTATAGTTGCACACACACACAACATGCATAACTCTTATTCTTGAATGTTGTGTTTATATTTTGTGTGCATTGTGCTTTATTGTTTATTCAATGTCTCTTCTTGCATTTAATTGATTGCATCTTGTTATATGAAATGCCATGACATGATAGGCATTAGGATGCATTCAATACCCACACTTGCACTTCATGTATGTTAGCTTTTAGTGTGGTGTAATTCGTTTCCCGAAGGATGTTCGGAAACGTCCGCGTGTGCACGTTGATGTGCTTTGTTTTGCGCGATGATCGCCGGTGGAGATGCCTTTGGCTTCTCCTTGGTTTCACCATTTTTGGTGAAACGGCGGTTACGTTCGGCGGCCTGGCCGCCGTTCGAAACCGCCGAATGAGACCTGATTGAAATATATCTCTCGGGTCCAAAACGGCGGTTGGGATCGGCGGTTTCCAAACCGCCGAATGAAGTCACCGAAGTTCCCCTGTTCCACTCGGGAGCCATTCGGCGGTTCAATTCGGCGGCCTGGCCGCCGAATGAAACCGCCGATCGATGCGTTTCAAGGGCAAAATTGTATTTTCACCTGCCCTGTTTTTGGTCTCTATAAATACATCCTTATCTCTGGTTCAGAACACAGGTCTTGCATCCTAAGAACCCTAGAGAGATATTTAGAGAGACTTGAGAGAAAAATCCTTAAAGATCACATCTTTAATTCTCTAAACCCATTCCCACATGCACAAATCATCATCTAGGCATCATCTAGGTTCATCTAGCATATGCCAATGCATGGGTCTTCTTCAACACACATGGTATGATTTGTTGAACACTTTTATCTTACATAATTAATGTTTCTACTTATCAATTTTATCTCATATTTTACTTATATGTGTTTAGATTAATTTCTACATATAAGATTGAGATTATGTGTTGATTGGGTTATTATTTGTTAGCTAGGTTTTAATGTTCATATGCCATCTAGCTAATTGATCTCATTTATTGATTGAGATTATTTTTCATAGCTTATTTGATTAGGTCATTATTGCCTAAAAGCTATGCCATGAACATTCTTGTGTGATGTATTGATAACTAGGTTGATAGATTGTTTTTTAATCAACTAGTTAATCCTTTGAATGTTTGTGGGTTTTATATGATAGCTTTGTATCTAGGATTGGTTATCCTTTACTTAGCTAAAGTTATATGCCATGTCATATAGCTATATGTGATATCTAGGATTGATTATATTGTCATCTTATAATCCTAGGTAAGCATTTAGAGTACCCTAGCTCTTATTGCATTAATTGAATATTCATACATATTCACATAGGGTTGTGCATCTCTTTTGAGAGATTGAAGTCTTGGGGCTAAGTGTGCTTAGGCCTCAAGCAAATTGGACTAGAGCCGCTATAAAAGGCCCGCGTGGTAGATTAGAGGGTGCTCACGCCAAGAGTAGTGTATCAGGGGATATCACTAGGGATTGAACCAAGAGTGGCGATTGGTAGTGTCCATAGCCTGAGGTTATCTAGGGTGAGGGTCCGAGAATCACTTGAGGGTGTAACCGTCTTTTCATATAGTGGATTTCGAGGTTCGAGTGTGGCGCACTTACCAGCCCGTGGTTTTTCCCTGTTGAGGGTTTCCACGTAAACATCAAGTGTCATTTATTATTTCCGCATCTTATTACACTTGTATGTTTTGTTGACTTGCTAGGGGTATTTTCGTAAAATTGACTTGCATGCGAAAATTGGGTAATAATTAGATAAAATCTATTCACCCCCCCTCTAGCTTTATATTGAACACACCATGAGAACTTTCATTATGCATGATCCTAGAACATCTAGAACCCATGTACCAAAGACCACTAAGAAAGCTAAGATTGTTTCTAGGTGGATTAGAAAGAATGAAAATGTTTGCCATGTTGCTCAAATAGCCTTGAAGGCAAATTATTCTAATTTTTGGTATTTAGATAGTGGGTGCTCTAGGCACATGACGGGAAACAAGTTGTTTAGAAAAGATGATTGCTCAATCCTAAAGCCCGATGGACAAACCTTGTTGAAAGGTATGAGATCTAGCGACAATTGCTATTGTCTTGAAGCTAGAATAGTCTCAAACAATGTGTCCATGGATGAGCAAATAGTGTTGTGGCATGAAAGACTTGGCCACATGAACTTTAGGGATTTAAGAACCCTTGGAAAGTTCGAATGTGTGCCTGGCCTCCCTAAGCTTGGGAAGAAAGCCAATGGTATTTATGGACCTTGCCAACAAGGAAAACAAACTAAAAGCATGCACAAAAAGGGCAAGTATCTCTCCACCAAGGAGCCCCTAGAGCTTCTCCACATGGATCTCATGGGTCCTATGCAAACCGAGAGCTTAGGTGGAAAGAGATACATTTTTGTTTGTGTTGATGATTTCTCTAGATTTACATGGACATATTTTCTTAGAGAAAAATCCGAAACTTTTGATAAGTTTAAAATGCTTTGTACTAAAATACAAAATGAAATGAATTCTAATATTAAAAGCATTAAACGGATTAGAAGTGACCATGGGAGGGAATTTGAGAATGCCTCATTTGAAAGCTATTGCAATAGCTTAGGCATCTCCCATGAGTTCTCGGCTCCTAGGACACCTCTGTAAGGATTCCCATTATTGATTGGCTTATTTCGTGGTCAAACCACATGTTGGGGTTTGGTTGTAAGGGTAGTCTAGGTGTTTGTTGAAGATCAAGACCCTTTCCAAGACCTCAAGAGGACAAGCACCAAAGGTATATATCTAGTGCTTACATTGGCTTGAAGAGATATAGTTGCACACACACACACAACATGCATAACTCTTATTCTTGTATGGTGTGTTTATATTTTGTGTGCATTGTGCTTTATTGATTTATTCAATATCTCTTCTTGCATGTTGAATTGATTGCATCTTGTTATATGATAATGCCATGACATGTTAGGCATTAGGATGCATTCAATACCCACACTTGCACTTCATGTATGTTAACTTTTAGTGTGGAGTAATTCGTTTCCCTAAGGATGTTCGGAAACGTCCGCGCGTGCACGGTAATGTGCTTTGTTTTGCGCGATGATCGCCGGTGGAGATGCCTTTGGCTTCTCCTTGGTTTCACTATTTTTGGTGAATCGGCGGTTACGTTCGGCGGCCTGGCCGCCGTTCGAAACCGCCGAATGAGACCTGATTGAAATATATCTCTCGGGTCCAAAACGGCGGTTGGAATCGGCGGTTTCCAAACCGCCGAATGAAGTCGCCGAAGTTCCCCTGTTCCACACGGGAGCCATTCGGCGGTTCATTTCGGCGGCCTGGCCGCCGAATGAAACCGCCGATCGGTGCGTTTCAAGGGCAAAATTGTATTTTCACCTGCCCTGTTTTTGGTCTCTATAAATACATCCTTATCTCTGGTTCAGAATACAAGTCTTTGATTATAAGAACCCTAGAGAGATATTTAGAGAGACTTGAGAGAGAAAGCTTAAAGATCATATCTTTATCTCTCTAAACCCATTCCCACATGCATAAATCTTCATCTAAGCATCATCTAGGATCATCTAGCATATGCTAATGCATGGGACTTCTTCAACACACATGGTATGATTTGTTGAACACTTTTATCTTACATAATTAGTGTTTCTACTTATCAATTTTATCTCATATTTTACTTATATGTGTTTAGATTAATTTCTACATATAAGATTGAGATTATGTGTTGATTGGGTTTTTATTTGTTAGCTAGGCTTTAATGTTCATATGCCATCTAGCTAATTGATCTCATTTGTTAATTGAGATTATTTTTCATAGCTTATTTGATTAGGTCATTATTGCCTAAAAGCTATGCCATGAACATTCTTGTGTGATGTATTGATAACTAGGTTGATAGATTGTTTTTTAATCAACTAGTTAATCTTTTGAATGTTTGTGGGTTTTATATGATAGCTTTGTATCTAGGATTGGTTATCCTTTACTTAGCTAAAGTTATATGCCATGTCATATAGCTATATGTGATATCTAGGATTGATTATATTGTCATCTTATAATCCTAGGTAAGCATTTAGAGTACCCTAGCTCTTATTGCATTAATTGAATATTCATACATATTCACATAGGGTTGTGCATCTCTTTTGAGAGATTGAAGTCTTGGGGCTAAGTGTGCTTAGGCCTCAAGCAAATTGGACTAGAGCCGCTATAAAAGGCCCGCGTGGTAGATTAGAGGGTGCTCACGCCAAGAGTAGTGTATCAGGGGATATCACTGGGGATTGAACCAAGAGTGGCGATTGGTAGTGTCCATAGCCTGAGGTTATCTAGGGTGAGGGTCCGAGAATCACTTGAGGGTGTAACCGTCTTTTCATATAGTGGATTTCGAGGTCCGAGTGTGGCGCACTTAACAGCCCGTGGTTTTTCCCAGTGGTTGGGTTTTCCACGTAAACATCAAGTGTCATTTACTATTTCCGCATCTTATTACACTTGTATGTTTTGTTGACTTGCTAGGGGTATTTTCGTAAATTGACATGCATGCGAAAATTGGGTAATAATTAGATAAAATCTATTCACCCCCCCCTCTAGCTTTATATTGATAAACACACCTCGAGTATTTTGAGAACTTTCAATTGGTATCAGAGCGGGTTCCTAGATATACTTAGGTGATCCTAGCTCATTTTGGTGTGTTTTTGCATTTTGTATGATTATTGTTTTTGACATACATCTTGCATTCTTCTCATTTGCATTCATTCAACGCAAACACTATGAGTGATTTTATGAGAGAAGAAAATGACTCCGATGAGGAGATGTCCCTCTAAGGAGAGAGAGGAGACGAAGATGAAAGGGCGTTGCTCACATCTCCAAAGAGCTTCAAGCCCAAGCCTTCCTCAATCTTGGTCTAACCAACCAAGAAGGCTATCTTCCCTCAACCTACGATCTTAATAGGGAAGTGTTCAATCATGCAAGCTCAACCGAGCAAGCAACTTTGTCTTGGTCATCATCAAAGGAGGAGAGATCCTATCCAACTACCAAGACAACCACAACGACAAGGGAAAGCACTTTTGCATGCTTAAGGGAATGGTATAATTCCTAACCTTATCTCCTCTTGTCTTTTGTGTGGTATTGTTGGTCATGTTAGACCAAGTTGCTTGCATTACATTTAAATATGTAATCTTATATGCATGATTGAAAAGAAAAAGGCTAGAGCTAAGATGCATGTCCTTAAAAAGGAAGAAAATCATTTGCATGATTCTTTGCCATCTAGAACTCTAGAACCTATGACCACTAGGTATGTTTTTGAGGCACCTAAGTGGATTAGAAAAGACGAACCCGCTTGCTACGAGACAAACATGTCTCAAATAGGTTCAACTAGGTCCTATGGACTTGGTAAGTCTTTTAGACCACATGCCCTTCATTGAAGTGGTGTGGATATTTGACCCCATATGGGGAACTTAAGCAAAGAGAGCTATTTTGCATCTAGTCACTTGCAAAAAATTTGAAATATCTTATGCTTCTCTTTTTGTTGCTTGAGTTAGCTTGGTTACACTATGTATACATATTTTCTATTCAATAAGTGTGATCAATGCTTGTATTGCAATCCATGTCATATTTATGTTCAAACATGCATTTTTGGACTAGGAGATATATACATAGGATTTAATTTGAATGACCTATAATGATCTCCATGACATGATGATTGCTAAAATGACATGCTAAATGCTAATCTTAAAAAGCATGTTTTGATGATTGCATTTCTTAACTGCAAATAATGTGTGAAAAAGCTTATGAGACTCAAATGAAAAAGGATATTGTATCCATTCAAGGATTTTACAATCCAAATGTCTCTCTTTCTTTATTGGTTGAACATGTCTACTATCATACGGATATCTTATCCGGAAAAATCAAGTAGGGTGCAAAGTCGCTCATGACATGTTTAGCTTATAAAGTTGGATATAGTTGTTCTTAAATTGAAATCAATGAAAACCTATATCCTTGCTTCTCTCTTGACATTGGTGAAATTGGTTTGAATTCATATTGAAAACCTTTGTCATTTGCTTTGCCAAATACCATGATATTTTGGACTTGAATGCTACATGTCTTGTATGCAAAGCAATTTTTTGATTCACACATTTTATTTAAATAAATCTCCTTGTTTCTCTCCAATAAATTTGAGATTGCATAAAGTGACTTATATTGATTATGCATATACTAGAATGCTACTAACTCTCTTTGCCTTGAGTGACCCGGTTGGGGATTACTCCCTTGTCTATATCATGACAAAAAGGGGGAGTATGTTGTGGTAAGGGGAGTTGCAAATTGTAGTAGCAATTGTGCATGTTGGGGAGAATACTAATTGAGGGGGAGTAACCCTTTGAGGGGGAGCATTTGCACATTCATACATTGCATGATGTTGTACTTAAATTTTTAAATGCAAATGCTTGTTTTATCTCACTTGATTCATCTCACCTTTTCTTGTATTAGAAAGTATAGAAACTGTGCTTTCAGGGATTGATTGTTCTACTTGAGATTGAAGACTTCAAGACTATTTATCTTATCTCTTTGTAAAGTAGAAAATCATAAGTAGACCTGTAGTTTCTATTATGTTGTGAGGAATCAATGTGAGTGGTGGTTTTGTCACGAAATAGCCAAAGGGGGAGATTGTAAGGATTCCCATTATTGATTGGCTTATTTCGTGGTCAAACCACATGTTGGGGTTTGGTTGTAAGGGTAGTCTAGGTGTTTGTTGAAGATCAAGACCCTTTCCAAGACCTCAAGAGGACAAGCACCAAAGGTATATATCTAGTGCTTACATTGGCTTGAAGAGATATAGTTGCACACACACACACAACATGCATAACTCTTATTCTTGTATGGTGTGTTTATATTTTGTGTGCATTGTGCTTTATTGATTTATTCAATATCTCTTCTTGCATGTTGAATTGATTGCATCTTGTTATATGATAATGCCATGACATGTTAGGCATTATGATGCATTCAATACCCACACTTGCACTTCATGTATGTTAACTTTTAGTGTGGAGTAATTCGTTTCCCTAAGGATGTTCGGAAACGTCCGCGCGTGCACGGTAATGTGCTTTGTTTTGCGCGATGATCGCCGGTGGAGATGCCTTTGGCTTCTCCTTGGTTTCACCATTTTTGGTGAATCGGCGGTTACGTTCGGTGGCCTGGCCGCCGTTCGAAACCGCCGAATGAGACCTGATTGAAATATATCTCTCGGGTCCAAAACGGCGGTTGGGATCGGCGGTTTCCAAACCGCCGAATGAAGTCGCCGAAGTTCCCCTGTTCCACACGAGAGCCATTCGGCGGTTCAGTTCGGCGGCCTGGCCGCCGAATGAAACCGCCGATCGGTGCGTTTCAAGGGCAAAATTGTATTTTCACCTGCCCTGTTTTTGGTCTCTATAAATACATCCTTATCTCTGGTTCAGAATACAAGTCTTTGATTATAAGAACCCTAGAGAGATATTTAGAGAGACTTGAGAGAGAAAGCTTAAAGATCATATCTTTATCTCTCTAAACCCATTCCCACATGCATAAATCTTCATCTAAGCATCATCTAGGATCATCTAGCATATGCTAATGCATGGGACTTCTTCAACACACATGGTATGATTTGTTGAACACTTTTATCTTACATAATTAGTGTTTCTACTTATCAATTTTATGTGTGTTGAACAAAATGGAGTTGTTGAGAGGAAGAATAGGGTCCTTCAAGAGATGGCCAGTGTGATGTTGCTTAGCAACAATGTCCCTAGGAACCTATGGGCCGAAGCCGTCAATACGGCTTGCTATATAGGGAATCGTGTTTTCCTAAGGCCCGGATCTAGAAACACCTCATATGAGTTATGGAAGGGTAGGAAGCCAAATGTTAGCCACTTCCACACATTTGGAAGCAAATGCTACATTTTAAATGACCATGATCAACTTGGCAAGTTTGATGCTAAGCGTGATGAGGGTATCTTTATTGGCTATGCCTTGAATAGTAGAGCCTATGGAGTTTTCAACTTGAAGACTCGAACCGTCATGGAATCATCGAATGTTGTTATTGATGATACAAGGCTTAAGTCTCATGACCATGAGGAGGAGGAAGTTTTAGAGGATGACTCTCCTTTGGAGAGGGTTGTGGTGACTCCCAATGTTGGGACATCAAATGACATTAATGAAGTAACACAACCTATTACTAGAGTCCCTCTCTTGGACTCTAAAGAACCCGCTCCATGGGTTAGAAGGCTCCATAACAAAGAGGATGTTATTGGAGATGTGAATGAGGGTGTTAGAACTAGGCGTCAAATAGCTAATCTAATTAGCTACACATGCTACACCTCTCAAATTGAACCCAAAAAGGTTGATGAAGCCTTAAATGATGAATTTTGGGTTCTAGCCATGCAAGAAGAGCTAAACCAATTCGAAAGGAATGAGGTTTGGACTTTAGTTCCTAGGCCTAAAAACACTCATGTGATAGGCACTAAGTGGATTTATAGGAACAAATCCGATGAGGATGGCAACATAGTGCGGAACAAGGCTAGACTTGTAGCACAAGGATACTCTCAAATTGAGGGTATCAACTTTGAGGAGACTTTTGCTCCCGTTGCCCGTTTAGAGTCCATTAGGCTTCTCTTGTCCATTTCTTGTGTGCACAAGTTCAAATTGCACCAAATGGATGTCAAGAGTGCCTTCCTCAATGGCTTCTTGCAAGAGGAAGTGTTTGTTGAACAACCCAAGGGGTTTGTGGATGCACACCACCCCAACCATGTCTATCGCCTCAAGAAGGCACTATATGGGTTGAAACAAGCACCGAGGGCTTGGTATGAGCACCTCACTCAATTTCTTGTTGACAATGACTACACAAGAGGTAGTGTTGACAAGACCTTGTTCATCAAGAGAAACAAAGATGAGTTATTTATAGCTCAAATCTATGTTGATTACATTGTATTTGGCTCCACCAACAACACCAAGGTCCAACAATTTGTTGATGTCATGTCTCATGAATTTGAGATGAGTCTTGTTGGTGAGCTTAGTTACTTCCTAGGTTTGCAAATTAGGCAATTAGATGATGGGATTTTCATAACCCAAGCCAAATATGCCAAAACCTAGTGAAGAAGTTTGGTTTAGAGAAGTTGTATTGTGCTAGCATATTAGGTTTTGTGCTTAATATTGATTAGCTAAACTAATTGACATGTCATTTAGTTTTGATATCTAGGATTGTTCTTAATTGCATATCAATCATCTTAGATAAGCATATAGGGTTTCCCTTGCTCTATGTTGCATTTTGGATATTCACATATATTCACTTAGGGTTGTATTCTCTTCTAGAGAAAGTAAGTCTTGTGTGTAGCAACCGGGATTAGGTTGCTTAGATCGCAAGCAAATAGGACTAGGTTCACTCATACCGGGATTAGGTAGGTGTGTGATTACTTCCGGGATTAGGTTGTAATCGTTTGCACATTTAGTGGATTCGAGGTTCGAGTGTGGCTTACTTACATAGCCAGTGGTTTTTCCCGTGAGGGTTTCCACGTAAAAACCAAGTGTTGTTTTAATTTCCGCACCATATTACACTTGCTTGTTTATATTATCTTGAGGGCATTTTCATAATTTCGACTAACACGAAAATTGGGTAAAAAGCGTAAAATCTATTCAACCCCCCTCTAGATAGCTTTATACACACCGTGCTATAATTTGTATCAATCTCCATGACATGATGATTCTTAAATAACATGCTAATGTCAAATGAAAAAAGCATGAAATTCATATAACATGCTCTCATGAAAAGCATGAATTGATGATTGCATATTCTTAAATGCAAAACTTGTGTGAAAGCTTATGAGACTCAAAATGAATAAAGGATCTTGTATCCGTTCAAAGGAATTTATATTCCAAATGTCTCTCTTTCTTTATTAGTTGAACATGACTACTATCATACGGATATTTATCCGGAAAAATCTAATAGGGTGCAAAGTCGCTCATGCCATGTTTCGCTTATAAAGTTGGATATAGTGCTCATAAATTAAAATCAATAAAAACTCTATATCCTTGCTTTTCTCATGACAATGGTGAAATTGGTTTGAATTCTTATTAGAAACCTTGTCATTTGCTTTGCCAATAGCATGATATTTTGGACTTGAATGCTACATGTCTTGTATGCAAAGCATGTTTGATTCACACATTTTTCTCAAATAAATCTCCTCGTTTCGATTCAATTAATTGAGGTGCATAAAGTGACATATATGTATATGCACATATCTTGCATGCTTCTATCTCTCGTTGCTATGAGTGACCCAGTTGGGGACTACTCCTTTGCCTATATCATGACAAAAAGGGGGAGTAGGATATGGTAAGGGGAGTTGCAAACTAGAAGCAATTGTGCATATTGGGGAGAACATTTATTGAGGGGGAGTAACCCGTTGAGGGGGAGCATTGCATACACATACATTGCATAATGTTGTGCCTATTTTTTTTAATGCAAATGCTTGGTATTGTTCTCACTTGATTAATCTCACACTTTTCTTGTATTGGAAATGTTAGAAACTTTATTTACAGGGCTTGATTATTCTACAAGAGATTGAAGACTTGAAGTTTTATTTTCTTATCTCTTTGTACTATAGAATATCATAGTTATCCCGTTGTTTCTATTTTAATGTAAGGAATCAATGTGAGTGGTGGTTTTGTCACGAAATAGCCAAAGGGGGAGATTGTAAGGTTCCCATTTGTTGATTGGCTCATTTCGTGGACAAACCACATGTTGGGGGTTCTTTGTAAGGGTAGCCTAGGTATCGGTGTTATTGCTCAAGCCCTTTGAAGACCTCATCTTGATAAGCACCGAAGGTAAATTTCTATGTGCTTACTTTTCTTTAAAGAGATTAGTTGCACACACACACTTAACATTCATTGCATATGTGTGCATTCTCTTCACTTGTCACATTTCACACTTGCATTTATTTGTTATATTTTGTTGTGTGTAATTGTGTCTTGTTGTCTTGTAATTCGTTTCCCGATTGTTTTCGGAAACGTCCGCGCATGCACTAGAATGTGCTTGGTTTAGTGCGAGGACCGCCTACGGAGAATGCCCTTGGCTTCTCCTTGGTTTTCACCTTTGTTGGTGATCGGCGGTTATGATCGGTGGCCTGGCCGCCGAATGAAACCGCCGTTTGCTTCCAGTAGTGTATGGAGCAATTCTGCGGTTATGATCGGCGGTCACGACCGCCGTTCGAAACCGCCGTTCAAGACCTGATTGATTTTATCTCTCGGCCTAATTCGGCGGTTGGATCGGCGGTCACGAATGAAACCGCCGTTTTCATACCTGATTGATTTTTTAATCTCAGGTTTGGTTCGGCGGTTGGATCGGCGGTCACGAAACCGCCGAATGAAACCGCCGTTGGTCCCCTGTTCCTCTCGGGCCAATTCGGCGGTTATTATCGGCGGCCTGGCCGCCGATTGAAACCGCCGATCGGTGCGTTTCAGGGGCAAACTTGTCTTTTCACATGCTCTGTTTTTCATGCCTATAAATACATCACTTTCTCTTGTTCTGAATGTGACTCTTTAATTATCAAGAACCCTACTTTAAAAAGAGAGATTTTTAAGAGAGAAATCAATCAAATTTGCTCATCAAACACTCAAACCAAAAATCCATTTGCATCAAAGTTCATCTAGCATTCTCTAGCATATCTAGGATGCCTGCTTGCATGGGTCTTTCATCATCACACTTGCTTTGGTAAGTTTTTCACTATTATCATACATAATTAGTGTTTAATTTATTATAGCATCTCTTTTATTACTTGATTGTTCTTAGATTATATTCTAATATTCAAGATAGAGATTGTTGTGTTGATTTGATTGAGTGTTGTTTTTATGATAGATATCTAGGTTTCTATAATCTATGATTATCTAAGCTAATTGACATGTCATTTAGCTTTAATATTTCGGATTGTTTTTAATTGCAAACTCATCATCTTAGATAAGCATATAGGGTTTCCCTTGCTCTATGTTGCATTTGAATATTCATATATTCACTTAGGGTGTTAATATCTTTTTAGGGAATTAAGTCTTGTGTTGTGACCGGGATTAGGTTGCTTAATTCGCAAGCAATCGGACTAGGTTCACTTATACCGGGATTAGGTAGGTGTGTGATTACTTCCGGGATTAGGTTGTAATCGTTTACTCATTTAGTGGATTCGAGGTTCGAGTGTGGCTTACTTACTAGCCCGTGGTTTTTCCCGTGAGGGTTTCCACGTAAAAATCAAGTGTTATTTAATTTCCGCATTTTATACTTGATTTATTGCTTTATCTATTTAGGGGTAATTTCGTAATTTTGACTAATCACAAAAATTGGGTAATAAGCTTAAAATCTATTCACCCCCCCTTTAGATAGTTTTATACACACCGTGCTATAATTTGTTTCACCAAGGTACATTGGAAATGGTCTATACTTCTTGTATAGAAATATCTCTCACTCGTTAGACACAGAAATAACGGAACCTAATCATAAAAGAGTAAAATTATCAATAGATGAAATCTACCTATGGCATTTACGCCTAGGTCATATTAACCTTAATAGGATTAAAAGATTGGTAAGTGACGGACCTTTAAGTGACTTAAAGGTTGATGATCTACCAACTTGTGAATCTTGTTTGGAAGGCAAAATGACCAAAAGGTCGTTCTCGGCCAAAGGTGCAAGAGCCACTGAATGTTTAGGATTGATACACACTGATGTATGTGGACCTATGAGCATTCAAGCTAGAGGTGGATATGAGTACTTTATCACCTTCACAGATGATTACTCGAGATTTGGCTATGTGTATCTCATGCGACATAAGTCAGATGCTTTTGACATGTTCAAAGCATTCAAAGCTGAAGTAGAAAATCAGCTTGAGAAACACATAAAAATCTTGAGATCTGATCGTGGTGAAGAATATCTATCTGGTGAGTTTCAGCAATATGTTATTGATAATGGGATAGTTTCTCAGTTTTCTGCACCTGGTACACCTCAACAGAATGGGGTAGCAGAAAGGAGAAACAGAACTCTTTTAGACATGGTTAGGTCTATGTTGAGTTATTCAACACTTCCTATTTCTTTTTGGGGATATGCTTTACAAACTGCTATATACATTTTAAACGATGTACCATCTAAGTCTGTTCCTCAAACACCGCATGAGTTGTGGACTGGGCGTAAGCCTAGTGTACGACACTTAAGGATATTTGGTTGTCCTGCGCATGTGTTAAAAGGAAAGACAGATAAGATGGAGTCCCGTTCAGAAACATGTATATTTGTAGGGTATCCAAAAGAAACTAAATGATATTATTTCTATAGTCCTTCAGATCTTAAAGTATTTGTTTCGACAAATGCTAAATTTCTGGAAAAGGATTATATGAATGATTTTGTGCCTAGAAGTAGAATTGTCCTGAATGAGATGTCAGGAGATACAATTCCATGAGAGGTTACACAACCTAACCCAATTGTAAGTTCCGATCCAACACAAGATCAACAACCTACCATTCCTCGTCGTAGTGGGAGGGTTAGAACACAACCCGAAAGATACATCGGTCTGGGAGAATCAGTGGAGAATCTCCCGGACGACGATGATCCCTACACGTATAAGGAAGCAATGGAGGATGTTGATAGTCGCCATTGGCAAAAGGCAATGCAATCTGAGATTGAATCTATGTTCGATAACAAAGTCTGGTCCCTTGTAGACTTGCCTAAAGGGATAAAACCCATTGGGTGCAAGTGGGTATACAAGAGGAAAAGAAGTATGGATGGAAAGGTGGAAACCTTTAAAGCTAGATTGGTAGCTAAAAGGTATACACAGAAAGAAGGTATCGATTCCGAGGAAACCTTCTCTCCTGTGGCCATGCTTAAATCCATTAGGATACTCTTGTCCATTGTAGCATCTTTAGATCTAGAGATTTGGCAAATGGACGTCAAGACAGCTTTCCTTAATGGAAGTCTTGACGAAAGCATCTACATGATGCAACCAGAAGGATTCATTGAAAAGGGCCAAATGGAAAAAGTGTGCAAGTTGCAGAAATCCATATATGGATTAAAGCAAGCATCCAGATCCTGGAACATAAGGTTCGATCAAACTGTCAAAGGTTTTGGATTTATTCAGAATCCTGACGAACCTTGTGTATACAAAGGATTAAGGGCGACAAGTTGGTTTTCCTGATTCTTTATGTTGATGATATACTACTCATTGGAAACGATGTAGGTGTATTGACATCAGTAAAAGAATGATTAGCAAAACAATTTAATATGAAAGACTTAGGAGAAGCAAGTTTTATTCTAGGTATCCAAGTCATAAGGGATAGAAAGAATAAAACGATTGCATTATCCCAAGCTTCATACATAGACAAGATCTTATCTAGGTTTTCCATGCAGTATTCCAAGAAAGGTATGTTACCTTTCAGACATGGAATCAAACTTTCTAAGGAACAAGTTCCTAAGAATGAGCATGAAGAGCAATTCATGAGTAGAGTTCCATATGCCTCGGCAGTTGGAAGTCTCATGTATGCAATGCTCTGCACTAGACCAGATATTTGTTTTGCTGTTGGCATAGTTAGCAGGTTTCAATCGAAACCTGGTCCTGATCATTGGACGGCAGTCAAGCATATTTTCAAGTATCTTAAGAGAACGAGAGATAATATGCTTGTATACTCTTGAAGGGATTTAATTCCTATTGGGTATACAGATTCTGATTTCCAATCAGATTCTGACTCTAGAAAATCCACATCAGGGGCTGTGTTTACTATTGGAGGAGGAGCAGTCATATGGAGGAGTATCAAACAATCTTGTATTGCTGATTCCACCAAGGAAGCTGAGTATGTTGCTGCATGCGAGGCTGCCAAAGAGGCTGTTTGGCTCCGCCAATTCTTGATTGAATTGGAAGTGGTTCCTATGGATTTTAAGCTTATTACCCAATTTTTTGTGATTAGTCAAAATTACGAAATTACCCCTAAATAGATAAAGCAATAAATCAAGTATAAAATGTGGAAATTAAATAACACTTGATTTTTACGTGGAAACTCTCACGGGAAAAACCACAGGCTAGTAAGTAAGCCACACTCGAACCTCGAATCCACTAAATGTGTAAACGATTACAACCTAATCCCGGAAGTAATCACACACCTACCTAATCCCGGTATAAGTGAACCTAGTCCGATTGCTTGCGAATTACATAACCTAATCCCGGTCACAACACAAGACTTAATTATCTAAAAAGAGATTAACACCCTAAGTGAATATATGAATATTCAAATGCAACATAGAGCAAGGGAAACCATATATGCTTATCTAAGATGATGAATTTGCAATTAAAAGCAATCCTAGATATTAAAGCTAAATGACATGTCAATTAACTTAGATAATCATAGATTATATAAACCTAGATATCTATCACAAAGCAACACTCAATCAAATCAACACAACAATCTCTATCTTGAATATTAGAATATAATCTAAGAACAATCAAGTAATAAAAGAGATGCCATAATAAATTAAACACTAATTATCTATGATAATAGTGAAAAACTTACCAAAGCAAGTGTGATGATGAAAGACCCATGCAAGCAAGCATCCTAGATATGCTAGAGAATGCTAGATGAACTTTGATGCAAATGGATTTTGGTTTGAGTGTTTAATGAGCAAACTTGATTGCTTTCTCTCTTAAAAATCTCTCTTTTTAAAGTAGGGTTCTTGATGATTAAAGAGTCACATTCAGAACAAGAGAAAGTGATGTATTTATAGGCATGAAAAACAGAGCATGTGAAAAGACAAGTTTGCCCCTGAAACGCACCGATCGGCGGTTTCAATCGGCGGCCAGGCCGCCGATAATAACCGCCGAATTGGCCCGAGAGGAACAGGGGACCAACGGCGGTTTCATTCGGCGGTTTCGTGACCGCCGATCCAACCGCCGAACCAAACCTGAGATTAAAAAATCAATCAGGTATGAAAACGGCGGTTTCATTCGTGACCGCCGATCCAACCGCCGAATTAGGCCGAGAGATAAAATCAATCAGGTCTTGAACGGCGGTTTCGAACGGCGGTCGTGACCGCCGATCATAACCGCAGAATTGCTCCATACACTACTGGAAGCAAACGGCGGTTTCATTCGGCGGCCAGGCCGCCGATCACCAACAAAGGTGAAAACCAAGGAGAAGCCAAGGGCATTCTCCGTAGGCGGTCCTCGCGCTAAACCAAGCACATTCTAGTGCATGCGCGGACGTTTCCGAAAACAATCGGGAAACGAATTACAAGACAACAAGACACAATTACACACAACAAAATATAACAAATAAGTGCAAGTGTGAAATGTGACAAGTGAAGAGAATGCACACATATGCAATGTATGTTAAGTGTGTGTGCAACTAATCTCTTTAAAGAAAAGTAAGCACATAGAAATTTACCTTCGGTGCTTATCAATATGAGGTCTTCAAAGGGCTTGAGCAATAACACCGATACCTAGGCTACCCTTACAAAGAACCCCCAACATGTGGTTTGTCCACGAAATGAGCCAATCAACAAATGGGAACCTTACAATCTCCCCCTTTGGCTATTTCGTGACAAAACCACCACTCACATTGATTCCTTACATTAAAATAGAAACAACGGGATAACTATGATATTCTATAGTACAAAGAGATAAGAAAATAAAACTTCAAGTCTTCAATCTCTTGTAGAATAATCAAGCCCTGTAAATAAAGTTTCTAACATTTCCAATACAAGAAAAGTGTTAGATTAATCAAGTGAGAACAATACCAAGCATTTGCATTAAAAAAATAGGCACAACATTATGCAATGTATGTGTATGCAATGCTCCCCCTTAACGGGTTACTCCCCCTCAATGAATGTTCTCCCCAATATGAACAATTGCTTCTAGTTTGCAACTCCCCTTACCATATCCTACTCCCCCTTTTTGTCATGATATAGGCAAAGGAGTAGTCCCCAACCGGGTCACTCATAGCAACGAGAGATAGAAGCATGCAAGATATGTGCATATACATATAAGTCACTTTATGCACCTCAATTAATTGAAGAGAAACGAGGAGATTTATTTGAGAAAAATTTGTGAATCAAACATGCTTTGCATACAAGACATGTAGCATTCAAGTCCAAAATATCATGGTATTTGGCAAAGCAAATGATAAGGTTTCTAATAAGAATTCAAACCAATTTCACCATTGTCATGAGAAAAGCAAAGATATAGAGTTTTTACTAATTTTAATTTATGAGCACTATATCCAACTTTATAAGCGAAACATGGCATGAGCGACTTTGCACCCTATTAGATTTTTCCGGATAAATATCCGTATGATAGTAGTCATGTTCAACTAATAAAGACAGAGAGACATTTGGAATATAAATTCCTTTGAACGGATACAAGATCCTTTATTCATTTTGAGTCTCATAAGCTTTCACACAAGTTTTGCATTTAGGAATATGCAATCATCAATTCATGCTTTTCATGAGAGCATGTTATATGAATTTCATGCTTTTTTCATTTGACATTAGCATGTAATTTAAGAATCATCATGTCATGGAGATAATCATAGGTCATTCAAATCATACTTCCTACATACATCTCCTAGTCCAAAAATGTATGTTTAAACATAAATATGACATGGATTGTAAACAAGCAAGGTTCACACTTATAGAATTGAAAAAAAAAACATATATACATATGTGCAACCAAGCTTACTCAAACAATTAAAAGAAGAGGCATAAGTTATTTAGAATTTTTTGCAAGATACAAGAATGCAAAATAGCTCTCTTTGCTTGAGTTCCCCATATGGGGTCAATCATAGAACATCACACCACAAGGCATATCCCAATAGATCTACTAAGAGTTTTTAATCGAGTAGCATCTAAACTCTCGGTTTGCATAGGACCCATCAGATCCATGTGGAGAAGCTCTAGGGGCTCCTTGGTGGCGAGATACTTGCCCTTTTTGTGCATGCTTTTGGTTTGTTTTCCTTGTTGGCAAGGTCCACAAATACCATTGGCTTTCTTCCCAAGCTTAGGGAGGCCAGGCACACACTCGAACTTTCCAAGGGTTCTTAAATCCCTAAAGTTCATGTGGCCAAGTCTTTCATGCCACAACACTATTTGCTCATTCATGGACACATTGTTTGAGACTATTCTAGCTTCAAGACAATAGCAATTGTTGCTAGATCTCATACCTTTCAACAAGGTTTGTCCATCGGGCTTTAGGATTGAGCAATCATCTTTTCTAAACAAGACGGAATATCCTTCATCACTTAGATGTGAAATGCTTATTAAATTGGCTTTCAAGCCATCAACAATAAAGCATCGGATAATGAGGGTAATCCGGGAACGGAAATGGTTCCTTTCCCTACAACTTTCTTTTTAGATCCATCACCAAAAGTGACATATCCTCCTTCCTCCATAACAAGAGTCTCGAAGAAACTCTTGTTTGAGACTCTTGTTTCCCGTCATGTGCCTAGAGCACCCACTATCTAAATACCAAAAATTAGAAGAAATTGCCTTCAAGGCTATTTGAGCAACATGGCAAACATTTTCATTCTTTCTAATCCACCTAGAAACAATCTTAGCTTTCTTAGTGGTCTTTGGTACATGGGTTCTAGATGTTCTATGATCATGCATAATCATATTATCATTCCTAGGAACATACATCATGGCTCTTTTCTTTTTCTTCTCTATCATGCTTCTAGTTTTGGACATTTTTATATATCGAAAGCAATGTCTATCTGGTCTAATATGACCATCAAATCCACAAAAGTGACATATAGGAGTAAAATAAGGAATCATACCTTGTCCTTGTCTTTGTGGATGAAAGTTTCAATCTTCTTCGTTGTTGAACCGGTATAGATTGCTTCCTAGCTTGAGGTTGCATGATAGGTCTCTTTCCTTTGTGAGCCAATTGTGGAGGAATGTTGGCTTGAGGGACCCTAGGGGGTTGAGCTTGAGTTTGCCTTCTTGGCCCGATCTTCACTTGTGCATTTGAACATTGTCATACTTCTAACTTCTTCCTAGGAATTTGCACATTGAAGTTTCTTCGTTCTTCAAACTCTTGACAAACACGGTCTTGTTAGAGGTTGAGATCTTCTTGCCATCTTCATACCCAAGACCCCTCTTGTCACATGGACTCTTTCCAACACCAAGCATATGGTCAAGCTTCTTGGTGCTAGAATCCATCCTAGTCATAGACTCTCTTACTTCTTCAGTTCCCTCTTTAGGCTTTCTTCATTCCTCCTAGATAAGACTAACTCCTCTCCTAGCTTATCTTCCATCTTCTTGAATTTTTCCACTTGTTCACCTAAGTGGTCATTATGAGATTCAAGCTCAAGATTTTCTTTTCTCAACATCTTGATCTTTCTTGTGCTCTTGATTGCTAATCATTAAACTCGGCATGATATTTAGCAAGTACCTTTTTCTCCACAAATCCATTTATGGAGTTCGAAGAGGAATCACTTTCTTCTTCACTTGAGTCATTTTCCTCTTGACTCATTTCCTCTCTCTCACTAGCACTTTTGCTTTTGTGAGAGGAGGCAAAAGCTAGGAGGTTAGCCATGATCTCTTCATCACTTGAAGACTCATCTCCCTCAATGGAGTCATCACTACTACTACTCCATGTGGCGGCCATCACTTTACTTTTCTTTTTAACATTGTGATTTTCACATTCAGGGAAAAGTGACCTATGCCACCACACACTCGAAACATCGGACCCCTTTCCTTTTGGTCCTTTCTTGCCTAGGTTCAAACTTCTTGAAAGAGCCTTTTTTTCTTCAAATCTTGGCCTTTTGATCCAAAGCCCTTTCTTCTAAACTTCATAACTTTGTTGAACCTTTTTACAACAAGGCAAGGTCTTCATCCGAGTCAACCTTCTTTTGCCTCCTTTTCATCCTTGGAGGTTTTTAAGCAATTCCTTTTTGCTTTTTAGTGGGTGTGGAGATAGGCTCTTTCCTAGACTCATAAGCTAGAAGTCTCCCAATCACCTCACTCGGCTTCATATCCTATATCCACTATTTTCTTCTAAAGCCGTCACCTTCGATTCAAACCTATCGGGTAGAGATCTCATAATCTTTTTGCTTGATTCTCCTATCCGAATATGGATCACCAAGTTGATGGCTTTTGTTGACTATATCCATCAACTTGATCTCGAAGTCGTTGAAGCACTCATTCTCCTCTATCTTAAGCATCTCCAATTGAGTTTGGAGGACTTGAAGCTTAGAGTCCTTCATCACTTCGGTTCCCTCATGTGCAATCTCTAGGATGTCCCAAGCCTCCTTAGCTATCCTAGTCTAGTTTTGAATCATTTATATTGATTTTCATCCATAGCACACAAGATAGCATGCATCGCCTTCCTATTCACTTTGAAGCCTCAAACTCTTGCGTTCCATGCGCCTTAGGCTTCAATACTTCTTCTCCTCCACCATCGGGAGTCATCTTGGGTAGATCATATCCGTCTTCCACCGCCATCCATGCACGGTCATGAATTTAGCATATGTAGGATTCCATCTTCCCTTTCCATTGGGAATAGTTCAATCCGGTAAGAAGTGGAGGCCTTGTGCTAGAAGCCCCTTCGTTGCCACCGCCATTTCCACCGTTCCACTCATAGCGTTTACGTAAATGAATGAATGAATGCAAATGTATGAATGATCAAAAATCACACAAAATGCAAAACACACCAAAATAAGCAAGGATCACCTATGTATGTCTAGGAACCCGCTCTGATCCAACTGAAACAAATTATAGCACGGTGTGTATAAAACTATCTAGAGGGGGGTGAATAGATTTTAAGCTTATTACCCAATTTTTCGTGATTAGTCAAAATTACGAAATTACCCCTAAATAGATAAAGCAATAAATCAAGTATAAAATGCGGAAATTAAATAACACTTGATTTTTACGTGGAAACCCTCACGGGAAAAACCATGGCCGGTAGTAAGTAAGCCACACTCGAACCTCGAATCCACTAATGTGTAACGATTACAACCTAATCCCGGAAGTAATCACACACCTACCTAATCCCGGTATTAAGTGAACCAGTCCGATTGCTTACGAATTAAGCAACCTAACCGGTCACAACACAAGACTTAATTCTCTAAAAAGAGATTAACACCCTAAGTGAATATATGAATATTCAAATGCAACATAGAGCAAGGAAACCTATATGCTTATCTAAGAGATGAGTTTGCAATTAAAAACAATCCTAGATATTAAAGCTAAATGACATGTCAATTAGCTTAGATAATCATAGATAAAGAAACCTAGATATCTATCATAAAAACAACACTCAATCAATCAACCAACAATCTCTATCTTGAATATTAGAATATAATCTAAGAGCAATCAAGTAATAAAAGAGATGCCATAATAAATTAAACACTAATATGGATGATAATAGTGAAAAACTTACAAAGCAAGTGTGATATGAAAGACCCATGCACGCAAGCATCCTAGATATGCTAGAGAATGCTAGATGAGCTTTGATGCAAATGGATTTTTGGTTTGAGTGTTTGATGAGCAAACTTGATTGCTTTCTCTCTTAAAAATCTCTCTTTTTAAAGTAGGGTTCTTGATGATTAAAGAGTCACTCTCAGAACAAGAGAAAGTGATGTATTTATAGGCATGAAAAACAGAGCATGTGAAAAGACAAGTTGCCCCTGAAACGCACCGATCGGCGGTTTCAATCGGCGGCCAGGCCGCCGATAATAACCGCCGAATTGGCCCGAGAGGAACAGGTGACCAACAGCGGTTTCATTCGGCGATTTCGTGACCGCCGATCCAACCGCCGAACCAAACCTGAGATTAAAAAATTAATCAGGTATGAAAACGGCGGTTTCATTCGTGACCGCCGATCCAACCGCCGAATTAGGCCGAGAGATAAAATCAATCAGGCCTCGAACGGCGGTTTCGAACGGCGGTCGTGACCGCCGATCATAACCACAGAGTTGCTCCATATACTACTGGAAGCAAACGGCGGTTTCATTCGGTGGCCAGACCGCTGATCATAACCGCCGATCACCAACAAAGGTGAAAACCAAGGAGAAGCCAAGGGCATTCTCTGTAGGCGGTCCTCGCGCTAAACCAAGCACATTCTAGTGCATGCGCAGACGTTTCCGAAAACAATCGGGAAACGAATTATAAGACAACAAGACACAATTACACACAACAAAATATAACAAATAAGTGCAAGTGTGAAATGTGACAAGTGAAGAGAATGCACACATATGCAATGAATGTTAAGTGTGTGTGTGCAACTAATCTCTTTAAAGAAAAGTAAGCACATAGAAATTTACCTTCGGTGCTTATCAAGATGAGGTCTTCAAAGGGCTTGAGCAATAACACCGATACCTAGGCTACCCTTACAAAGAACCCCCAACATGTGGTTTGTCCACGAAATGAGCCAATTAACAATGGGAACCTTACAAGAATGGTGTCGCGGAGAGGAGAAATAGTACCCTAATGGAAATGGTGAGAACTATGATTAGTTTCTCATCATTACCAAATTCCTTTTGGGGATATGCTATAAGGAAAATCAAGTGCACGCAGCGGAAGCGAGACTAAAATAGAGTTTAGTTTATTTCAAAAAAATTCCTTTTTAAAGATGAACCTTAGCCCTTTAATTAATAACATATAATAAAGATATCGTACCTTTGTCGCGTGATCCGATTGACGTTGCATCGATGGTAATCCGCAAGATCTTCCAATCCAATCACGAATGTGAATCACCTAGGAGCGTGGTCTCCCTTCTCTTTGAATTGTGTACCTGAGGATGGATAACAAAATCTTTTTCTATTTCGTTAGTCACAATAAATTCCAAGAGACTACAAAGAATGTTCCGGTCACTTTTGAATTCACAATCGTTAGATCGAAACTCGCGTGAACCTTATTCGAAATTGTGCACAAAACCTTTTGATATAAAAGTTACTAGTGCACTATCGAAATAAGAACAAACTTTTCTCTCTTTTCCTCTTGGCCAAAATTATAACACTGTTGTCTAGAGTTGGATTTTATTTTCTCAAGCAAAAGAAAATAACTCTCAAGCATAAGACCTAGGGTTACCCGAATTCCACTTGCCTCATATTTATCTAGTGCACTAATTAACTTGCCTATTAAAATATATAGTACACAAAATTCTTCTTTTAATTATATAATCTATATATTGCACGACTTTATCATGCATATATAATATATAATCTGCCTCAATTCAACTTGCATATATGTCACACATATATTTGCATGCTTTATAAATATATATATATATATATTTATTCCGGCTAATTGCCATATATATTTCATATATATCTATATATTGAGGCCAAAATCCTTTACCATGTAGGATTTGTGTCTTTTGACTTAAATCCTAACCCTAGGTAGATTTCCTTAGAATTCCAAACCCTAATCCAACTCTTTAGTGTATTTGTGACTATATCAAAGACTTCCTAATTTGACTAGATAAACAAAATCCTTTTATTTATCTTTTTATCAAATAAAGTCTTTTATATTTATTATACTACCACAATGGTATACTACTAGGAAACACATTTCCTAGTTAGAAAAAGATTTTGATTCTTAATTAAATAATTAACTAATAAATTAATTAATTTCCATTTAATCAAATAATAAAATAAAATAATTAAGTTATTTTCAAGCCTTCTGCCCATACACAAGATGGCCCAAATATTATTTTTCATTTTATTAAATCCATTGGACTTTAATTAAAAGACCCACATGTGAACTAGGCCCATTCTTACTAAAAGAAACAAGCCCTCATGCCTTAATACAATTCTAGATAGACCCATAATTAGTTCGGTAGAATATATCAAGTGATCCATACAAGTCCGTGTGGATTGGAGATCTTGGCGGGCTTATCTAAATTTAAGCTCCAATAGACATAACCTAATCTCAATCAACAAATGATTCACTTAGGTTCGATCTATTAATTTCAGTTCATTCCACTAAAGAACTAAAATTGCACTCTTAAATAAAGATAGAATATGTAAATGGTTCTCATTCATACCCTAGACAATCTTATAGGAGATGGTGAATCCTCGTGAAGAATATCAGTAATCGCCAAGAGCTCATAGACCGCCTATAGCTTTCCAAGTTACCATATTTCCTCATATGACCACATTTTGAACTTGGATATATATTATGACTTATCCAAAAGTCATCTTTCAATAGTCACTATTGAAAACTCAATGTTAAGATTTAATATCCAAAACCTCAAAATATCCATATGATGATATTCTACTCTCATTTAATAAATGGAGCCACGATGTCTATATCTATAACTGAAGTCCTCTATCGATTAACAAATGAATACTATCAAACTATCGAGGATAGACTATGCTATATAATCGTACTCATTGACAGCTCAAATGATAACACTTGCAACCATAAGTCCATAATTTATCTCAGGATTAAGATAGACTCTCTGATTGTCTTGATAATGAAAAGACTTTTATCTACTGACAGTTCTAGATAAAGTATTTCATTGTGATCCAGTTCAATGCACCCAGTGCACTAGATTCTTTTACTCGAAGACCCTTCGATGATTTTAGACTCATCATAACACATTTGATCCCATTCAAATGCTAGTAAGAATTCTACAACTTTAACAAGATAAAGGTGCCCAACCTTTAACTTAAGTTGTGAACATTATTCAAGACTAACTAAAGAATTGTGTCTACCTCATACATATCCAGATGTATGAATAATTCTTCTTTTCTCATAGTTGATCGGACTATTTATGTTGTACATTTGGCCTTCAAATCATATCCTTTGCCTCGTTCCCGTGTGTTTTTCCATAAATTTCGTATCTAATAGGCTCTTTTGTAGTAATTGCAGGTGATAGGTGCAATTCAGAGGAAAGAGATGAAATGTACGACATTCAATTGCGAAACAAGCCGAAGAGCAAGGAAAAGAAGTGTCAATGTGCGGGTACTATGCTGGTCAACACACCCGCGCACTACCAGCGTACCAGCACACCTCCAGTAAAATGGCATAAAGTACGGGTCCCAACCGCACTTGACCCGCACTTCATCCGCACTTCATCCGCACTCCAGACAAAGACTCAGGAGTTGTAATTATGAAGAAATGATAAAGTGCTGGTCCCAACCACACTCTAGACCCACACTTTAAGGCAGAAGTCTCCCAGGAATCCCCCAGTGTGCGGGTACTGCGTTGGTATGTGCACCCGCGCACTACCAGTGCACTTCGCTTCAGGTCGTGCACATCAGCATTTTCTGACCTATTTTCGAGAAGAGTATAAATATACCTCTTTTGTTTTCAGATACTGCTCTCCACATTTTTCACAATTAGAAACTCTGAAGTTTTGTAACTAAATTTAGGAATCATATCTCATCTTTTCATTCAATCTCTACTCTACTTCAAAGGAATCCAAGGAAGGAGATGATCTCCAAGGGTTATTTCTCCTCCTTTTCTCTTATTTTAACTATTGTAATGAGTAGCTAAATCCCCTCCAAGGGGTCGATGGATTAGCTTGAGAATGATTGGGCTTTTGTTTATAGACTTTATTATATTATATTTCCATCTATTATTGTTTTATTCAAAAGTATTAATAGTTTTTCCTTTGATTTACTTGTTGGATACACTTTCTTTGCAAGTTTGTCTTTGGATTCTATTTGTGTGGACATCTATGTATACACTATATGTGGTGTCTATTGCTTATTGGATAGATGGGATTTTCGGAATCCTGGCTCTATAACCATGTTCTTCATCTAAGCTCGAATGGGGGTCCGTGACTATACATCCTAGGACGGCCCTTTTGAGAGGATTAGAAGCCTCCTCTATACACCCTAGGTTGGCTATTATAGCGTCGGTTGAGCCCAAGATAGATTTACATGCATTCATGGTTAGGGTCCCTAACGAGCATCTAACACTATACACCCTAGGTTGGGTGCTCGGGAGGGGTCAATCGTTGGTAGAGGCTTTCTCTATACACCCTAGGATTGCCTCTTGCTAGTGATAGATAGCCGATACTATACACCCTAGGTCGGCTACATTCATTAAATCATGCATATTTGCAAGTCTATTGCATTAGCCCATTTGTTGCTTACATGTCCCTCAATCCTTAGTTTCCATACATATATCTTCCATTCCATTTGCATTCCATTTTTAGTTACATTTCTAGTTAGTGTTATTTGTATGTTCCTTCGCATTTCACAACACCACCATACTTTACTTTATAGCATTAATATTACTTAAGTTCTAACTAGTTTTAGTTAATCCCGATCCTTGTGGACGATAACCCACTTTACCGCAATACTTGTGTTTCTGAACCGTTTAAGGCTTCGTGAGGTTTTTATAAATATTGTTTGACAAGTAGATTTTAAATACATACAAAATGACTTTGTCAAAATGGCGCCGTTGCCGAGGATCAGCGTGTTTAGCTTGATTAGTTTTGCTTGAGTAGTATTGGTGTTAGTAACATTTTATTTTTTGTTCTATATTTTGATAATTTATTTGGTTTTTGTATTCGTGTGATTGCGTAGGGTTTTTGTTTCTCAGTATTTCAGGTTTCATGGATTATTCTAGGCAAGATTTAAGGCCTGGGTATGGGTTATATGATGACCCATGTAGTCAGAAATAGGGGAATAATCAAGATTTCCAATGGGACTACAATGAGGTTGGAACCATTTCAGATGAAGAGAAACTTGTGAACCTTATTAGTGAGTATCTTCAGAAGAATGAGGAGACAATGTTAACTCAACAGGGAGCGTCACAGAATATTCAAGAGGAGTGTTATTACAATCAAGAGGGCATCGATTCCTATCAACTAGATGAAGGATCACTTGAAGGATTGATAAGAGAGTTCATGCAGTCAAACCATCAGATTGGGGTTTGATTTGTAAGGGTAGTTTAGGTGATTGAGGAACAAGCTCAAAGGCCCTTTCAAGACCTCAAGGTGGCAAGCACTCCAAAGGTATAATCTCTAGTGCTTAGTTTCCTTTAAAGAGATTTAGTTACACACACACACTTAGCATACTTGCATTTGTGTGCATTCTCTTCACATGTACATTTCACACTTGCACTTTGATTGTTATATCTTGTTATGTGTTTTTGTGTCTTGTAATTCATTTCCCGAATATGTTCAGAAATGTCCGAACTTGCACGATTGTGTGCTTAGTTTAGCACGAAGACTGCCTACGGAGAATGCCCTTGGCTTCTCTTTTGGATTCACTACTTTTGGTGAATCAACGGTTTGATCGGCAGCCACGACCGTCGATCAGACCTAGTCGATTTAATCTCTCGGGTTTGATTATGTGGTTGAATCGGCGGTTTGGTAACCGTTGAATGAAACCACCGTTGTTCCCCTGTTCTTCTCTTGTTCAATTCAGCGGCTGTAATCTGCGTCCTGGCTACCGAATGAAACCGCCAATCGTGCATTTTCAGGGGCAAACTTGTCTTTTCACATGCTTTGTTTTTTATGTCTATAAATACATCACTTTCTCATCTCTCTGATTCTAACACTTTCAACACAAGAAACCTAAAGTCTATAAAGAGATTTGTGAGAGAAAAGGCAATAAAGATTGCTCATTTAAACACTAAAAACCATTTTCATATGCATTAAACTTCATCTAGCATCTTCTAGCATATCTAGGATGCTTGCTTGCATGGGTCTTTCATCAACACACTTGCTTTGGTAAATTCTTCACTAATTTCATCTAATCTTAGTGTTTTACTTAAAAAGGCATCTCTTTAATTACTTGTATGTTCTTAGATTATATTCTTATATACAAGATAGAGATAGTTGTGTTGTTGTGATTGAGTGTTGTATTGTGATAGCTTTCTAGGTTTTCATAATCTATGTTTAGCTAAGTTTTATGACATGTCATTTAGCTATTGATATCTAGGATTGCATTATTGTCATCTAATCATCCTAGATAAGCATCTAAGGTTCCCTAGCTTTGTTTGCTCTTTGAATATCATCATATATTCACATAGGTCATTTTATTTCTTTATTGAGAAGTAAGACTTGTGGCTAAGATTGCTTAGACCACAAGCAAATTGGACTAGGACCACTTTTAAAGGCCCGTGGGTAGAAGTGGGGGGTTATTGACCATAGTGTTTAACGAGGTCAACATAGGTTGTAAACTCCATTTTCAATTCGTGGATTTGAGGTTCGAGTGTGGAGCACTTACTAGCCCATGGTTTTTCCCATGAGGGTTTCCACGTAAATATCAAGTGTTATTTAAATTTCGCACATATTACACTTGCTATATTATATTGACTAGTTAGGGGTATTTTTGTAATCTTAACCATACATGAAAATTTGGTAAAATCGGATAAAATCTATTCCCCCCCCCCCCCCCCCTTTAGATATATACTGTACACACCTATAATTTGTTTCAATTTGTTTCAGAGCGGGTTCCTAGATATACTTAGGTGATCCTTGCTCATTTTGGTGTGTTTTGCATTTGTTTGATTTTTTGACCATTTCATACACTTGCATTCATTCATCCATTCATTATACACTATGAGTGGAAACGGTGGTGGAAACAATGGTGGTAATGAAGGTGCTTTAAGCACAAGGCCTCCACTTCTCACCGGTTTGAATTATGCCTCTTGGAAAGGAAGATAGAGTCGTATATATGTCAAATACATGACTAGGCTTGGATGGCGGTTGAAGACGGCTGCACTTCACCTATGATGACTCCTACGGGTGGAGGATAGGATGTACTCTAGCCAAAAGCGCAATGGAATGCGCAAGAGTTTGAGTCATCAAAATGGAATAGGAAGGCAATGCATGCCATCCTATGTGCAGTGGATGAGAATCAATATAAGTTGATTCAAAACACTAGGATAGCTAAGGAGGCATGGGACATCCTAGAGGTTACACATGAGGGAACCGAAGTGGTGAAGGACTCCAAGCTTTAAGTCCTCTAAACTCAATTTGAGATGCTTAAGATGGAGGAGAATGAGTGTTTCAATGACTTCAAGATCAAGATGATGGACATAGTCAATCAAAGTCATCAACTTGGTGACCCATATTCGGATAGGAGAATCAAGCAAAAGATTATGAGATCTCTCCCCGATAGATTTGAATCCAAGGTGATGGCTTTAGAAGAGAATAGCTCCTACAAGGATATGAAGCCGAGTGAGGTGATTAGGAGGGTTCTAGCTTATGAATCTAGGAAGGGTCCTACCTCCACATCTCCTAAAAAGCAAAAGGGAATTGCTTTGAAAGCCTCCAAGGTTGAGAAGGAGGAAATTGATGACTCGGATGAGGACATGGCACTGTTGATAAGAAGGTTCAAGAAATTCTACAAGTCCAAGAAGAAGGGTTTTGGATCCAAGGGTCAAGACTTGAAGAAAAAAGCTCCCTTCAAGAAGTTTGAAAGTTCTCACGGTGTGTTAAATATTAATCTAGAGGGGGGTGAATAGATTTTGTAAGGTTTCCCATTCTTTAATTGGCTTATTTCGTGGACAAACCATGTGTTGGGGTTTTTTGTGTAAGGGTAGTTTAGGTGATTGAACTTCAAGCTCGAAGGCCCTTTCAAGACCTCAAGGGACAAGCACGACAAAGGTATATTCTCTAGTGCTTGGTTTTCTTTGAAGAGATTTAGATTGCACACACACACTTAGCATTCTTGCATTTGTGTGCATACTTTTCACATATCACATTTCACACTTGCACTTTGATGTTGTATCTTATTGTGTGTATTTGTGTCTTGTAATTCGTTTCCCTATAGTATTCGGAAACGTCCGTGTATGCACTAGAATATGCTTGGTTTTACGCAAAGACTACCTACGGAGAATGCCCTTGGTTTCTCCTTGGTTTTCACCTCTGTTGGTGATCGGCAGTTATGATCGGTAACCTGGTCACCGAATGAAACCGCCATTTACATCCAGAAGTGTCTGGAGCAATTCTACGGTTACGATCGGTGGCCATAACCGTCGTTCAAAACCACCGTTCATACCTGATTGATTTAATCTCTCGGGTTTGATTCGGCGGTTGGATTGGCGGTTACGAAATCACCGAATGAAACAGCCGTTGTTCCCTTGTTCTTCTCGGGTTCAATTCAGCGGTTATGATCGGCGGCCTGGCCACCGATTGAAACCGTCGATCGGTGCATTTCAAGGGCAAACTTGTCTTTTCACATGCTCTGTTTTTGATGTCTATAAATATCTCACTTTCTCATTCTCTGAATCAGTTCTTTTTACTCCCAAGAACCCTAAACTTAAAAGAGAGAATTTTGAGAGAAAATCAAATCAAGAACTCACCTTTGACCACTCAAATCAAATCCCTTTTGCATCAAATTTCATATTGCATCAACTATTCCTTCATAGAATGCATCCATGTATGTTTTTGGATCATCATATCTTCCTTGGTATGTACTTCACTAATCTCATCTAATTTGAGTGTTTTTTCATATTAAGACATCTCTTAGATTACTTGTATGTTTTTAGATAATATGCTAAATACAAGATAGAGATTATTTGTGATATTTTGATTGAGTGTTGTATTGTGATAGATATCTAGGTTTTTATAATCTAGGTTTATCTATGCTATTTGACATGTCATTTAGCTTCTAATATCTAGGATTGTTCTAATTGCAAATTCATCATCTTAGATAAGCATATAGGGTTTCCCTTGCTCTATGTTGCATTTGGATATTCATATATTCACTTAGGGTGTAATCTCATCATTGAGAACATAATTCTTGTGTGTAGCATCCGGGATTAGGTTGCTTAGATCGCAAGCGTTCGAACTAGGTTCACTTATATCGAGATTAGGTAGGTGTGTGATTACTTCCGGGATTAGGTTGTAATTTTCATCACTTAGTGGATTCGAGGTTCGAGTGTGGCTCACTTATTAGCCCGTGGTTTTTCCCGTGAGGGTTTCCACGTAAAAATCAAGTGTTATTTAATTTCCGCATTTTACACTTGATTTATTGCTTTATCTAGTTTGGGGTAATTTCGTAATATTGACTGTACACGAAAAATTGGGTAATATCTTTAAAACCTATTCACCCCCCCATCTAGAAAGTTTTATACACACCGTGCAATATTTGTTTCAATTGGTATCAAAGCGGGTTCCTAGATATACTTAGGTGATCCTTTCTCATTTTGGTGTGTTTTGCATTTTGTGTGATTTTTGATCATTCATACATTTACATTCATTTCATTCATTCATAAACACTATGAGTGGAAACGGTGGAAATGGTGGTGGTAACGAGGGTGCTTCTAGCACAAGGCCTCCACTTCTTACCGGGTTGAATTATTCCTCTTGGAAAGGCAAGATAGAGTCGTACAAATGTCAAATCCATGATCAGGCTTGGATGGCGGTTGAAGACGGCTACACATCACCCATAATGACTCCTACGGGTGGAGGAGAGGATGTGCTCAAGCCTAAGGTGCAATGGAACACGCAAGAGTTTGAGGCATCAAAATGGAATAGGAAGGCGATGCATGCCATCCTATGTGCAATGGACGAAAATCAATATAAATTGATTCAAAATACTAGGATAGCTAAAGAGGCATGGGACATCCTAGAGATTGCACATGAGGGAACCGAAGTGGTGAAGGACTCCAAGCTTCAAGTCCTCCAAACTCAATTCGAGATGCTTAAAATGGAGGAGAATGAGTGCTTCAACGATTTTGAGATCAAGTTGATGGACATAGTTAACCAAAGTCATCAACTTGGTGATCCTTATTCAGATAGAAGGATCAAGCAAAAGATTATTAGATCGCTTCCTAATAGGTTTGAATCCAAGGTAACGGCTTTAGAAGAAAATAGTGGATATAAGGATATGAACCCGAGTGAGGTGATTGGGAGACTTCTAGCTTATGAGTCTAGGAAGGGTCCTATCTCCACACCTCTTAAAAAGCAAAAGGGAATTGCTTTAAAAGCCTCTAAGGATGAAAAAGAGGCAAAGAATGACTCGGACGAAGACCTCGCCTTATTTGTAAAAAGGTTCAACAAGGTTATGAAGTTTAGGAGAAAGGGCTTTGGATCAAAAGGTCAAGATTTGAAGAAAAATGGTACGTTCAAGAAGTTTGAACCTAGGCAAGAAAGGACCGAAAGGACCGAAAGGAAAGGAGTCTGATGCTTCGAGTGTGGTGGCATAGGTCACTTTGCCCCCGAATGTGCTAATCACAATGACAAGAAGAAGGGTAAAGTGATGGCCGCCACATGGAATTGTAGTAATGATGACTCCAATGAGGGAGATGAGTCTTCGGATGATGAAGAGCTTATGGCTAACCTCCTAGCTTTTGCCTCCTCCCATAAAAGCAAAAATGCTAGTGAAAGAGAGGAAATAAGTCAAGAGGAAAATGACTCAAGTGAAGAAGAAAGTGATTCCTCATCTAATTCCATAAATGGATTTGTGGAGAAAAAGGTGCTTGCTAAATACCATGCCGAGTTTAATGATTTAGCAATCAAGAGCACAAGAAAGATCAAGATGTTGAGAGAATAGAATCTTGAGCTTTTATCACATAATGACCACTTAAGTGAACAAGTGAAAAAATTCAAGAAGATGGAAGATAAGCTAAGAGAGGAGTCACTACTACAAAAAATGTAAAAGAAATCGGTTTTTTATATGGAAGAAATCGGTTTTTGAAATTTTTAAAACCGATCTCTTTTTGAGTGATTTAGAAAAAAAAAACGCAAAAGACATCGGTTTTTAACCGATGTAAAACAAGAGAAAAGAAATCGGTTTTACTTAAAACCGATTTAAAAACTTAGGAGAAAAGACATCGGTTTTAGTTAAAACCGATTTAAAAAACCTGATGTAAAATTGATGTATTACAAAAAAAAATCCCACCGTCGCCGGCCTACTCCACCGCCACCGGCCCGCCTCATCGTCCGGCCACCGCCGCCGGCCAACCCCACCTATGATAATAATGACAATTAATTGTCATTATGAGGAATCGAACTTGCAACCTCAAAATCAAAGTGGTAAGCCTTTACCGCCTGACTAGGAGATTGGATGTGTTAACAATTGCACAATATATATATATAACCTATGAGTTGTTAGAAAAAAAAAAAAAAAAAAACTTGTTTGATAAATTTAAATTTACTCAACTAATTAAAATTCTAATTTCTACTACAAACATATATATATTAAATAAATTTTATTGGTGGGTTTATTTTTCATTTCATTTTTTATTGTGTGGTTTTGTGTTCTACTAGAGATATTTTTGTGCAAACTTTTTCCTTAAAACTGTATCTTTGGTAAGGAAATAATTTATTTGTTTTCCATGGTGGATTCTTTTTGCAAGGAAATAATTTTTTTTTTCCATGGTGGATTCTTTGATTTTTCGATACGAATCCAACGGTATAAAGAACGTAAAATTCCGGGTGGTATACTGAAAGTTATAATCAATTTTTCAGTCAAAGGTCAGAATTGGAGATATTTTTGTGCAAACTCTTTCCTTAAAACTGTATCTTTTAGCAAGGAAATAAATTTTTTTGTCCATGTTGAGTTCTTCAATTTTTCAATACGAATCCAACGGTATAAAGAACGTAAAATTCCAGGTGGTATTTTGAAAGTTATGATCAATTATTCATGAGTACTCAAAGGTCAAGCGATTGGAGATACTTTTGTGTAAACGTTTTCCTTAAAACTGTATCTTTTGGCAAGGAAATAATTTTTATTTTCTATGGTAGATTCTTTGATTTTTCGATACGAATCCAACGGTATAAAGAACGTAAAAGTCCGAGTGGTATTTTGAAAGTTATGATCAATGTTTCAGTCAAAGGTCAGAATTGAAGCGATTGAAGATATTTTGTGCAAACGCTTTCCTTAAAACTGTATCTTTTGGCAAGGAAATAAATTTTTTTGTCCATTTTGAGTTCTTCAATTTTTTGATACGAATCCAACGGTATAAAGAACGTAAAATTCCGGGCGGTAGTTTGAAAGTTATGATCAATTATTCATGAGTACTCAAAGGTCAAGCGATTGGAGATATTTTTATGTTAAAGTTTTCCTTAAAACTGTATCTTTTGGCAAGGAAATAAATTTTTTTTTCCATGGTGGATTCTTCAATTTTTCGATATGAATCCAACAGTATAAAGAACGTAAAATTACGGATGGTATTTTGAAAGTTATGATCAATTTTTCAGTCAAAGGTCAGAATTGAAGCGATTGGAGATATTTTTGTGAAAACTCTTTCCTTAAAACTGTATCTTTTGGAAAGGAAATAATTTTTTTTGTCAATGTTGGGTTCTTCAATTTTTCGATACGAATCCAATGGTATAAAGAACGTAAAATTCCGGGTGGTATTTTGAAAGTTATGATCAATTATTCATGAGTACTCAAAGGTCAAGCGATTGGAGATATTTTTGTGTAAACGTTTTCCTTAAAACTGTATCTTTTGGCAAGGAAATTTTTTTTTCCATGTTGGATTCTTCAATTTTTCGATACGAATCCAACGGTATAAAGAACGTAAAATTCCGGGTGGTATTTTGAAAGTTATGATCAATTTTTCAGTCAAAGGTCAGAATTGAAGCGATTGGAGATACTTTTGTGCAAACTCTTTCCTTAAAACTGTATCTTTTGGCAAGGAAATAATTTTTTTTGTACATGTTGGGTTCTTCAATTTTTCAATACGAATCCAACGGTATAAAGAACGTAAAATTCTGGGTGGTATTTTGAAAGTTATGATCAATTATTCAGTCAAAGGTCAGAAGCGATTCGTGAATCCGCGAGTGAGCTGTTTTCATCGCTCATTTTCTCACTTTTCCAAATCGATTTTTGGAATATTTTCTGATTTAAAAGTGTTTGTTTGCATGTCTACTTTCTTGTTTCAAAAGTTGAGCAAATAACGTTGAGTATTTATAGACATGCGCTCTTGAATGTGAACATAGGTCAGATTTGCATTGCAAAATTTTGCTTTTGAATCTACATCGGTTTTTATAAAAACCGATGTCTAAACGCTTGCTTTTACTATCGGTTTTTATAAAAACCGTTGTCTTTTCAACGTAAAATTTAAGACATTGGTTTTTATAAAAACCGATGTCTAAACGTTTTTTTTATAATATCGGTTTTCTTAAAAACCGATGTCTTTTGAAATTGTAATTTTTAAGACATCGGTTTTTATAAAAACCGATGTCTAAAAGCTTTTTAAAATCGGTTACCAAAAACCGATTTCTTTTAGTGATTTCTAGTGATGTCTTTAAGCATTTTTGTAGTAGTGAGTTAGTCTTATCTAAGAGGAATGAAGAAGATTTGAAGAGGGAGCTTGATGAAGCTTTAGAATCATTAGCTAGGATGGATTCTAGTACCAAGAAGCTTGACCACATACTTAGTGTTGGAAAGAGTCTGTGTGACAAGAGGGGTCTTGGGTATGAAGATGGCAACAAGATCTCAACCTCTAACAAGACCGTGTTTGTCAAGAGTTTGAGGAACGAAGAAGCTTCATTGGTGCAATCTCCTAGGAAGAAGTTAGAACTAGGACAATGTTCAAATGTACAAGTGAAGATGGTGCCAAGAAGGCAACCTCAAGCTCAACCCTCTAGGGTCCCTCAAGTTAACATTCCTCAACAGTTGGCTCACAAAGTGTAAGGTTCCCATTTGTTGATTGGCTCATTTCATGGACAAACCACATGTTGGGGTACTTTGTAAGGGTAGCTTAGGTATTGGTTTCATTGTTCGAAGCCCTTTGAAGACCTTGTATTGATAAGCACCGAAGATAAATTTCTATGTGCTTTCTTTTCTTTAAAGAGATTAGTTGCACACACTCACTTAACATACATTGAATATGTGTGCATTCTCTTTACTTGTCACATTTCACACTTGCACTTATGTGTTATATTTTGTTGTGTGTATTTGTGTCTTGTTGTCTCTTAATTCGTTTCCCGATAGTTTTCAGAAACATCCGCGCATGCACTAGAATGTGCTTGGTTTAGCGCGAGGACCGCCTACGGAGAATGCCCTTGGCTTCTCCTTGGTTTTCACCTTTGTTAGTGATCGGCGGTTATGATCGGCGGCCTGGCCGCCGAATGAAACCGCCGTTTGCTTCCAGTAGTGTATGGAGCAATTCTGCGGTTATGATCGGCGGTCTCGACCGCCGTTCGAAACCGCCGTTCAAGACCTAATTGATTTTATCTCTCGGCCTAATTCGGCGGTTGAAACGGCGGTCACGCATGAAACCGCTGTTTTCACACCTGATTGATTTTTCATCTCAGGTTTGATTCCCTGTTCCTCTCGGGCCAATTCGGCGGTTATGAACGGCGGCCTGGCCGCCGATTGAAACCGCCGATTGGTGCGTTTCAGGGGCAAACTTGTCTTTTCACATGCTCTGTTTTTCATGCCTATAAATACATCACTTTCTCTTGTTCTAAATGTGACTCTTTGATTATCAAGAACCCTACTTTCAAAAGAGAGAATTTTAAGAGAGAAAGCAATCAAGTTTGCTCATTAAACACTCAAACAAAAATCCATTTGCATCAAAGTTCATCTAGCATTCTCTAGCATATCTAGGATGCTTGCTTGCATGGGTCTTTGATCATCACACTTGCTTTGGTAAGTTTTTCACTATTATCATACATAATTAGTGTTTAATTTATTATGACATCTCTTTTATTACTTGATTGTTCTTAGATTATAATCTAATTTTCAAGATAGAGATTGTTGTGTTGATTTGATTGAGTGTTGTTTTTTTTTTATAGATATCTAGGTTTCTCTAATCTATGATTATCTATGCTAATTGACATGTCATTTAGCTTTAATATCTAGGATTGTGTTTAATTGCATATTCATTATCTTAGATAAGCATATAGGGTTTCCCTTGCTCTATGTTGCATTTGAATATTCATATATTCACTTAGGGTGTTAATCTCTTTTTAGAGAATTAAGTCTTGTGTTGTGACCGGGATTAGGTTGCTTAATTCGCAAGCAATCGGACTAGGTTCACTCATACCGGGATTAGGTAGGTGTGTGATTACTTCCGGGATTAGGTTGTAGTCGTTTACACATTTAGTGGATTCGAGGTTCGAGTGTGGCTTACTTACTAGCCCGTGGTTTTTCCCGTGAGGGTTTCCACGTAAAAATCAAGTGTTATTTAATTTCCGCATTTTATACTTGAGTTATTGCTTTATCTATTTAGGGGTAATTTCGTAATTTGGACTAACACGAAAAATTGGGTAAAAACCATAAAATCTATTCACCCCCCCTCTAGATAGTTTTATACACACCGTGCTATAATTTGTATCAATTGGTATTAGAGTGGGTTCCTAGACATACATAGGTGATCCTTGCTTATTTTGGTGTGTTTTGCATTTTGTGTGTTTTTTGATCATTCATACATTTGCATTCATTTCATTCATTCATAAACACTATGAGTGGAAACGGTGGAAATGGTGGTGGCAACGAAGGTGCCTCAAGCACAAGGCCTCCACTTCTTACCGGATTGAACTATTCCCAATGGAAAGGGAAGATGGAATCCTACATATGCCAAATTCATGACCGTGCATGGATGGCGGTGGAAGACAGATATGATCTACCCAAGATGACTCCCGATGGTGGAGGAGAAGAAGTATTGAAGCCTAAGGCGCAATGGAACGCGCAAGAGTTTGAGGCTTCAAAGTGGAATAGGAAGGCGATGCATGCCATCTTGTGTGCTATGGATGAAAATCAATATAAATTGATTCAAAATACTAGGATAGCTAAGGAGGCTTGGGACATCCTAGAGATTGCACATGAGGGAACCGAAGTGGTGAAGGACTCTAAGCTTCAAGTCCTCCAAACTCAATTCGAGATGCTTAAGATGGAGGAAAATGAGTGCTTCAACGACTTCGAGATCAAGTTGATGGATATAGTCAATCAAAGCCATCAACTTGGTGATCCATATTCGGATAGGAGAATCAAGCAAAAGATTATGAGATCTCTACCCGATAGGTTTGAATCGAAGGTGACGGCTTTAGAAGAAAATAGTGGATATAAGGATATGAAGCCGAGTGAGGTGATTGGGAGACTTCTAGCTTATGAGTCTAGGAAAGGGCCTATCTCCACACCCACTAAAAAGCAAAAAGGAATTGCTTTAAAAACCTCCAAGGATGAAAATGAGGCAAAGAAGGTTGACTCGGATGAAGACCTTGCCTTGTTTGTAAAAAGGTTCAACAAGGTTATGAAGTTTAGAAGAAATGGCTGTGGATCAAAAGGTCAAGATTTGAATAGAAAGGGCTCTTTCAAAAAGTTTGAACCTAGGCAAGAAAGGACCAAAAGGAAAGGGGTCTGATGTTTCGAGTGTGGTGGCATAGGTCACTTTGCCCCCGAATGTGCAAATCACAATGAGAGGAAAAAGGGAAAAGTGATGGCCGCCACTTGGAGTGGAAGTAGTGATGACTCCATTGAGGGAGATGAGTGTTCAAGTGATGAAGAGCTCATAGCTAATCTCCTAGCTTTTGCCTCCTCCCATAAAAGCAAAAGTGCTAGTGAGAGAGAGGAAATGAGTCAAGAGGAAAATGACTCAAGTGAAGAAGAAAGTGATTCCTCGTCTAACTCCATAAGTAGTTTTGTGGAGAAAAAGGTGCTTGCTAAATGCCATGCCAAGTTTAATGATTTAGCAATCAAGAGCACAAGAAAGATCAAGATGTTGAGAGAAGAAAATCTTGAGCTTGCATCTCACAATGACCACTTGGGTGAACAAGTGGAAAAATTCAAGAAGATGGAAGATAAGCTAAGAGAGGAGTTAGTCTTATCTAGGAGGAATGAAGAAAGTCTAAAGAGGGAGCTTGAAGAAGTTAGAAATTCTATGACTAGGATGGATTCTAGCACCAAGAAGCTTGACCATATGCTTGGTGTTGGAAAGAGTCCATGTGACAAGAGGGGTCTTGGGTATGAAGATGACAAGAAGATCTCAACCTCTAACAAGACCGTGTTTGTCAAGGGTTTGAAGAATGAAGAAACTTCATTTGTGCAAATTCCTAGGAAGAAGTTAGAAGTAGGACAATGTTCAAATGCACAAGTGAAGATGGGGCCAAGAAGGCAAACTCAAGCTCAACCTCCTAGGGTCCCTTAAGCCAACATTCCTCCTCAAATGGCTCACAAAGGAAAAAGACCTATCATGCAACCTCAAGCTAGGAAGCAACCAAGACCGGTTCAACAACGAAGATGGATTGAACCCATTCATCCACAAAGACAAGGACAAGGTATGATTCCTTATTTTACTCCTATATGTCACTTTTGTGGATTTGATGGTCATATTAGACCACATTGCTTTCGATATATAAAAATGTGCAAAACTAGAAGCATGATAGAGAAGAAAAAGAAAAGAGCCATGATGCATGTTCCTAGGAATGATAATATTATTATGCATGATCCTAGGACATCTAGAGCCCATGTACCAAAGACCACTAAGAAAGCTAAGATTGTTTCTAGGTGGATTAGAAAGAATGAAAATGTTTGCCATGTTGCTCAAATAGCCTTGAAGGCAAATTCTTTTAATTTTTGGTATTTAGATAGTGGGTGCTCTAGGCACATGACGGGAAACAAGAGTTTCTTCGAGACTCTTGTCATGGAGGAAGGAGGATATGTCACTTTTGGTGATGGATCCAAAAAGAAAGTTGTAGGGAAAGGAACCATTTCCGTTCTCGAATTACCCTCCATATCCGATGCTTTATTTGTTGATGGCTTGAAAGCCAATTTAATAAGCATTTCACATCTAAGTGATGAAGGATATTCCGTCTTGTTTTGTAAAGATGATTGCTCGATCCTAAAGCCCGATGGACAAACCTTATTGAAAGGTATGAGATCTAGCGACAATTGCTATTGTCTTGAAGCTAGAATAGTCTCAAACAATGTGTCCATGGATGAGCAAATAGAGTTGTGGCATGAAAGACTTGGCCACATGAACTTTAGGGATTTAAGAACCCTTGGAAAGTTCGAGTGTGTGCGTGGCCTCCCTAAGCTTGGGAAGAAAGCCAATGGTATTTGTGGACCTTGCCAACAAGGAAAACAAACTAAAAGCATGCACAAAAAGGGCAAGTATCTCTCCACCAAGGAGCCCCTAGAGCTTCTCCACATGGATCTCATGGGTCCTATGCAAACCGAGAGTTTAGGTGGAAAGAGATACATTTTTGTTTGTGTTGATGATTTCTCTAGATTTACATGGACATACTTTCTTAGAGAAAAATCCGAAACTTTTGATAAGTTTAAAATGCTTTGTACTAAAATACAAAATGAAATGAATTCTAACATTAAAAGCATTAAACGGATTAGAAGTGACCATGGGAGGGAATTTGAGAATGCCTCATTTGAAAGCTATTGCAATAGCTTAGGCATCTCCCATGAGTTCTCGGCTCCTAGGACACCTCAACAAAATGGAGTTGTTGAGAGGAAGAATAGGGTCCTTCAAGAGATGGCCCGTGTGATGTTGCTTAGCAACAATGTCCCTAGGAACCTATGGGCCGAAGCCGTCAATACGGCTTGCTATATAGGGAATCGTGTTTTCCTAAGGCCCGGTACTAGAAATACCTCCTATGAGTTATGGAAAGGTAAGAGGCCAAATGTTAGCTACTTCCACACTTTTGGAAGCAAATGCTACATCTTGAATGACCGTGATCAACTTGGCAAATTCGATGCTAAGAGTGATGAGGGTATTTTTATTGGCTATGCCTTGAATAGTAGAGCCTATAGAGTTTTCAATTTAAAAACTCTAAGTGTTATGGAATCATCCAATGTCGTATTTGATGATACTAGGCTCAAGTCAAATGATCATGAGGAGGAGGTTATTTTTAGTGATGTTTCTCCTTTGGAGAGGGTTGTGGTGACTCCCAATGTTGGGACATCTAATGAAAATGATGAAGTCACACAACCCACTACTAGAGTCCCTCTCTTGGACTCTAATGAACCCGCTCCATGGGTTAGAAGACTCCATAACAAAGAGGATGTTATTGGAGATGTAAATGAGGGTGTTAGGACTAGACGTCAACTTGCTAATCTTATTAGCTACACATGCTACACCTCTCAAATTGAACCCAAAAAGGTTGAAGAAGCCTTAAATGATGAATTTTGGGTTCTTGCCATGCAAGAAGAGCTAAACCAATTCGAAAGGAATGAGGTTTGGACTCTAGTTCCTAGGCCTAAGACCACTAATGTCATAGGCACTAAATGGATATTTAGGAACAAATCCGATGAGGATGGCAACATAGTGCGGAACAAGGCTAGACTTGTAGCACAAGGGTACTCCCAAATTGAGGGTATCGACTTTGAGGAGACATTTGCTCACGTTGCCCGTTTAGAGTCTATTAGGCTTCTCTTGTCCATTTCTTGTGTGCACAAGTTCAAATTGCACCAAATGGATGTCAAGAGTGCCTTCCTCAATGGCTTCTTGCAAGAGGAAGTGTTTGTTGAACAACCCAAGAGGTTTGTGGATGCTCACCACCCCAACCATGTCTATCGCCTCAAGAAGGCTCTATATGGGTTGAAACAAGCACCGAGGGCTTGGTATGAGCGCCTCACTCAATTTCTTGTTGACAATGACTACACAAGAGGTAGTGTTGACAAGACCTTGTTCATCAAGAGAAACAAAGATGAGTTTTTTATAGCTCAAATCTATATTGATGACATTGTATTTGGCTCCACCAACAACACCAAGGTTCAACAATTTGTTGATGTTATGTCTCATGAATTTGAGATGAGTCTTGTTGGTGAGCTTAGTTACTTCCTAGGTTTGCAAATTAGGCAATTAGATGATGGGATTTTTATAACCCAAGCCAAATATGCCAAAAACCTAGTGAAGAAGTTTGGTTTAGAGAATGCCAAACATTGTGATACACCCATGAGTACCACTTTGAAGCTAAGCAAGGATGCTAGTGGTAAAAGTGTGGAACAAACTCTATATCGGGGCATGATAGGTAGCTTGCTTTATTTGACCGCAAGTAGGCCCGATATTTCTTTTAGTGTGGGTGTGTGTGCTAGGTACCAAGCGGATCCCAAGGAGTCCCATCTCTCTTCCGTAAAGAGAATCATTCGCTATGTGAATGGGACTTCCAACTATGGGATTTGGTACTCTTTTGACACTAATGCTAGTCTTGTAGGCTTTAGTGATGCGGATTGGGCAGGAAATTGTGATGATAGAAAGAGCACATCGGGCGGTTGCTTCTTTCTAGGCAACAACTTGGTGTCTTGGTTTTGCAAGAAGCAAAACTCGATTTCCTTGTCCACGGCCGAGGCCGAATACATAGCCGCGGGGAGTGGATGCACACAACTCCTATGGATGAAGCAAATGCTAGTAGACTACGGATTCAACCAAGGTACTCTCACTCTCTTTTGTGATAACATGAGTGCTATTAATATTTCCAAGAATCCGGTACAACATTCTAGAACTAAGCATATTGACATCCGCCATCACTTCATTAGAGAGCTTGTTGAAAATAAATGCATAGTACTTGAACATGTAGGTACTAATGATCAACTTGCGGACTTATTTACTAAACCCTTAGATGCTACTCGATTAAAAACTCTTAGTAGATCTATTGGGATATGTCTTGTGGAGTGATGTTCTATGATTGACCCCATATGGGGAACTCAAGCAAAGAGAGCTATTTTGCATTCTTGTTTCTTGCAAAAAATTCTAAATAACTTATGCCTCTTCTTTTAATTGTTTGAGTAAGCTTGGTTGCACATATGTATATATGTTTTCAATTCTATAAGTGTGAACCTTGCTTGTTTACAATCCATGTCATATTTATGTTCAAACATGCATTTTTGGACTAGGAGATGTATGTAGGAAGTATGATTTGAATGACCTATGATTATCTCCATGACATGATGATTCTTTAATAACATGCTAATGTCAAATGAAAAAGCATGAAATTCATATACCATGCTCACATGAAAAGCATGAATTGATGATTGCATACTCTTAAATGCAAAACCTTGTGTGAAAGCTTATGAGACTCAAAATGAATAAAGGATCTTGTATCCGTTCAAAGGAATTTACATTCCAAATGTCTCTCCTTCTTTATTGGTTGAACATGGCTACTATCATACGGATATCTTATCCGGAAAAATCAAATAGGGTGCAAAGTCGCTCATGCCATGTTTCGCTTATAAAGTTGGATATAGTTGTTCTTAAATTGAAATCAATATATTCTATATCCTTGCTTTACTCATGACATTGGTGAAATTGGTTTGAATTCTTATTAGAAACCTTTGTCATTTGCTTTGCCAAATACCATTGTATTTTGGGCTTGAATGCTACATGTCTTGTATGCAAAGCATGTTTGATTCACACATTTTCTTTCAAAATAAATCTCCTTGTTTCTCTTCAATTAATTGAAGTGCATAAAGTGACTTATATGTATATGCAAATCACTTGCATGCTTCTATCTCTCGTTGCTATGAGTGACCCGGTTGGGGACTACTCCTTTGCCTATATCATGACAAAAAGGGGGAGTAGGATATGGTAAGGGGAGTTGAAGCAATTGTGCATATTGGGGAGAACATTCGTTGAGGGGGAGTAACCCGTTGAGGGGGAGCATTGCATACACATACATTTCATAATGTTGTGCCTAATCTTTTAAAATGCAAATGCTTGTTTTTATTCTCACTTGATTCATCTCACTTTTTACTTGTATTAGAAATGTTAGAAACTTTCTTTTCAGGGCTTGATTATTCTACAAGAGATTGAAGACTTGAAGTTTATTTTCTTATCTCTTTGTATTGTAGAAAATCTATATTATCCCGTTGTTTCTAGTTTAATGTGAGGAATCAATGTGAGTGGTGGTTTTGTCACGAAATAGCCAAAGGGGGAGATTGTAAGGTTCCCATTTGTTGATTGGCTCATTTCGTGGACAAACCATTGTTGGGGTACTTTGTAAGGTAGCTTAGGTATTGGTTTCATTGTTCGAAGCCCTTTGAACACCTCGTATTGTTAAGCACCGAAGGTAAATTTCTATGTGCTTCTTTTCTTTTCTTTAAAGAGATTAGTTGTACACACTCACTTAACATACATTGAATATGTGTGCATTCTCTTTACTTGTCACATTTCACACTTGCACTTATGTGTTATATTTTGTTGTGTGTATTTGTGTCTTGTTGTCTCTTAATTCGTTTCCCGATAGTTTTCGGAAACGTCCGCGCATGCACTAGAATGTGCTTGGTTTAGCGCGAGGACCGCCTACGGAGAATGCCCTTGGCTTCTCCTTGGTTTTCACCTTTGTTGGTGATCGGCGGTTATGATCGGCGGCCTGGCCGCCGAATGAAACCGCCGTTTGCTTCTAGTAGTGTATGGAGCAATTCTGCGGTTATGATCGGCGGTCTCGACCGCCGTTCGAAACCGCCGTTCAAGACCTGATTGATTTTATCTCTCGGCCTAATTCGGCGGTTGAAACGGCGGTCACGCATGAAACCGCCGTTTTCACACCTGATTGATTTTTCATCTCAGGTTTGATTCGGCGGTTGGATCGGCGGTCACGAAACCGCCGAATGAAACCGCCGTTGGTCCCCTGTTCCTCTCGGGCCAATTCGGTGGTTATGAACGGTGGCCTGGCCGCCGATTGAAACCGCCGATCGGTGCGTTTCAGGGGCAAACTTGTCTTTTCACATGCTCTGTTTTTCATGCCTATAAATACATCACTTTCTCTTGTTCTGAATGTGACTCTTTGATTATCAAGAACCCTACTTTCAAAAGAGAGTATTTTAAGAGAGAAAGCAATCAAGTTTGCTCATTAAACACTCAAACAAAATCTATTTGCATCAAAGTTCATCTAGCATTCTCTAGCATATCTAGGATGCTTGCTTGCATGGGTCTTTGATCATCACACTTGCTTTGGTAAGTTTTTCACTATTATCATACATAATTAGTGTTTAATTTATTATGGCATCTCTTTTATTACTTGATTGTTCTTAGATTATAATCTAATATTCAAGATAGAGATTGTTGTGTTGATTTGACTGAGTGTTTTTTCTTTTTTTTATAGATATCTAGGTTTCTCTAATCTATGATTATCTATACTAATTGACATGTCATTTAGCTTTAATATCTAGGATTGTTTTTAATTGCATATTCATCATCTTAGATAAGCATATAGGGTTTCCCTTGCTCTATGTTGCATTTGAATATTCATATATTCACTTAGGGTGTTAATCTATTTTTAGAGAATTAAGTCTTGTGTTGTAACCGGGATTAGGTTGCTTAATTCGCAAGCAATCGGACTAGGTTCACTCATACCGGGATTAGGTAGGTGTGTGATTACTTCCGGGATTAGGTTGTAATCGTTTACACATTTAGTGGATTCGAGGTTCGAGGGTGGCTTACTTACTAGCCCGTGGTTTTTCCCGTGAGGGTTTCCACGTAAAAATCAAGTGTTATTTAATTTCCGCATTTTATACTTGATTTATTGCTTTATCTATTTAGGGGTAATTTCGTAATTTGGACTAATACGAAAAATTGGGTAAAAAGCTTAAAATCTATTCACCCCCCCCCCCCCCCCCCCCCCCCCCCCCCCCCCCCCCCTCTAGACAGTTTTATACACACCGTGCTATAATTTGTATCACAAAGGAAAGAGACCAATCATGCAACCTCAAGCTAGGAAGCAAGCTAGACCGGTTCAACAACGAAGATGGGTTGAACCCACTCAATCACAAAGACATGGACAAGCTCACATGCACGCTCAAAGACAAGGTATGATTCCTTATTTTATTCCTTCATGTCATTTTTGTGGATTTGATGGTCATATTAGACCAAATTGCTTTCGATATATTAAAATGTGTAAAACACGAAGCATGATTGAAAAAAGAAAGAATAGAGCCAAGATGCATGCTCCTAGGAATGATTGTAGGGAAAAATACCGCAGTACACGCAGCGGAAGCAAGACTAAAAATTGATTTAGTAACTTTTAAAAAAAATTTCCTTTTATGAACCTTAAACCCTTTAATCAATTAAGCATATATATTATCTAACAAAACAATAATACCTTTTGTCGCGTGATCCGATTGACTTATGTCGATGGTAATCCGCAAGATCTTCAATCCTAGCACGAACGTGGATCACCTAGGAGCGTGGTCTCCCTTTTCTTTGAATTGCAAACCTGTGAATGGACAAATAAACTTTTCTTTTCTTTGTTAGTCACAAAAACAATGAAAAGAAGACTAAAATTATTCCGGTCACTTTTGAGTTCTCAATCTAATGATCGAAACTCGCGTGAACCTAAATCGATGTTGTACACACAAGCTTATTGATGAACAAGCAAATAGTGTACCATCAAAGAATAATTTATTCACTCTTTTATGTTTTTGGTAGAATAAAATTAATGCTCTCTATGAATTAAGAAGAAGAAGAAAAATTGTCTCTCAAGCACAAAGCATAGGGTGGCTGAATTCTATACATATGAATATATAGGTGGCCTAAATTTTCTTCTCTTTTCCTATTAGGGTTGCCGAAATCTTGCTCTCTTTTTCTCCTAGGGTTGCCGCAAATCACACTCCTAAAAGGAGTTTGTGTTGCACCCTAATTTCCATAAAAGAATAGACTTCAAACCCTAATCCAACTCATAGATATTTTATTCTTTTTATTGACTAAAATAAAAGACTTCTTATTTGATTAAATAAATAAAATTAATTATTTATTTTCTTACCAAATAAGTCTTTTACTTTTAGTATACTACCAACAATAGTATAAGACTAGGAATCATATTTCCTAATCAGAAAAGATTTGTTTCTTAATTAAACAATTAATTAATTCTTATTTAATTAAAACAATGAAAACAAAATAATATCTTAGGTTAAAATATTAACCTTGCCGCCCCACTTGAATAAAATGGGCCTAATATTATTTTCTTATTTCATTTAATCCATTGGACTTTAAATAAAAAGCCCACATGTGAACCAGAACCATTCTTACTAAAAGAAACAAGCCCATATGTCTTTTATTAATATATTAATATAATTGAGCAGCCCATTACTTAAATAATGTGCAAATTATATTCTTAATATATTAAATGCAATTCTAGATGGACCCTTAAATTGGTCCGGTAGAATATATCAAGTGATCCATGCAAGTCCGTGTGGATTGGGGATCTTGGCGGGCCATCTAAATTTAAGCTTCAATAGACATAACCTAATCACAATCAACAAATGATTCACTTAGGTCCGATCCATTAATTTTAACTCATTCCACTAAAGAGCTAAAATTGAACTCTTAAATAAAGATAGAAAAGGAAGATGTTCCTCATTCATACCCTAGACAATCATGTTGGAGATAGTGTATCCTCGTGATTAATATCAGTAATCGCCAAGAGTTCATAGACCGCCGATAACTCTCCAAGTTACCATATTTACTCATATGACCACGTTTTGAACTTGGATATTTTGACTTGTCCAGAAGCCATGTTTTCAATAGACACTATCGAAAACTCAACGTTGAGATTTAATATCCAATTACCTCTAAACATCCATATGATGATATTATACTCTCATTTAATAAATGGAGCTACGATGTCCATATCTATAAATGAAGTCCTCTATCGATTAACAAATGAATATCACCAAACTATCGAGGATAGACTATGCGTTATAATCGTACTCATTGATAACTCAAATGATATCATTTGCAACCATAAGTCCATCATTTATCTCAGGATTAAGATAGACTCTCCGATTGTCCTGATAATGAAAAGACTATTATCTATTGACGGTTCTAGATAAAGCTTTTCATTGTGATCCAGTTCAATGCACCCAGTGCACTAGATCCTTTTGCTCGAAGACACTCCGATGAATTTAGACTCATCATATCTCATTTGATCCCACTCAAATGCTAGCAAAAGAATTCTACAACTTTAACAAGATAAAGGTGCCCAACCTTTAATTTAAGTTGTGAACATTATTCAAGACTAACTAAAGAATTGTGTCTACCACATACATATCCAGATGTACGAACAATTCTTCTTTTCTCATAGTCTTTAGACCTTATGATTATTTACTTTGACAATTATAAAATTAAACTATAAATGCTATACGATTTGTTAAACCAGAAATCACTTTATTAATATGAAAAAGATTGTTAATTACAACATTACACTCTTGCTATTGAGTATAATCCTAACAATCTCCCACTTGCACTATAGCAAATGTGTCATACCTCTCAAGCCCATGTTCTCTAGATGCCCATCGAAACTCTTCTGAGGTAGAGCCTTTGTGAAGGGATCCGCTAGATTTTCTGCTGACGCGATTTTGGTAATCGTCACGTCACCTCTTTGAACAATCTCCCTTAAAAGATGATACTTTCTTTCAATGTGTTTACCTCTCTTGTGAGTTCTTGGTTCTTTCGAATTAGCCACTGCTCCACTGTTGTCACAGTAGATAGTGATCTGCTTATTTGCACTAGGAACCACTTCTAAGTCAATCAAGAATTGGCGGAGCCAAACAGCCTCGCATGCAGCAACATACTCAGCTTCCATGGTGGAATGAGCAATACAAGATTGCTTGATACTCCTCCATATAACTGCTCCTCCTCCAATAGTAAACACAGCCCCTAATGTGGATTTTCTGGAGTCAGAATCTGATTGGAAATCAGAATCTGTATACCCAACGGGAATCAAATCCCCTTCAGAGTATACAAGCATATTATCTCTCGTTCTCTTGAGATACTTGAAAATATGCTTGACTGCTGTCCAGTGATCAGGACCAGGTTTCGATTGAAACCTGCTAACTATGCCAATAGCAAAACAAATATCTGGTCTAGTACAGAGCATTGCATACATGAGACTTCCAACCGCCGAGGCATATGGAACTCTACTCATGAATTGCTCTTCATGCTCATTCTTAGGAACTTGTTCCTTAGAAAGCTTGATTCCATGTCTGAAAGGTAACATACCTTTCTTGGAATCCTGCATGGAAAACCTAGACAAGATCTTGTCTATGTATGAAGCTTGGGATAATGCAATCGTTTTATTCTTTCTATCCCTTATTACTTGGATACCTAGAATAAAACTTGCTTCTCCTAAGTCCTTCATATCAAATTGTTTTGCTAACCATTCTTTTACTGATGTCAATACACCTACATCGTTTCCAATGAGTAGTATATCATCAACATAAAGAATCAGGAAAACCAACTTGTCGCCCTTAATCCTTTTGTATACACAAGGTTCGTCAGGATTCTGAATAAATCCAAAACCTTTGACAGCTTGATCAAACCTTATGTTCCAGGATCTGGATGCTTGCTTCAATCCATTTATGGATTTCTGCAACTTGCATACCTTTTCCATTTGGCCCTTTTCAATGAATCCCTCTGGTTGCATCATGTAGATGCTTTCGTCAAGACTTCCATTAAGGAAAGCTGTCTTGACGTCCATTTGCCAAATCTCTAGATCTAAAGATGCTGCAATGGATAAGAGTATCCTAATGGATTTAAGCATGGCCACAGGAGACAAGGTTTCCTCGTAATCGATACCTTCTTTCTGTGTATACCCTTTAGCTACCAATCTAGCTTTAAAGGTTTCCACCTTTCCATCCATACCTCTTTTCCTCTTGTATACCCACTTGCACCCAATGGGTTTTATCCCCTTAGGCAAGTCTACAAGGGACCAGACTTTGTTATCGAACATAGATTCAATCTCAGATTGCATTGCCTTTTGCCAATGGCGACTATCAACATCCTCCATAGCTTCCTTGTACGTATAGGGATCATCGTCGTCCGGGAGATTCTCCACTGATTCTCCCAGACTGATGTATCTTTCGGGTTGTGTTCTAACCCTCCCACTACGACGAGGAATGGTAGGTTGTTGATCTTGTGTTGGATCGGAACTTACAATTGGGTTAGGTTGTGTAACCTCTCGTGGAATTGTATCTCCTGACATATCATTCAGGATAATTCTACTCCTAGGCACAAAATCATTCATATAGTCCTTTTCCAGAAATTTAGCATTTGTTGAAACAAATACTTTAAGATCTGAAGGACTATAGAAATAATATCCTTTAGTTTCTTTTGGATACCCTACAAATATACATGTTTCCGAACGGGACTCCATCTTTTCTGTCTTTCCTTTTAACACATGCGCAGGACAACCAAATATCCTTAAGTGTTGTAAACTAGGCTTGCGCCCAGTCCACAACTCATACGGTGTTTTAGGAACAGACTTAGATGGTACATCGTTTAGAATGTATATAGCAGTTTGTAAAGCATATCCCCAAAAAGAAATAGGAAGAGTTGAATAACTCAACATAGACCTAACCATATCCAAAAGAAATCTATTTCTCCTTTCTGCTACCCCATTCTGTTGAGGTGTACCTGGTGCAGAAAACTGAGAAACTATCCCATTATCAATAAGATATTGCTGAAACTCACCAGATAGATATTCTCCACCATGATCAGATCTCAAGATTTTTATGTGTTTCTCAAGCTGATTTTCCACTTCAGCTTTGAATGCTTTGAACATGTCAAAAGCATCCGACTTATGTCTCATGAGATACACATAACCAAATCTCGAGTAATCATCCGTGAAGGTGATGAAGTACTCATATCCACCTCTAGCTTGAATGCTCATAGGTCCACATACATCAGTGTGTATCAATCCTAAACATTCAGTGGCTCTTGCACCTTTGGCAGAGAACGTCCTTTTGGTCATTTTACCTTCCAAACAAGATTCACAAGTTGGTAGATCATCAACCTTTAAGTCACTCAAAGGTTCGTCACATACCAATCTTTTAATCCTATTAAGGTTAATATGACCTAAGCGTAAATGCCAAAGGTAGGTTTCATCTATTGATAATTTTACTCTTTTATGATTAGGTTCCGTTAATTCTATGTCTAACGAGTGAGAGATATTTCTATGCAAAAAGTATAGACCGTTTTCCAATGTACCTTGGCAAATAATTTTGTCATTCTTACTTATAATAAAAACTTTATTAAAAGTAACCGAATATCCAAATTTATTCAAACAAGAAACTGAAATTAAATTCCTCTTGAATTGAGGTACATAATAAACGTCTATCAAATCTAAATGCCTTCTAGAATCCAAATAAACTCTAATATCTCCCACTGCACTTGTAGACACTAACGTTCCGTTGCCCAAGCGTAAATTGATTTCATTCTTACTCAGCTTTCTCCTTTCTTGGAACCCCTGCAAGGAATAACAAACATGATTAGTGGCTCCTGAGTCTATGATCCAAGAATCTGTAGAATCAGCCAAAAAACATGTTTCAAGATAATTTACATTACCTTTTTCCTTCTTATTCTGGGACTTTAGGCAATTTCTCTTCCAATGTCCCTTTTCACCACAAAGGAAGCATTTCCCTTTGATCTTGGTTACTTTCTTGGTATCCTTCTTGATAGGCCCAAGTTGCTTTTTCTTCTGTTGTTTCTTGACCTTTTGACGGGCATTAACAGTAGCAACTTTACCAACCATATGAATCTCTTGACCTTTGCCTTTCACAAGGATCTTTTCAGCACTTTGAACATCTTGCATCAGGCATTGTAAGGTGTATTCCTTTTTGTTCAAAGTGTAGTCCAATTTGAACTGATCAAAGGAATCTGACAATGAATTGACAACCATATCAATCTTTGTCTCACCATCTATCTCAGCGCCATGCAGTTCAGCAATGTTGAGATGTGCTATGACTTTCATCATGTGATCCTTCACAGCCTATCCAGGTTTCATCCTAAGATTCATAAAAGCAGTCACTGCCTCTCTCTTAGTCGTCCTAGACTTCATAGCAAACATCTCCTCTAGAGACATCATTATATCAACAGCGGACTCCATTCCTTCATGCTGCTATTGCAACACGTCGGAGATAGTGGCCATAATGTAACATTTTGCCATATCATCTAAAGTCTTCCACTGCTCATACTCATCTCTATACATTATGCTAGATTCATTATTAGGAGCAGGTGGTTTAGGAGTAGTTAGAACAAATTTATGTTTTTCACTTTGCAGCAACAACCCAATTTTCCTTTTCCATGTGACATAATTATCTCCAGTTAAAGTGTTATCTTTCAGGATGTTCATAAGTGATGGGGTCATGATTTCTGAATAAAACAAAACATATATAAGTAAATAATCATGATAAAGCACTTTTAAATATTTATCTTGAATTAAATAAATAACTCAATCATAAAAATTCAACGGTGATCCAACACCCATAAATGTTACGCCTCCTTTGGGAGTTCGCACCATTTACTAGTTAGACTAAGTCCCACCTAATTGTTAACATAATGATCGGACTATTTTATACCTATTTGAGGTCCCCCATTTCCGATCGTTTGTCTCGTTTTCGAGCGTATTTTTGTATATAATGTTTTGTTTGAGCTATGTGTAGGTACATATTCCCTACAATAGGTGTTTGAGCATAAAGGAACGTTAGGGAAGCAAAATGAGCCAAAAATGGATTAAATGGAGTATATGTTGAGTGTCGTGCCTCTCCGTCGACACAGACAACGACGTGATCTAAGCCTAGCCGTACCCACGGTTGATCCGTTGTCGAGATAGAATGCGACAACGAGACTGCGGCAGAACCCCCTCGACATTCCAGTAGCTTACGGATGAAGTGTAGAAAATCCAAATTCGGCGGTCAACATCTGCGGCCAGGCCGCAGAATTTAAACCGCCGATCAACATCAGTGAGTCCAGAAGCAAATCGGCGGCCACGATTCAACCGCCGATTCAACCGCCGATCAATTCCAGAATGTCACTTTTCCATTCTGCGGTTTGGAATCTGCGGCCAGGCCACCGATTCAACCGCCGATCGCCCAGCGAGAGGCCGATTTTGGGTGAAATGAGAGGGGCAAACTCGTTAATTCATCCCCATTTCAGCCCTAAAACTCCCAACACTATATAAACACCCTTTTTGCCTCATTCTTTCAGAATCCACACTTCCCACCACTTCCTCTTCTTCTTCATCTTCATCTTCTTCACCTAATAAGAGAGAGAGAAGCTTTCTAGAGCATCCATGGAGGTTTTTCCTCCATGGATGCTCCCCACTTCATCTTCTACCCATCATCCACCCATTTAGGAGTAGATTGCAAGGAGAAAGGAGGGTCTTTGGACCAATTTCGAGCTAGGGTTTCATGGAGGACTTGGAGGAGGTTTTCTTCAAGGGTTTTCTCTTTTATCTCATTCTCTTTGTATTTCTTGTTTTCTTAAATGTGTAATCCCCACTTGGGAATATTTATAAACCTATATTTGTGCTCAATTTATATAATGGTTGTTTTTATATCCAATTTGTGTTTTGATTCATTCTTGATTGTTGTTGAACATATCTCTTTTCTTGAAATGCATGTTTATAGATGATTGAAAATTGATATGTGTTCATGGATGGGATTAGGAGTAGATTAACTTAATTATAGGAGTAGTTGTAATCAAATATCTCATTTGTGTGTGTATGTCTTTGGAAGGTCTAAATTGCATGTCATGAATAGGTTTGGGTGACTTAAAGTTAGGATTGTGCCTTTGGAGGGGCTCTCCGGGCATAGTTTTGGCTAATTAGCTAAGAAGAGTGGGTGAACCTATAAATTGTCATATTAGAAGGGTTTGGTTCATTGTTCTTGTAAACAATTGGACTTTAGCTATTTCTCACTCTAGGGGCTCTAGGTGAGTCATGGTTAGAGTTACAATTATTGGTCTTTGGCTATTTCTCATGCTAGGGGCTCTAGGTGAGTTATGGTCGGAGATACAATCACTCTTTCCACACTCATTAGACTTTCACGTTGCCATTTTACATTACGAAGCAATCATTGGGGCCCAATGTAGTTTTGTTTGTAGAATCGGTTCACAAATGTTGGTTGCGGTTTCGTGTACGAGGGGCTCTCGACACACTCTTCAACCGTTAGCTCTATGAATGGGTATAAACCGGATTGAGGCAAGAACGAACCCTTAACTAAAATTGGATGTCCTTAATGTCTAACAACCAACTATTTGTGCACTTATGTATGGTGAACTTGTTGAACCTTGTGTGACCATTTTCATGTATCTCTCCTATCCACCATTTTATTTATCACTTTGAACACCATTCTCACCCTTCCATATTCTCTTTGTTTTTATTTATTTTCATTTTCTATACACACACATTGCATTGTACATACATTTAACACACATCATTCTTACCTTTCCACATTCTATTTACATGCTTACAATAAACTCTAGAACTTGATACGGTTGACGAATCATACCTCCCTGCGGAACGATACCCTCGCTTGCCGCTTTACTAGTCTTTTGCTAGTTTAGAGCACATTGCGTAGGAAACCCCTTTTTAAATGAATAATCTTTTGATCCTTGCGATTTCTTAACGACGGAAAAAGTGAGTATCAAAATGGCGCCGCTGCCGGGGAGGCGTATTCGTTGATTGTTTCTTGTTTTAGCTTAGGTTCTGTAAATGTTTAGATTTAATTGCTTGCGGATTATGTTTAGATATGTTGAAAATAAACACTTGTTTTTTCTATTTTTCTTTATAGCATATGCGTTTAATGTTGTTTGAGTTGTACTTGTGCAAGGAAATGATATTTTCAGGTCGAATGGACCACACAACTCAAGAGAACCGTAAGTTTGCGCTTATTGCACCGCAACAACTCCCAAGTGAAACGGCAACGCCACAATGGCCTACTTGGTTGTAGCCACAAGAGGTATCCTCTGAATTTTGAGTTTAAATGGAGTGCTTGTGGATAGTTGTTGAATTGGGCGGAAATTGCCCATGAGCTTAATGTCTAAAATGCTATGCTTGTAGTGTTTGTAATTTTTATTTTTGTTTAGATCTAAGAGTGGATTTGTATTGTGCTTAGATCTTAGGATTTGTTGTGCATTGTTGTTAGCTTTTTATTTTTGTTCTCATCTCTGAATTTTGCTAAACGTTGTCCATATTTTATGATTTGAGCAACATTGAGGACAATGTTGAGTTTAGGTTTGGGGGTGTGGACACCTTCGTTGTTTGTTTTTATTTTTGTTACGTTTAGAAAATTTTCAAATCTCTGCACAAAACGATCAATTTTAAATTTTTATGGAAATGAGTCCATTTTGTTGAGTTGTTTTTCTTCGTGTGCTGGTAGAAACACATGTATGCTTTTAGCTCCGTGCGTCGCTTAAATTTGCTTGTACAGTGCCAATCTTTTGATGTTGAGGTGGATGAGACTTTTATGTTTGTGTATCCTAGGAAAATTGTGGAGACTACCCGTGAGCTACACTGTGCCTAAATAACGAAAGTTTGTGGGTTTTGTTTCTACTCTTATACACTCTTCGATTTTTTTTCTTCATTGTGATCTCATTGTACATCAATTTTGCATTGATTGCCATAGAACTTTATCTTGTGGACTGCTTGTTGAAACTTGTATTCCCTTGGTAGATGGACTTTTAGAAATGATTTTGAGCTTGAGTGTGTGCATAAACTACTAAAATAGCCTAAACACTCCCATACCCCTATATTCATTGCAAATTGAAGCCAAACACATATCCATTCCCTAGTTATTGATCATGTTGAGGTGTATAGCTTAGGAGAAGCTGGCTCTAAATTTTGTAAAAGCGTGTACTTACGCGAATATATGTAAATTGTGCTAGGAAAAGGCTTGCAAAAAGAAAAAAAAAAAAAAAAAAAAAAAAAAAAAAAAAAAAAAAAAAAAAAGAAAAGAAAAGAAAAAGAAAAAGAAAATTGAATAAGTGTTGAAATATAAAACACTTAAGCCTTCTAGTTCTTCAATGGTAAAGTTACTCACTAATAAGGGTACAATTGTAGCACAAAGCCAAAACGCTTGTATTGTAAATATGTAATAGAGCTAATTTTGTTGTAAAGTGTAATGTGTAAACACACCTTAGCATTGTTAATAACTTTATCCTTCCCGCTCCCACCATCTCTTACATCCCAAACACTACCACAAATCACCTTGGCCCTAATAAAAGTGAGGAAAAGTTCATTTGATCTCTTAGGAAGTCTATCTTGGGAATGTGAGTCGATGCATGTCTTTCCACGTTCGTGGCATTTCAATTCCTTCCATGAGATCCATTTTCAGAAAATGTGCGTCATTGGAAAATACTCATATGTGATTATATTTGATTCCATATACCTAAACTCCAAATCACATATGTTTGCTAGAGAGTGCGCCTAAGTTCTGAGTGAAAATATGACTGAAATCCGGTGAGGATTAGAGTCGAGGCGAATTTTATCTTGGGCATACGGGCGTAGTTGTTTTGTAAACCGAAAACATCTTAAGTATTGGCATACTTGCATTGTGTGATGCATTGTTATTAATTGGTATATTTGAGATTCTAGCATGCATGTGTAGTCTTTGCTTGGTATGTGCGGATTTGCATCTCAACTTTTATTGCAGAGTATACGTTTGTGGGTGTCGTAGCTGTAAACCCTCAGGAGACTATAACTCCTCCTCTAGGGATCGCCTAGTGGTTTAAAGGCTTGTGGCACATGCTAAGTGCCACCGTGTTTCCTACGGAAGTGGACTAGCTTAATTTTTAGTTTTTTATTTATAAGTTTTTTTTTTATTTGTTATTTGTTATTTGTATTTTTGTTCTCTTTGTTTTGCTCGAGGACGAGCAAATGATAGGTTTGGGGGTATTTGATCGGACTATTTTATACCTATTTGAGGTCCCCCATTTCCGATCGTTTGTCTCGTTTTCGAGCATATTTTTGTATATAATATTTTGTTTGAGCTATGTGTAGGTACATATTCCCTACAATAGGTGTTTGAGCATAAAGGAACGTTAGGGAAGCAAAATGAGCCAAAAATGGATTAAATGGAGTATATGTTGAGTGTCGTGCCTCTCCGTCGACACAGACAACGACGTGATCTAAGCCTAGCCGTACCCACGGTTGATCCGTCGTCGAGATATAATGCGACAACGAGACTGCGGCAGAACCCCCTCGACATTCCAGTAGCTTACGGATGAAGTGTAGAAAATCCAAATTCGACGGTCAACATCTGCGGCCAGGCCACAGAATTTAAACCGCCGATCAACATCAGTGAGTCCAGAAGCAAATCGGCGGCCACGATTCAACCGCCGATCAATTCCAGAATGTCACTTTTCCATTCTGCGGTTTGGAATCTGCGGCCAGGCCGCCGATTCAACCGCCGATCGCCCAGCGAGAGGCCGATTTTGGGCGAAATGAGAGGGGCAAACTCGTCAATTCATCCCCATTTCAGCCCTAAAACTCCCAACACTATATAAACACCCTTTTTGCCTCATTCTTTCAGAATCCACACTTCCCACCACTTCCTCTTCTTCTTCATCTTCATCTTCTTCACCTAATAAGAGAGAGAGAAGCTTTCTAGAACATCCATGGAGGTTTTTCCTCCATGGATGCTCCCCACTTCATCTTCTACCCATCATCCACCCATTTAGGAGTAGATTGCAAGGAGAAAGGAGGGTCTTTGGACCAATTTCGAGCTAGGGTTTCATGGAGGACTTGGAGGAGGTTTTCTTCAAGGGTTGTCTCTTTTAACTCATCTCTTTGTATTTCTTGTTTTCTTAAATGTGTAATCCCCACTTGGGAATATTTGTAAACTTATATTTGTGCTCAATATATATAATGGTTGTTTTTATATCCAATTTGTGTTTTGATTCATTCTTGATTGTAGTTGAATATATCTCTTATCTTGAAATGCATGTTTGTTGATGATTGGAAATTGATATGTGTTCATGGATGGGATTAGGAGTAGATTAACTTAATTGTAGGAGTAGTTGTAATCAAATATCCCATTTGTGTATGTATGTCTTTGGAAGGTCGAAATTGCATGTCATGAATTGGTTTGAGTGAATTAGAGTTAGGATTGTGCTTTTGGAGGGGCTCTCCGGGCATAGTTTTGGCTAATTAGCTAGGAAGAGTGGGTGAACCTATAAATTGTCATATTAGAAGGGTTTGGTTCATTGTTCTTGTAAACAATTGGACTTTAGCTATTTCTCACTCTAGGGGCTCTAGGTGAGTCATGGTTAGAGTTACAATTATTGGTCTTTGGCTATTTCTCATGCTAGGGGCTCTAGGTGAGTTATGGTCGGAGATACAATCACTCTTTCCACACTCATTAGACTTTCACGTTGCCATTTTACATTACGAAGCAATCATTGGGGCCCAATGTAGTTTTGTTTGTAGAATCGGTTCACAAATGTTGGTTGCGGTTTCGTGTACGAGGGGCTCTCGACACACTCTTCAACCGTTAGCTCTATGAGTGGGTATAAATCGGATTGAGGCAAGAACGAACCCTTAACTAAAATTGGATGTCCTTAATGTCTAACAACCAACTATTTGTGCACTTATGTATGGTGAACTTGTTGAACCTTGTGTGGCCATTTTCATGCATCTCTCCTATCCACCATTTTATTTATCACTTTAAACATCATTCTCACCCTTCCATATTCTCTTTGTTTTTATTTATTTTCATTTTCATTTTCTATACACACACATTGCATTGTACATACATTTAACACACATCATTCTTACCTTTCCACATTCTATTTACATGCTTACAATAAACTCTAGAACTTGATACGGTTGACGAATCATACCTCCCTGCGGAACGATACCCTCGCTTGCCGCTTTACTAGTCTTTTGCTAGTTTAGAGCACATTGCGTAGGAAACCCCTTTTTAAATGAATAATCTTTTGATCCTTGCGATTTCTTAACGACGGAAAAAGTGAGTATCACATAACAACCAGCGTTTTCAATTTTAGCATTGTAATTTTACTAACAAGAACTCTTGGGAGGATATCAATGAAATTACATTGAGTGTGTTACCAAGATATCGACCCTCAATTTTCTCTCACGAAAATCCCTCCTTGGGGAGTAGATCTCGTTTGAGTCTATTGTCTAGTCTATCCTTGTAAGGAAGTATATTGCTAAATTCCATTCATGGACGCCCCTTCGGGGGATTACCAATAAATAATAAAGCTCAACTAACCTTGGAGGCCATAGGTGTTACAAAAACACCTTCTCCCACTCAATTATTTAAGGCGTGTGATTAAATCCCATAGAATGATTTACCAAGTTATCTAGATGCCAATTTAGATACCTAAATCATTCAATGCATGTTCATACCAAAAGAGATATATGAGTGGCACTCCTATTCTATATGTCATGTTATCATACAATAACAAATATTGTAATATTTAAGCATAAATTAAATAGCAACAATTTTGGCCCATCCTAGAAAAACAAGTAAATTACAATTGTTTAGGAATACAAGATCTTCAAGTGGCCCATCAGCCATACGCTCATCCTTCGGCCTCCACCCATGGGCGTGCACAGCCCACAACCCCACAAAGGGGCTGCCATGCGCAGCCCACCATGTAATGGGCTTGCCATGCGCAGCCCAATCCAATCCTAGGGTGCGCACGGTGCTCGTTCTCGGTTCCGGTTGCTTCGTTTTTCTTCGTGTCTTCGAATCTTCAATACCCAAATACATTACAACAGTATAAATAATAAAATACTGCAGTATTAATGTTTTTTTTTTTTTTTTTTATTCACTGCATTATTTTTACAAAATAAAAACTGCACATAAAAAATAAAAAAAAACTGCAGTAAAAAAATACTGCACTAAAAATAATAAAAAAAATATAAAACCTAGCAACTACCAAGAAGGAATTATGGCGATGATAGACCACCCTTCCTGTTACAATTCCGAAACAAAAATTACATTGAAAATCTAGGACCAAAATCGAGCAATAACAATCCACATAAACATATATAAATCCATACATCCACATGTAATTATATATGCGAATACCTAGAGTGCCATCTCTTTCTAAACACGCATAATCACAATAAAAAGAAATCGATTCACGTATATATACGTTAATTAATTAAGAGGGTTCAACCTAGGCTCTGATACCAATTGTAGGGAAAAATACTGTAGTACACGCAGCGGAAGCGAGACTAAAAATTGATTTAGTAACTTTTAAATTTTTTTCTTTGTTAGTCACAAAAACAATCAAAAGAAGACTAAAATTATTCCGGTCACTTTTGAGTTCTCAATCTAATGATCGAAACTCGCGTGAACCTAAATCGATGTTGTACACACAAGCTTATTGATGAACAAGCAAATAGTGTACCATCAAAGAATAATTTATTCACTATTTTATGTTTTTGGTAGAATAAAATTAATGCTCTCTATGAATTAAGAAGAAGAAGAAAAATTGTCTCTCAAGCACAAAGCATAGGGTGGCCGAATTCTATACATATGAATATATAGGTGGCCTAAATTTTCTTCTCTTTTCCTATTAGGGTTGCCTAAATCTTGCTCTCTCTTTTTTCTAGGGTTGCCGCAAATCACACTCCTAAAAGGAGTTTGTGTTGCATCCTAATTTCCATAAAAGAATAGACTTCAAACCCTAATCCAACTCATAGATATTTTATTCTTTTTATTGACTAAAATAAAAGACTTCTTATTTGATTAAATAAATAAAATTAATTATTTATTTTCTTACCAAATAAGTCTTTTACTTTTAGTATACTACCAACAATAGTATAAGACTAGGAATCATATTTCCTAATCAGAAAAGATTTGTTTCTTAATTAAACAATTAATTAATAAATTAATTAATTCTTATTTAATTAAAACAATGAAAACAAAATAATATCTTAGGTTAAAATATTAACCTTGCCGCCCCACTTGAATAAAATTGGGCCTAATATTATTTTCTTATTTCATTTAATCCATTGGACTTTAAATAAAAAGCCCACATGTGAACCAGAACCATTCTTACTAAAAGAAACAAGCCCACATGTCTTTTATTAATATATTAATATAATTGAGCAGCCCATTACTTAAATAATGTGCAAATTATATTCTTAATATATTAAATGCAATTCTAGATGGACCCTTAAATTGGTCCGGTAGAATATATCAAGTGATCCATGCAAGTCCGTGTGGATTGGGGATCTTGGCGGTCCATCTAAATTTAAGCTTCAATAGACATAACCTAATCACAATCAACAAATGATTCACTTAGGTCCGATCCATTAATTTTAACTCAGTCCACTAAAGAGCTAAAATTGAACTCTTAAATAAAGATAGAAAAGGAAGATGTTCCTCATTCATACCCTAGACAATCATGTTGGAGATAGTGTATCCTCGTGATTAATATCAGTAATCGCCAAGAGTTCAGAGACCACCTATAACTCTCCAAGTTACCATATTTACTCATATGACCACGTTTTGAACTTGGATATTTTGACTTGTCCAGAAGCCATGTTTTCAATAGACACTATCGAAAACTCAACGTTGAGATTTAATATCCAATTACCTCAAAACATCCATATGATGATATTATACTCTCATTTAATAAATGGAGCCACGATGTCCATATCTATAAATGAAGTCCTCTATCGATTAACAAATGAATATCACCAAACTATCGAGGATAGACTATGCGTTATAATCGTACTCATTGATAACTCAAATGATATCATTTGCAACCATAAGTCCATCATTTATCTCAGGATTAAGATAGACTCTCCGATTGTCCTGATAATGAAAAGACTATTATCTATTGACGGTTCTAGATAAAGCTTTTCATTGTGATCCAGTTCAATGCACCCAGTGCACTAGATCCTTTTGCTCGAAGACACTCCGATGATTTTAGACTCATCATATCTCATTTGATCCCACTCAAATGCTAGCAAAAGAATTCTACAACTTTAACAAGATAAAGGTGCCCAACCTTTAACTTAAGTTGTGAACATTATTCAAGACTAACTAAAGAATTGTGTCTACCACATACATATCCAGATGTACGAACAATTCTTCTTTTCTCATAGTCTTTAGACCTTATGATTATTTACTTTGACAATTATAATATTAAACTATAAATACTATACGATTTGTTAAACCAGAAATCACTTTATTAATATGAAAAAGATTGTTAATTACAACATTACACTCTTGCTATTGAGCATAATCCTAACAATGATAATATTGATGTGCATAATCCTAGGACATCTAGAACCCATGTACCAAAGACCACTAACAAAGTTAAGATTGTTTCTAGGTGGATTAGAAAGAATGAAAATGTTTGCCATGTTGCTCAAATAGCCTTAAAGGCAAATTCTTCTAATTTTTGGTATTTAGATAGTGGGTGCTCTAGGCACATGACGGGAAACAAGAGTTTCTTCGAGACTCTTGTTATGGAGGAAGGAGGATATGTCACTTTTGGTGATGGATCCAAAAAGAAAGTTGTAGGGAAAGGAACCATTTCCATTCCCGGATTACCCTCCTTATCTAATGCTTTGTTTGTTGATGGCTTGAAAGCCAATTTGATAAGCATTTCTCATCTTAGTGATGAAGGATATTCCGTCATGTTTAGTAAAAATGATTGCTCTATCCTAAAGCCCGATTGACAAACCCTATTGAAAGGTATGAGATCTAGGAACAATTGCTATTATCTTGAAGCTAGAATAGTCTCAAACAATGTGTCCATGGATGAGCAAATAGAGTTGTGGCATGAAGGACTTGGCCACATGAACTTTAGGGATTTATGAACCCTTGGAAAGTTCAATTGTATGCGTGGCCTCCCTAAGCTTAGGAAGAAAGCCAATGGTGTTTGTGGACCTTGCCAACAAGGAAAACAAACCAAAAGCATGCACAAAAAGGGCAAGTATCTCACCACTAAGGAGCCTCTAGAGCTTCTCCATATAGATCTAATAGGTCCGATGCAAACCGAGAGTTTAGGTGGAAAGAGATACATTTTTGTTTGTGATGATGATTTCTCTAGATTTACATGGACATATTTTCTTAGAGAAAAATCCAAAACTTTTGATAAGTTTAAAATACTTTGTACTAAAATACAAAATGAAATGAATTCTAACATTAAAAGCATTAAACGGATTAGAAGTGACCATGGGAGGGAATTTGAGAATGCCTCTTTTGAAGGCTATTGCAATAGCTTAGGCATCTCCCATGAGTTTTCGGCTCCTATGACACCTCAACAAAATGAAGTTGTTGAGAGGAAGAATAGGGTCCTCCAAAAGATGACCCATGTGATGTTGCTTAGCAACAATGTTCCTAGGAACTTATGGGCCGAAACCGTCAATACAGCTTACTATATAGGGAATAGAGTTTTCCTAAGGCTCAGATCTAGAAATACCTCCTATAAGTTATGGAAGGGTAGGAAGCCAAATGTTAGCTACTTCCACACATTTGGAAGCAAATGCTACATTTTAAATGACCGTGATCAACTTGGCAAATTTGATGCTAAGAGTGATGAGGGTATCTTTATTGGCTATGCCTTGAATAGTAGATGTTAGGATTATGCTCAATAGCAAGAGTGTAATATTGTTTTTGACAATCTTTTCATATTAATAAAGTGATTTCTGATTTAAACAAATCTTATAGCATTTATAAATTGAATATTATAATTGTCAAAAGTAAATAATTGTAAGGTCAAAAGACTATGAGAAAAGAATAATTGTTCGTACATCTGGATATGTATGAGGTAGACACAATTCTTTAGTTAGTCTTGAATAATGTTCACAACTTAAGTTAAAGGTTGGGCACCTTTATCTTGTTAAAGTTGTAGAATTTTTTTACTAGCATTTGAGTGGGATCAAATGTGTTATGATGAGTCTAAAATCATCGGAGGGTCTTCGAGTAAAAGAATCTAATGCACTGGGTGCATTGAACTGGATCACAATGAAATACTTTTTCTAGAACCGTCAATAGATAATAGTCTTTTCATTATTAGGACAATCGGAGAGTCTATCTTAATCCTAAGATAAATGATGGATTTATGGTTGCAAGTGGTATCATTTGAGTTATCAATGAGTACGATTATATAGCATAGTCTATCCTCAATAGTTTGGTGATATTCATTTGTTAATCGATAAAGGACTTCATTTGTAGATATGGACATCGTGGCTCCATTTATTAAATGTGAGTAGAATATCATCATATGGATGTTTTGAGGTTTTGGATATTAAATATTAACGTTGAGTTTTCAATAGTGACTATTGAAAGATGACTTCTGGACAAGTCATAATATATATCCAAGTTCAAAGTGTGGTCATATGAGTAAATATGATAACTTGGAGAGCTATAGGCGGTTTATGCTCTTGGCGATTAATGATATTCTTCATGAGGATTCACTATCTCCTATAAGATTGTCTAGGGTATGAATGAGAATCATTTATTTATTCCATCTTTATTTAAGAGTGCAATTTTACTTCTTTAGTGGAATGAACTAAAATTAATAGATTGAATCTAAGTGAATCATTTGTTGACTGTGATTGGGTTATGTCTATTGGAGCTTAAATTTATATAGGCCCGCCAAGATCCCCAATCCACACGGAGTTGCATGAATCACTTGATATATTCTACCGGACTAATTTATGGGTCCATCTAGAATTGTATTAAGGCATGTGGACTTGTTTCTTTTAGTAAGAATGGGTCTAGTTCACGTGTGGGCCTTTCATTAAGGTCCAATGGATTTAATAAAATAGAAAAACAATATATAGATATATTAATATATGTAGCACATGGCCGAGATATATATATGATATTATATTGTTTTATTTTTATTATTTGATTAAATGGAAATTAATTAATTGATTAATTAATTATTTAAATAAATATCAAAATCTTTTTCTGACTAGGAAATATGTTTCTTAGTAGTATACTATTGTGGTAGTATAATAAATATAAAAGACTTTATTTGGTAAGTAGATAAATAAGGGATTTATTTATCTAGTCAAATTAGGAAGTCTTTAATATAGTCACAAAAACACTAAAGAGTTGGATTAGGGTTTGGAATTCTAAGGAAATCTATCTAGGGTTAGAATTTAAGTTAAAGGACACAAATCCTACATGGTAAAGGATTTCGGCCACAATATATAATATATTGTGCAAAGATTTCGCACAAGATATATATTATATATTTAGCAAGGAATTAAGATTTTGAGATATATATTACTTTATATGTCTAATAGAATTAGTGCACTACATATATAATACATTGTGTTCGCACTAGAGATATATTATATATTTAGCAAGGCCGCAATATATATATATATATATATATATATATATGTATTATGTTGGCAAGAATGATTCAGGCACACTATCATATATTAAAGCAAGAAGAATTCGATGCAATGATATTTTTTTTGGGCAAGGAAGTATTGCGACCAATAGATATATATTTTTGTGCAAAGAGAATTTAAAAAACCCTAATGTCTTGGACTTGAGAGTTTTTTCTTTTGCTAGAGAAAAATAGAATCCAACTCTTAGACTAGTGTGATTTTCGGCCAAGAGGAATAGAGAGAAAAGTTTGTTCTTATTTCGATAGTGCACTAGTTACTTTTACATCAAAAGGTTTTGTGCACAATTTCGAATAAGGTTCATGCGAGTTTCAATCTAAAGATTGTGAATTCAAAAGTGACCGGAACATTCTTTGTTGTCTCTTGGAACTTGTTGTGACTAATGAAAAAGAAAAAGTTTTGTTAATCCATCATCAAGTACACAATTCAAAGAGAAGGGAGACCACACTCCTAGGTGATTCACGTTCGTGATTGGATTGGAAGATCTTGCGGATTACCATCGATGCAATGTCAATCGGATCACGCGACAAAGGTATGATATCTTTAGTATTATATGTTATGTAATTAGAGGGTTAAGGTTCAAATTATGAAAATTTTTAAACTATACTAAACTCTATTTTAGTCTCGCTTCCGCTGCGTGCAAACATTTTTTTTTCCTACAATTGGTATCAGAGTCTGGTTGTACCCTTTAATTAATTAACGTATATATACGTGAATCTATTTCTTTTTATTGTGATTATGCACGTTTAGAAAGAGATGGCACTCTAGGTATTCTCATATATAATTACATTGGAATGTATGGATTTATATATGTTATATGTTGTTATAAAGTGAATTGTTATTGGTCAATTTTTATCCTAGAATTTCAATGTATTTTTGTTTTGGAATTGTAACAAGAAGGGTGGCCTATTATTGTCACAATTTCCTTCTTGGTAGTTGCTAAGTTTTTTTTATTGTATTAAAATTAAGTGCGGTTTTTTTTTTTTTTTTTTTTTTTTTTGTATTAAATACTGCAGTGATTAAAAAAAAAACTGCAGTATTTTATTGTTTAAATAATGTTGTAATACGTTCAAGCATCGAAGATTCGAAGACTCGAAGACTTGAAGAATTGGAAGCAACTGGAACAAGTTTGGGACCGTGCGCACCATAGCAACATGCATGTGCGCAAGATTGCACGCAGCTGTGCATGTTGGACTGTGGGCTGCGCACGGCAGCCCTTGTTGGGGTTGTGGAGTGCGCACGCCCATAGGGGCAGCCGTGGGAAGCACAAGTGATCGGTGGCCGCTTGAAGACTTGTTCACCAAGAAAGGAGTTTTTTGTATTCCAAACAAATGTAATTTACTTGTTTTTCTAGGATGGATCAAAATTGTGGCTATTTATTTTGCATAAATATTACAATATTTGTTATTGTTTGATGACATGTCATATAGAATAGGAGTGCCACTCATATATCTTTTTTGGTATGAACATGCATTGAATGATTTAAGTATCTAATTGGCATCTAGATAATTTGGTAAATCATTCTATGGGATTTAATTACACGCCTTAAATAATTGAGTGGGAGAAGGTATCTTGCAAACACCTATGGCCTCCAAGGTTAGTTGAGCTTTATTATTTATTGGTAATCCCCCCAAGGGGCGTCCATGAATGAAATTTAGCAAGATACTTCCTTACAAGGATAGACTAGACAATTGACTCAAACGAGATCTACTCCCCAATGATGGATTTTCGTAAGGGAAAATATTGAGGGTTGAAATCTTGGTAATACACTCAATGTGGTTTTATTGATATCCTCTCAAGAGTTCTTGTTAATAAAATCACAAGGCTAAAATTGAAAACGTTGGTTGTTATGTTAACAATTAGGTGGGACCTAGTCCAACTAGTAAATGGTGCGAACTCCCAAAGGAGGCGTAACATTTATGGGTCTTGGATCAAACATTGAATTTTACGATTGAATTATATATTTAATTCAAGATAAATATTCGAAAATGCTAAAACATGATTATTTACTCATATATAATTTTGTTTTATTAAGAAATCATGACCCCATCCCTAATGATCATCCTAAAAGATAAATATTTTAACTAGTGATAATTATGTCACATGGAAAAGGAAAATGGGTTGTTGCTGCAAGCTGAAAAACATAAGTTTGTTTTGACTACTCCTAAAAACCACCTGCTCCCACTAATGAATCTAATGTGATGCAAAGAGACGAGTATGAGCAGTAGAAGACCTCGAATGAGATGGCCAAATGGCTACGATCTCCGACGTGTTACAACAGCAGCATGAAGGAATGAGGTCTGTTGCTGATATGATGATGTCTATAAAAGAGATTCATATGGTTGGTAAAGTTGCCACTGTTAAGACCCATCAGAAGGTCAAGGAATAATAGAAGAAAAAGCAACTTAGGCCTACCAAGAAGGAGACTAAGAAAGTAACCAAGATAAAAAGGAAGTGCTTCTTTTGTGGTGAAAAGAGACATTGGAAAAGTAATTGCCCAAAGTCTCAGAATAAGAAGGAACAAGGTAATGTGAATTATCTTGAAACATGTTTACTGGCAGATTCTACAGATTCTTGGATCGTAGACTCAGTAGCCAATAATCATGTTTGTTATTCCTTATAGGGGTTTCAAGAAAGGAGAAGGCTGAATAAGAATGAAATCAACTTGCGTTTAGGCAACGGAGCGTTGGTATCTGCTAGTGCAGTGGGAGATATTAGAGTTAATCTAGATTCTAGTAAGGATTTAGATTTGATAGACATTTATTATGTACCTCAATTCAAGAGAAATTTAATTTCAGTTTCTTGTTTAAATAAATTTGAATATTCGGTTACTTTTAATAAATTTTTTATTATTAGTAAAGATGACAAATTTGTTTGCAAAGGTACATTGGAAAATGGTCTATTCTATTTACATAAAAATATCTCTCACTTGTTAGACACAGAATTAACGCAACCTAACCATAAAAGAGTAAAATTATCATAAGATGAAACCTACCTATGCCATTTGCGCCTAGGTCATATTAACCTTAATAGGATTAAAAGATTGGTTAGTGATTGACCTATGACTTAAAGGTTGATGATCTACCAACTTGTGAATCCTGTTTGGAAGGTAAAATGACCAAAAGGTCGTTCAGGACCAAAGGCACAAGAGCCACTAAATGTTTAGGATTAATGCATACTGATGTATGTGGTCCTATGAGCATTCCAGCTAGAGATGGATATGAGTACTTCATCACTTTCACAGATGATTACTTGAGATTTGGCTATGTATATCTCATGAGACATAAGTCTGATGCTTTTGACATGTTCAAAGCATTTAAAGCTGAAGTGGAAAATCAGCTAGACAAACATATAAAAATCTTGAGATCTGATCGTGGTGGAGAATATCTATCTGGTGAGTTTCAGCAATATCTTGTTGATAATGGAATTATTTCTCAGTTTTCTACACCAGGTACACCTTAACATAATGGGGTGGCAGAAAGGAGAAATAGAACTCTTTTGAATATGGTTAGGTCTATGTTGAGTTATTCAACGCTTCCTATTTCTTTTTGGGGATATGCTTTACAAACTGCAATAAACATTCTAAACGATGTACCATCTAAGTTGGTTCCTTAAACAAACACATGAGTTGTGGACTGGGCGAAAGCCTAGTTTACAACACTTAAGGAAATTTGGTTGTCCTGCGCATGTGTTAAAAGGAAAGACAGAAAAGATGGAGTCCCGTTCGGAAACATGCATATTTGTGGGGTATCCAAAAGAAACTAAGGGACATTATTTCTATAGTCCTTCAGATCTTAAAGTATTTGTTTCAACAAATGCTAAATTTATGGAAAATGACTATATGAATGATTTTGTACCTACAAGTAGAATTGTCATTGTAAGGTTCCCATTTGTTGATTGGCTCATTTCGTGGACAAACCACATGTTGGGGGCTCTTTGTAAGGGTAGCCTAGGTATCGATGTTTTTGCTCAAGCCCTTTGAAGATCTCGTCTTGATAAGCACTGAAGGTAAATTTCTATGTGCTTACTTTTCTTTAAAGAGATTAGTTGCACACACACACTTAACATACATTGCATATGTGTGCATTCTCTTCACTTGTCACATTTCACACTTGCACTTATGTGTTATATTTTGTTATGTGTAATTGTGTCTTATTGTCTTGTAATTCGTTTCACGATAGTTTTCGAAAACGTCCGCGCATGCACTAGAATGTGCTTGGTTTAGCGCGAGGACCGCCTACGGAGAATGCCTTTAGCTTCTCCTTGGTTTTCACCTTTATTGGTGATCGGCGGTTATGATCGGCGGCCTGGCCGCCGACTGAAACCGCCGCTTGCTTCCAGTAGTGTATGGAGCAATTCTGCGGTAATGATCGGCGGTCTCGACCGCCATTCGAAATCACCGTTCAAGACCTAATTGATTTTATCTCTCGGCCTAATTCGGCGGTTGAAATGGCGGTCACGTTTGAAACCGCCGTTTTCATACCTGATTGATTTTTAATCTCAGGTTTGATTCGGCGGTTAGATCGGCGGTCACGAAACCGCCAAATGAAACTGCCGTTGGTCCCTTGTTCCTCTTGGGCCAATTCGGCGGTTATTATCGGTGGCCTAGCCGCCGATTGAAACCGCTGATCGGTGCGTTTCAGGGGCAAACTTGTCTTCTCACATGCTCTGTTTTTCATGCCTATAAATACATCACTTTCTCTTGTTCTGAATGTGACTCTTTGATCATCAAGAACCCTACTTTCAAAAGAGAGATTTTTAAGAGAGAAAGCAGTCAAGTTTGCGCATTATACACTCAAACCAAAATCCATTTGCATCAAAGTTCATCTAGCATTCTCTAGCATATCTAGGATGCTTGCTTGCATGGGTCTTTCATCATCACACTTGCTTTGGTAAGTTTTTCACTATTATCATACATAATTAGTGTTTAATTTATTTTGGCATCTCTTTTATTACTTGATTATTCTTATATTATAATATAATATTCAAGATAGAGATTGTTGTGTTGATTTGATTGAGTGTTGTTTTTATGATAGATATCTAGGTTTCTCTAATCTATGATTATCTATGCTAATTGACATGTCATTTAGCTTTAATATCTAGGATTGTTTTTAATTGCATATTCATCATCTTAGATAAGCATATAGGGTTTCCCTTGCTCTATGTTGCATTTGAATATTCATATATTCACTTAGTGTGTTAATCTCTTTTTAGAGAATTAAGTCTTATGTTGTGACCGGGATTAGGTTGCTTAATTCACAAGCAATCGGACTAGGTTCACTCATACCGAGATTAGGTAGGTGTGTGATTACTTCCGGGATTAGGTTGTAATCATTTATATATTTAGTGGATTCGAGGTTCGAGTGTGGCTTACTTACTAGCCCGTGGTTTTTCCCGTGAGGGTTTCCACGTAAAAATCAAGTGTTATTTAATTTCCGCATTTTATACTTGATTTATTGCTTTATCTATTTAGGGGTAATTTCGTAATTTGGACTAACACAAAAAATTGGGTAAAAAGCTTAAAATATATTCACCCCCCTTCTAGATAGTTTTATACACACCGTGCTATAATTTGTTTCAGTCCTGAATGAGATGTCAAGAGATACAATTCCACAAGAGGTTACACAACCTAGCCCAATTGTAAGTTCCGCACCATCATAAAATCAACAACCTACCATACCTCGTCGTAGTGGGAGGGTTAGAAATCAACCCGAGAGATACATTGGTCTGGGAGAATCAGTGGAGAATCTCCCGGACGACGATGATCCCTACACGTATAGGGAAACAATGGAGGATGTTGATTGTCGCCATTGGAAAAAGGCAATGCAAGTTGCAAATTAAAATAAGCATCCTGATCCTAGAACATAAGGTTCGATCAAGTTGTGACGAACCTTGAGTATGCAAAAGGATTAATGGCGACAAGTTGGTTTTCCTAAATTCTTTATGTTGATGATATACTACTCAACGGAAACGATGTAGGTGTATTGACATCAGTAAAAGAATGGTTAGCAAAACAATTTGATATGAAGGACTTAGGAGAAGCAAGTTATATTCTTGGTATCCAAGTAATAAGGGATAGAAAGAATAAAACGATTGCACTATCCCAAGCTTCATACATAAATAAAATTTTGTCTAGATTTTACATGCAAGATTCCAAGAAAGATATGTTACTTTTCAGAAATGGAATCAAATTTTCTAGGGAACAAGTTCCTAAGAATGAGCATGAAGAGCAATTCATGAGTAGGATTCCAAATACCTCGGTAGTTGGAAGTCTCATGTATGCAATGCTCTGTACTAGACCAGATATTTGTTTTGCTGTAGGCATAGTTAGCAGGTTTCAATCGAAACCTGGTCCTGATCACTGGACGGCAGTTAAGCATATTTTCAAGTATCTCAAAAGAACGAGAGATAATATGCTTGTATACTCAGGAGGGGATTTGATTCCCGTTGGGTATATAGATTCTGATTTCCAGTCGGATTCTGACTACCAGAAAATCCACATCAGAATCTGTGTTTACTATTGGAAGAGGAACAATCATATGGAGGAGTATCAAGCAATCTTGTATTGCTGATTCCACCATGGAAGCTAAGTATGTTGCTGCATGCGAAGTTGCCAAAGAGGCTGTTTGGCTCCGCCAATTCCTGATTGACTTGGAAGTGTTTCCCAGTACGAATAAGCAGATCACTATCTACAGTGATAACAGTGAAGCAGTGGCTAATTCGAGAGAACCAAGAAGTCATAAGAGAGGAAAACACATTGAAAGGAAGTATCAAACTCTTAGGGAGATTGTGCTTAGGGTGACGTGACGATTACCAAAATCGCGTCAGCAGAAAATCTAGCGGATCCCTTCATAAAGGCTCTACCACAGAAGAGTTTTGATATGCACCTAGAGAACATTGGAATGAGAGATATGACACATTTGCTATAGTGCAAGTGGGAGATTGTTAGGATTATGCTCAATAGCAAGAGTGTAATATTGTTTTTGACAATCTTTTCATATTAATAAAGTGATTTTTGATTTAAACAAATCTTATAGCATTTATAAATTGAATATTACAATTGTCAAAAGTAAATAATCATAAGGTCAAAAGACTATGAGAAAAGAAGAATTGTTCGTATATCTGGATATGTATGAGGTAGACATAATTCTTTAGTTAGTCTTGAATAATGTTCACAACTTTAGTTAAAGGTTAGGCACCTTTATCTTGTTAAAGTTGTAGAATTCTTTTACTAGTATTTGAGTGGGATCAAATGTGTTGTGATGAGTCTAAAATCATCGGAGGGTCTTCGAGTAAAAGAATCTAGTGCACTGGGTGCATTGAACTGGATCACAATGAAATACTTTTTCTAGAACCATCAATAGATAATAGTCTTTTCATTATTAGGACAATCAGAGAGTCTATCTTAATCCTGAGATAAATGATGGACTTACGGTTGCAAGTGGTATCATTTGAGTTATCAATGAGTACGATTATATAGCATAGTCTATCCTCGATAGTTTGGTGATATTCATTTGTTAATCAATAGAGGACTTCATTTATAGATATGGACATCGTGGCTCCATTTATTAAATGTGAGTAGAATATCATCATATGGATGTTTTGAGGTTTTGGATATTAAATCTTAACGTTGAGTTTTCAATAGTGACTATTGAAAGATGACTTCTGGACAAGTCATAATATATGTCCAAGTTCAAAGTATGGTCATATGAGTAAATATGGTAACTTGGAGAGCTATAGGCGGTCTATGAGCTCTTGGCGATTACTGATATTCTTCACGAGTATTCACTATCTCCTATAAGATTGTTTAGGGTATGAATGAGAATCATTTACTTATTCCATCTTTATTTAAGAGTGCAATTTTAGTTCTTTAGTGGAATGAACTAAAATTAATAGATTGAACCTAAGTGAATCATTTGTTGATTGTGATTGGGTTATGTCTATTGGAGCTTAAATTTATACAGGCCCGCCAAGATCCCCAATCCACACGGACTTGCATGAATCACTTGATATATTCTACCGGACTAATTTATGGGTCCATCTAGAATTGTATCAAGGCATGTGGACTTGTTTTTTTTAGTAAGAATGGGTCTAGTTCACGTGTGGGCCTTTTATTAAGGTTCAATGGATTTAATAAAATAGAACAACAATATATAGATATATTAATATATATGGCACATGGCCGAGATATATATATGATATTATATTGTTTTATTTTTATTATTTGATTAAATGGAAATTAATTAATTGATTAATTAATTATTTAATTAAATATCAAAATCTTTTTCTGACTAGAAAATATGTTTCTTAGTAGTGTACTATTATGGTAGTATAATAAATATAAAAGACTTTGAAAGTTCTCACGGTGTGTAAACTATTAATCTAGAGGGGGGGGGGGGGGGGGGTGAATAGATTTTAACTAATTTTACCCAATTTTCGTTTAATGACAAGATTACGAAAATACCCCTAATAGTCATTAAAATATAGCAAGTGTAATATTGTGCGGAAATTAAAACAACACTTGATATTTACGTGGAAACTGTAAGGATTCCCGTTTTGTTGATTGGCTTATTTCGTGGTCAAACCACATGTTGGGGTTTTGAATGTAAGGGTAGTCCAAGTGTTTAGTGTTGAAGATCAAAGGCCCTTCCATGACCTCAAGATTCAAGCACGCCAAAGGTATAATCTCTTGTGCTTGTTTTTCTTTGAAGAGATTTAGTAGCACACACTCACTTAGCATTCTTGCTATGATTGCATACTTGCTTATTTTTATGTGCATCTCTTCACATGTCACTTTACACACTAGCACTTTGGTTGATATATCTTGTTGTGTGTATATGTGCCTTATAATTCGTTTCCCGACATTGTTCGGAAACGTCCGCGCTTGCACTAATGAGTGCTTGGTTTCGCGCGAAGACCGCCTATGGAGAATGCCCTTGGCTTCTCCTTGGTTTTCACCATTGTTGGTGATCGGCGGTTATGATCGGCGGCCTGGCCGCCGACTGAAACCGCCGTTTCAGTCCAGATTGGTCTGAAGCAATTATGCGGTCAAGATCGGCGGTCACGACCGCCGTTCGAAACCGCCGTTCATACCTGATCGATTTTAATCTCTCGGGTTTGATTCGGCGGTTGGATCGGCGGTCACGTAACCGCCGAATGAAACCGCCGTTAATGCTCTGTTCTTCACGAGCTCAATTCGGCGGTCGTCATCGGCGGCCAGGCCGCCGATTGAAACCGCCGAACGGTGCGTTTCAGGGGCAAAAGTGTCTTTTCACATGCCCAATTCTTGATGTCTATAAATATCTTGTTTTCTCAATCTCTGAATAAGTTTCTTGAGCAATTAGAACCCTAATCTTTCAAGAGAGATTTTTGAGAAAAAATCAAATCAAGAACCTATCTTTAAACACTCAAATCAATTCCCTTTTGCATCAAATTTCATATTTGATCTTCTATGCCTTCATAGAATTGATCCATGCATGGTTTTGAATCATCACATCTTATTTGGTATGTTCTTCACTAATTTCATATTACTTTAGTGTTTTTCATATTAATACATCTCTTTAATTACTTGTATGCTTTTGATTATATGCTAGATACAAGTTAGAGATTATTTGTGATGAAAATTAATTGAGTGTTGTTTGTGATAGCTAATTAGGTTATTAATTAATCTTGATTAGCTAAGCTATTTGACATGTCATTTAGCAATTGATATCTAGGGTTGATTAAATTGATTATATCATCATCCTAGATAAGCATCTAAGGTTACCTAGCCTTGTTTGTTATTTGAATATTCATATATATATTCACATAGGTTGTTTCTCTTCTAAGAGAAGTAAGTCTTGAGGCTAAGAGTGCTTAGGCCTCAAGCAAATTGGAATAGGGTTGCTAATAAAGGCCCGCTGGGTAGAAGTGAGGGGTTACAGACCGGAATGTTAGACGAGGTCTACATAGGTTGTAAACTTCATTTCAATTAGTGATTTCGAGTTCCGAGTGTGGCGCACTATACAGCCCGTGGTTTTTCCCAGTGGTTGGGTTTCCACGTATACATCAAGTGTTATTTAAATTCCGCACTATATTACACTTGTATGTATTTTTGACTAGTAGGGGCATTTTCGTAATATTGACTTGTATGCGAAAATTGGGTAATAATAGCTAAAATCTATTCACCCCCCCTCTAGCTTTATATTGAACACGCCTCGAGTATTTTAAGAACTTTCAATTGGTATCAGAGCGGGTTCCTAGATATACTTAGGTGATCCTAGCTCATTTTAGGTGTGTTGTGCATTTGTGTGATTTTTGCTCATTCATACATTTTGCATACATTTCATTCATTCATTTGATACAATGAGTGGATTCGGTGGCAACCATGAGGGTGCTTCAAGCACACGGCCACCCCTCCTCACCGGCATAAATTACTCCCAATGGAAAGGGAAGATGGAGGCATATGTGTGTCAAATCCATGATAGGGCATGGATGGCCATTGAAGATGGATATTCGCCTCCTATGATGACTCCCACGGATGGAGGAGAAGAAGTGCTCAAGCCTAAGGCACAGTGGACACAACCTGAGTTTGAGTTGTCCAAGTGGAATCAAAAGGCGTGGCACGCCCTCATATGTGCAGTGGATGAAAATCAGTACAAACTGATTCAGAACACTAAGATAGCCAAGGAGGCATGGGACATCTTAGAGGTTGCACACGAGGGAACCGAAGTAGTGAAGGACTCCAAACTTCAAGTCCTCCAAACTCAATTTGAGACACTTAGGATGGAGGAGAATGAGTGCTTCAACGACTTCGAGATTAGGTTGATGGACATTGTCAACCAAAGTCATCAACTTGGTGACCCTTACTCGGATAGAAGGATCAAGCAAAAGATAATGAGATCGCTTCCCGAGAGGTTTGAGTCTAAGGTGACGGCTTTAGAAGAAAATAGTGATTTTAAGGACATGAAGCCGAGCGAGGTAATAGGTAGACTTCTCGCCTACGAGTCTAGGAAGGGTCCTAGCTCCACTCCTTCAAAGAAGCAAAAAGGGATTTCTTTGAGAGCTTCCAAGGTTGAGAAGGAGGACAAGGATGACTCGGATGAAGACATGGCACTTTTAATGAGAAAATTCAAGAAGTTTGTAAAATTCGAGAAGAAGGGTCATGCATCCAAAGGGCAAGAATTGAAGAAAAGGGTTCCTTTCAAGAAGGTTGAGCATAGGCAAGAGAATAGTGAAAGGAAAGGGATCCAATGCTATGAGTGTGGTGGCATAGGTCATATCTCACTAGATTGTGGGAATTTGAAGAACAAGAGAGAAAAAATGATGGCCGCCATTTGGAGTGAAAGTGATGACTCCGAAGAAGGAGATAAGTCATCAAGTGATGATGAGCTTATCAATAACTTCAAGGCATTGGGTGCCAATTGTGAAGAAAATGAAGTTGTTGGTAAGAATTCCGTTGCTAGTGATCCCATAGAAGAGAAAGTCGAAGAAGTAGCTCTAGAGGAGATAGTTGTTGCTTCGCATTGGGATATGGCACTTATTGACTCAAGAGATCAAGGTGAAGGTCTTGATGAGGAAATTGGATCCATAAGAGAGGAGGAGAGCCTAGAAGATGACACTAGTGGAGATGACTCCTTATCTAACTCTACAAATGGAAATGTAGAGAATATGGATATGCATAACTTTATAGTCAATGTTGAAAGCTCCATGAAGAAGAAAGATAGATTTCTAAGGATTTTAGAGGAAGAAAATCTAGAGCTTACAACATACAATGACCTCCTAAAGAAGCAAGTGGAGAAAATGGATCTTAAGGACAACTTTGAAAGTTTTGAAAGCTCTAAGTTAAAGAATGAAAAAGAGATTCAAAGGTTAAAGGAAGAACTACTTAGGCTTTCAACACAAGTTGATCACTTGAATGATGAAGTGATAAGATCCATGGTGGAAGAAGACAAGCTAAAAGATGAGCTAGCTTTGTCTAAGAGGAATGAAGAGGGTTTGAAGAGAGAGCTTGTTGAAGCCAAAGAGTCATTGACTAGAATGACCACAAGCACCAAGAAACTTGACAACATACTTGGTGTAGGAAAAAGCCCTTGTGACAAAAGAGGTCTTGGATTCGAAGTGAGCAAGGATTGCTCTATTCCTAAGAAGACCGTCTTTGTGAAGAGTTTGGGTAAGATAGAAGCGTCACCGGTGCAAACTCCTAGGAAGAAGTTAGAACTAGGACAATGTTCGAAAAATGCACAAGTGAAGGTGGTGAAAACGAGACAACCCCAAGCTCAACGGATTAGAGCCTCTCGAGTCATCTCTCCTCAACAAATGACTCACTATGAAAAGAGGCAAAACATGCTACCTAATCCAAGGAGGCAACCCATTCCGGTTCAACCAAATAGAAGACATGAACCGACTCAACACCAAAGGAGACATCAAATGCATGATGAGTCTCCAATGACTTCACAAGAACATGGTATGAATTCTTACTTTGTACCAACTTGTCATTATTGTGGTGTTTATGGGCATATTAGGCCTAAGTGCTTTAAGTACATTAACCATTGTAGGATTGATAGCATGATAAAGAAAAAGAGGCTAAGAAGAGCCCATTTGCATGAGCCTAGGAAATCTTTTGTCAATAATCCTAGGTTAGTGAATGACATGCAACCTTTGTCCACTAGGAAGAAAAATGTTATATCTATGTGGATAAGGAAAAATGAACCCGCTTGCTACGAGACTAACAAGTCTCAAATAGGTTCAACTAAGTCCAATGGACTTGGTAGGTCCATAGGACCTCATGCCCTTCATTAATGAAGGATGATACTAACCCCATATGGGGAACTCAAGCAAAGAGAGCTATTTTTGCATTCTTGTCACTTGCAAAAAATTTGAAAAATCTTATGCTTCTTGGTTGATTGCTTGAGTAAGCTTGGTTTCACATATGTATATATGTTTTCAATTCAATAAGTGTGAACCTTGCTTGTTTACAATCCATGTCATATTTATGTTCAAACATGCATTTTGGACTAGGAGATGTATGTAGGAAGTATGATTTGAATGACCTATGATTATCTCCATGACATGATGATTCTTAAATAACATGCTAATGTCTTATGAAAAGCATGAAATTCATGTACATGCTCAAATGAAAAAGCATGAATTGATAATTGCGTTCTTAAATGCAAAAACTTGTGTGAAAAAGCTAATGAGACTCAAATGAAAAAGGATCTAGTATCCATTCAAGGATTTTACAATCCAAATGTCTCTCTTTCTTTATTGGTTGAACATGTCTACTATCATACGGGTTTCATTCCCGGAAAATCAAATAGGGTGCAAAGTTGCTCATGACATGTTTAGCTTATAAAGTTGGATATAGTTGTTCTTAAATTGAAATCAATGAAATTTCTATATCCTTGCTTCTCTCATGACAATGGTGAAATTGGTTTGAATTCCTATTAGAAACCTTTGTCATTTGCTTTGCCAAATACCATGGTATTTTGGACTTGAATGCAATATGTCTTGTATGCAAAGCATTTTGTTTCACACATTTTATCTAATAAAACTCCTCGTTTCTCTCCGATTAATTGAGATTGCATAAAGTGACTTATATTGATTATGCATATACTAGAATGCTACTATCTCTCTTTGCCTTGAGTGACCCGGTTGGGGACTACTCCTTTGTCTATATCATGACAAAAAGGGGGAGTATAATGTGGTAAGGGGAGGTGCAAATTGTTGTAGCAATTGGTGCACATTGGGGAGAATATACATTGAGGGGGAGTAACCCTTTGAGGGGGAGCATTGCATTCATCATACATTGCATGATGTTGTGTTTAATTTCTTAGAAATGCAAATGCTTGTTTATGTCCTCACTTGATTCATCTCACTTTTACTTGTTTCGGAAAGTTTAGAAACCTTGTTTCAGGGAATGATTGTTCTACAAGAGATTGAAGACTTCAAGTTTTATTTTTATATATCTCTTTGTATTGTAGAAAATCTTCATTGACCCATAGGTTTATTTTTGTTGTGAGGAATCAATGTGAGTGGTGGTTTTGTCACGAAATAGCCAAAGGGGGAGATTGTAAGGATTCCCGTTTTGTTGATTGGCTTATTTCGTGGTCAAACCACATGTTGGGGTTTTGAATGTAAGGGTAGTCCAAGTGTTTAGTGTTGAAGATCAAAGGCCCTTCCATGACCTCAAGATTCAAGCACGCCAAAGGTATAATCTCTTGTGCTTGTTTTTCTTTGAAGAGATTTAGTAGCACACACTCACTTAGCATTCTTGCTATGATTGCATACTTGCTTATTTTTATGTGCATCTCTTCACATGTCACTTTACACACTAGCACTTTGGTTGATATATCTTGTTGTGTGTATATGTGCCTTATAATTCGTTTCCCGACATTGTTCGGAAACGTCCGCGCTTGCACTAATGAGTGCTTGGTTTCGCGCGAAGACCGCCTATGGAGAATGCCCTTGGCTTCTCCTTGGTTTTCACCATTGTTGGTGATCGGCGGTTATGATCGGCGGCCTGGCCGCCGACTGAAACCGCCGTTTCAGTCCAGATTGGTCTGAAGCAATTATGCGGTCAAGATCGGCGGTCACGACCGCCGTTCGAAACCGCCGTTCATACCTGATCGATTTTAATCTCTCGGGTTTGATTCGGCGGTTGGATCGGCGGTCACGTAACCGCCGAATGAAACCGCCGTTAATGCTCTGTTCTTCACGAGCTCAATTCGGCGGTCGTCATCGGCGGCCAGGCCGCCGATTGAAACCGCCGAACGGTGCGTTTCAGGGGCAAAAGTGTCTTTTCACATGCCCAATTCTTGATGTCTATAAATATCTTGTTTTCTCAATCTCTGAATAAGTTTCTTGAGCAATTAGAACCCTAATCTTTCAAGAGAGATTTTTGAGAAAAAATCAAATCAAGAACCTATCTTTAAACACTCAAATCAATTCCCTTTTGCATCAAATTTCATATTTGATCTTCTATGCCTTCATAGAATTGATCCATGCATGGTTTTGAATCATCACATCTTATTTGGTATGTTCTTCACTAATTTCATATTACTTTAGTGTTTTTCATATTAATACATCTCTTTAATTACTTGTATGCTTTTGATTATATGCTAGATACAAGTTAGAGATTATTTGTGATGAAAATTAATTGAGTGTTGTTTGTGATAGCTAATTAGGTTTTTAATTAATCTTGATTAGCTAAGCTATTTGACATGTCATTTAGCAATTGATATCTAGGGTTGATTAAATTGATTATATCATCATCCTAGATAAGCATCTAAGGTTACCTAGCCTTGTTTGTTATTTGAATATTCATATATATATTCACATAGGTTGTTTCTCTTCTAAGAGAAGTAAGTCTTGAGGCTAAGAGTGCTTAGGCCTCAAGCAAATTGGAATAGGGTTGCTAATAAAGGCCCGCTGGGTAGAAGTGAGGGGTTACAGACCGGAATGTTAGACGAGGTCTACATAGGTTGTAAACTTCATTTCAATTAGTGATTTCGAGTTCCGAGTGTGGCGCACTATACAGCCCGTGGTTTTTCCCAGTGGTTGGGTTTCCACGTATACATCAAGTGTTATTTAAATTCCGCACTATATTACACTTGTATGTATTTTTGACTAGTAGGGGCATTTTCGTAATATTGACTTGTATGCGAAAATTGGGTAATAATAGCTAAAATCTATTCACCCCCCCTCTAGCTTTATATTGAACACGCCTCGAGTATTTTAAGAACTTTCAGAAACCCTCACGGGAAAAACCACGGGCTGTTTAGTGAGCCACACCCGAACCTCGAATCCACTAAATGTGATGAAATTACAACATAATCCCGAAAGTAATCACACACCTACCTAATCCCGGTATAAGCGAACCTAGTCCGATTGCTTGCGAATTAAGCAACCTATCCTGGTCACAACACAAGACTTAATTCTCTAAAAGAGATTAACACCCTCAGTGAATATATGAATATTCAAATGCAACATAGAGCAAGGGAAACCCCATATGCTTATCTAAGATGATGAATTTGCAATTAAAAATAATCCTAGATATTAAAGCTAAATGACATGTCAATTAGCTTAGATAATCATAGATTATAGAAACCTAGATATCTATCACAAAGCAACACTCAATCAAATCAACACAATATCTCTATCTTGAATATTAGAATATAATCTAAGAACAATAAAGTAATAAAAGAGATGCCATAATAAATAAAACACTAATTATATATGATAATAGTGAAAAACTTACCAAAGCAAGTGTGATAATAAAAGACCCATGCAAGCAAGCATCCTAGATATGCTAGAGAATGCTAGATGAACTTTGATGCAAATGGATTTTGGTTTGAGTGTTTAATTGAGCAAACTTGGTTGCTTTCTCTCTTAAAATTCTCTCTTTTAGAAGTAGGGTTCTTGATGATTAAAGAGTCACATTCAGAACAAGAGAAAGTGATGTATTTATAGGCATGAAAAATAGAGCATGTGAAAAGATAAGTTTGCCCCTGAAACGCACCGATCTACAGTTTCATTCGGTGGCCAGGCCGCCGATTCTAACCGCCGAATTGAACCCGAGAAGAACAGGGGAACAACGGCGGTTTCATTCGGCGGTTTCGTGACCGCCGATCTAACCGCCGAATCAAACCGAGAGATAAAATCAATCAGGTATGAACGGCGGTTTCATTCAGCGGTTTCATGACCGCCGATTCAACCGCCGAATCAGACCGAGAGATAAAATCAATCAGGTCTTGAACGGCGGTTTCGAATGGCGGTCGTGACCGCCGATCGTAACACTTCTGGAAGCAAACGACGGTTTCATTCGGCGGCCAGGCCGCCGATCATAACCGCCGATCACCAACATAGGTGAAAACCAAGGAGAAGCCAAGGGCATTCTCCGTAGGCGGTCTTCGCGTAAAACCAAGCACATTCTAGTGCATGCGCGGACGTTTCCGAATACTATCGGGAAATGAATTACAAGTCACAAATTCACACAACAAAAAATAACATATAACTGCAAGTGTGAAATGTGATATGTGAAGAGAAACCACACATATGCAATGTATGTTAAGTTTGTGTGTGCAACTAATCTCTTCAAAGAAAAATAAGCACTAGAGATGTACCTTTGGAGTGCTTATCAAGACGAGGTCTTTAAAAGGCTTGAGCAATAAGAACAACAACACCTAAGCTACCCTTATAAAGAACCCCAACATGTGGTTTGTCCACGAAATGAGCCAATCAACAAATGGGAACCTTACAATCTCCCCCTTTGGCTATTTCGTGACAAAACCACCACTCACATTGATTCCTCACAAAAAAAAAATAGAAACTACGGGACTACAATGATACTCTACATTACAAAGAGATAAGAAAATGCAAGAAAATGCAACTTGAAGTCTTCAACCTCTTGTAGAATAATTAATCCCTAAAAATAAAGTTTCTAACATTTCCAATACAAGTAAAAAGTGAGATCAATCAAGTGAGAACAAAAAACAAGCATTTGCATTTTTTAAAAGATTAAGATTAGGCATAACATTATACAATGTATGTGTATGCAATGCTCCCCCTCAACGAGGTTACTACCCCTCAATGTATGTTCTTCTCAATCATGCACAATTGCTACTACAATTCCTACTCCCCCTTTTTGTCATGATATAGGCAAGGGAGTAGTCCCTAACCGGGTCACTCATAGCAACGAGAGATAGTAGCATGCAAGACATTTGCATAATCAATATAAGTCACTTTATGCATCTCAATTAATTGAAGAGAAACAAGGAGATTTATTTGATTAAAATGTGTGAATCAAACATGCTTTGCATACAAGACATGTAGCATTCAAGTCCAAAATACAATGGTATTTGGCAAAGCAAATGACAAAGGTTTCTAATAAGAATTCAAACCAATTTCACCATTGTCATGAGAAAAGCAAGGATATAGAGAATTTATTGATTTCAATTTAAGAACAACTATATCCAACTTTATAAGCGAAACATGGCATGAGCGACTTTGCATCCTATTTGATTTTTCCGGATAAGATATCCGTATGATAGTAGCCATGTTCAACCAAAAAAGAAAGAGAGACATTTGGAATATAAATTCATTTGAACGGATACAAGATCCTTTATTCATATTGAGTCTCATAAGCTTTCACACAAGTTTTGCATTTTAAGAATATGCAATCATCAATTCATGCTTTTCATGTGAGCATGTTATATGAATTTCATGCTTTTTCATTTGACATTAGCATGTTATTAAAGAATCATCATGTCATGGAGATAACCATAAGTCATTCAAATCATACTTCCTATATACATCTCCTAGTCCAAAAATGCATGTTTGAACATAAATATGACATGGATTGTAAACAAGCAAGGTTCACACTTATTGAATTGAAAGCATATATACATATGTGCAACCAAGCTTACTCAAGCAATTAAAAGAAGAGGCATAAGATATTTCAAATTTTTTGCAAATGACAAGAATGCAAAATAGCTCTCTTTGCTTGAGTTCTCAATATAGGGTTAATTACAAAACTCATCACTCCACAAGACATATCCCAATAGATCTACTTAGTGTTTTAAATCGAGAAGCATCTAAGGGTTTAGTAAATAGGTCTGCAAGTGGATCATTAGTACCTACATGTTCAAGTACTATGCATTTATTTTCAACAAGCACTCTAATGAAATGATGGCGGATGTCAATATGCTTAGTTCTAGAATGTTGCACCGGATTCTTGGAAATATTAATGGCACTCATGTTATCACAAAAGAGAGTGAGAGTACCTTGGTTGAATCCATAGTCTACTAGCATTTGCTTCATCCATAGGAGTTGTGTGCATCCACTCCCCGCGGCTATGTACTCGGCCTCTGCCGTGGACAAGGAAATCGAGTTTTGCTTCTTGCAAAACCAAGACACCAAGTTATTGCCTAGGAAGAAGCAACCGCCCGATGTGCTTTTCCTATCATCACAATTTCCTGCCCAATCCGCATCACTAAAGCCTACAAGACTAGCATTAGTGTCAAAAGAGTACCAAATCCCATAGTTGGAAGTCCCATTCACATAGCGAATGATTCTCTTTACGGAAGAGAGATGGGACTCCTTGGAATCCACTTGGTACCTCGCACACGCACACACACCCACACTAAAAGAGATATCGGGCCTACTTGCGGTCAAATAAAGCAAGCTACCAATCATGCCACGATATAACGTTTGTTCCACACTTTTACCACTAGCATCCTTGCTTAGCTTCAAAGTGGTACTCATGGGTGTATCACAATGTTTGGCATTTTCAAGATCAAACTTCTTCACTAGGTTTTTAGCATATTTGGCTTGGGTTATGAAAATCCCATCATCTAATTGCCTAATTTGCAAACCTAGGAAGTAACTAAGCTCACCAACAAGACTCATCTCAAATTCATGAGACATGACATCAACAAATTGTTGGACCTTGGTGTTGTTGGTGGAGCCAAAAACTATATCATCAACATATATTTGAGCTATGAAAAGCTCATCATTGTCTCTCTTGATGAATAGTATCTTGTCAACACTACCCCTTGAGTAGTTATTATCAACAAGAAATTGAGTGAGGCGCTCATACCAAGCCCTCGGTGCTTGTTTCAACCCATATAGAGCCTTCTTGAGGTGATAGACATGGTTGGGGTGGTGTGCATCCACAAACCCCTTGGGTTGTTCAACAAACACTTCCTCTTACAATAAGCCATTGAGGAAGGCACTCTTGACATCCATTTGGTGCAATTTGAACTTGTGCACACAAGAAATGGACAAGAGAAGCCTAATGGACTCTAAACGGGCAACGGGAGCAAATGTCTCCTCAAAGTCGATACCCTCAATTTGAGAGTACCCTTGTTCTACAAGTCTAGCCTTGTTTCGCACTATGTTGCCATCCTCATCGGATTTGTTCCTATAAATCCACTTGGTGCCTATCACATTAGTGCTTTTAGGCCTAGGAACTAGAGTCCAAACCTCATTCCTTTCGAATTGGTTTAGCTCTTCTTGCATGGCAAGAACCCAAAATTCATCATTTAAGGCTTCATCAACCTTTTTGGGTTCAATTTGAGAGGTGTAGCATGTAAAGCTAATGAGATTAGCTATTTGACACCTAGTCCTAACACCCCCATTCACATCTCTAATAACATCCTATTTGTTATGGGGTCTTCTAACCTATGGAGCGGGTTCATTAGAGTCCAATATAGGGACTCTAGTAAGAGGTTGGGTGACCTCATTATTGTCATTGGACGTCCCAACATTGGGAGTCACCACAACCCTCTCCAAGGAGAGTCATCATCTAAAACTTCCTCCTCCTCCTCATGGTTTTTAGACTTGAGCCTAGTATCATCAATGACAACATTGGATGATTCCATGATGGTTTGAGTCTTCAAGTTGAAAACTCTATAGGCTCTACTATTTAAGGCATAGCCAATAAAGATACCCTCATCACTCTTAGCATCAAATTTGCCAAGTTGATCACGGTCATTTAAAATGTAGCATTTGCTTCCAAATGTGTGGAAGTAGCTAACATTTGGCTTCCTACCCTTCCATAACTCATAGGAGGTGTTTCTAGATCCGGGCCTTAGGAAAACACGATTCCCTATATAGCAAGCCGTATTGACAGCTTCGGCCCATAGATTCCTAGGGACATTGTTGCTAAGCAACATCACTCGGGCCATCTCTTGAAGGACCCTATTCTTCCTTTCAACAACTCCATTTTGTTGAGGTGTCCTAGGAACCGAGAACTCATGGGAGATGCCTAAGCTATTGCAATAGCTTTCAAATGAGGCATTCTCAAATTCCTTCCCATGGTCACTTCTAATCCGTTTAATGCTTTTAATGTTAGAATTCATTTCATTTTGTATTTTAGTACAAAGCATTTTAAACTTATCAAAAGTTTTGGATTTTTCTCTAAGAAAATATGTCCATGTAAATCAGAGAAATCATCAACACAAACAAAGTGTATCTCTTTCCACCTACACTCTCGGTTTGCATAGGACCCATGAGATCCATGTGGAGAAGCTCTAGGGGCTCCTTGGTGGAGAGATACTTGCCCTTTTTGTGCATGCTTTTGTTTGTTTTCCTTGTTGTGAAGGTCCAGAAACACCATTGGCTTTCTTCCCAAGCTTAGGGAGGCCACGCACACAATTGAACTTTCCAAGGGTTCATAAATCCCTAAAGTTCATGTGGCCAAGTCTTTCATGCCACAACTCAATTTGCTCATCCATGGACACATTGTTTGAGACTATTCTTGCTTCAAGACAATAGCAATTGTCACTAGATCTCATACCTTTCAACAAGGTTTGTCCATCGGGCTTTAGGATAGAGCAATCATCTTTGCAGAACAAGACGAAATATCCTTCATCACTTAGATGTGAAATGCTTATTAAATTGGCTTTCAAGCCATCAACAAATAAAGCATCGGATAAGGAGGGTAATCCGAGAACGAAAATGGTTCCTTTCCCTACAACTTTCTTTTTGGATCCATCACCAAAAGTGACATATCCTATTTCCTCCATAACAAGAGTCTCGAAGAAACTCTTGTTTCCCGTCATGTGCCTAGAGCACCCACTATCTAAATACCAAAAATTAGAAGAATTTGCCTTCAAGGCTATTTGAGCAACATGACAAACATTTTCATTCTTTCTAATCCACCTAGAAACAACCTTAGCTTTCTTAGTGGTCTTTGGTACATGGGCTCTAGATGTTCTAGGATCATGCATAACAATATCATCATTCCTAGGAACATGCATCATGGCTCTTTTCTTTTTCTTCTCAATCATGCTTCTAGTTTTGCACATTTTAATATATCAAATGCAATGTGGTCTAATATGACCATCAAATCCACAAAAGTGACATATAGGAGTAAAATAAGGAATCATACCTTGTCCTTGTCTTTATGGATGAATGGTTCAATCCATCTTCGTTGTTGAACCGGTCTAGATTGCTTCCTAGCTTGAGGTTGCATAATTGGTCTCTTTCCTTTGTGAGCCAATTGTAGAGGAATGTTGGCTTGAGGGACCCTAGAGGGTTGAGCTTGAGATTGCCTTCTTGGCTCCATCTTTACTTGTGCATTTGAACATTGTCCTAGTTCTAACTTCTTCCTAGGAATTTGCACAACTTAAGTTTCTTCGTTCCTCAAACTCTTGACAAACACGTTCTTGTTAGCGGTTGAGATCTTCTTGCCATCTTCATGTTAGGATTATACTCAATAGCAAGAGTATAATGTTGTAATTAACAATCTTTTTCATATTAATAAAGTGATTTCTGGTTCAACAAATCCTATAGCATTTATAGTTTAATATTATAATTGTCAAAGTAAATAATCATAAGGTCTAAAGACTATAAGAAAAGAAGAATTATTCGTACATCTGGATATGTATGTGGTAGACACAATTCTTTAGTTAGTCTTGAATATTGTTCACAACTTAAGTTAAAGGTTGGGCACCTTTATCTTGTTAAAGTTGTAGAATTCTTTTGCTAGCATTTGAGTGGGATCAAATGAGATATGATGAGTCTAAAATCATCGGAGTGTCTTCGAGCAAAAGAATCTAGTGCACTGGGTGCATTGAACTGGATCACAATGAAATACTTTATCTATAACCGTCAGTAGACAAAAGTCTTTTCATTATCAGGACAATCGGAGAGTCTATCTTAATCCTGAGATAAATGATGGACTTATGGTTGCAAGTGATATCATTTGAGTTATCAATGAGTACGATTATATCGCATAGTCTATCCTCGATAGTTTGGTGATATTCATTTGTTAATCGATAGAGGACTTCATTTATAGATATGGACATTGTGGCTCCATTTATTAAATAAGAGTATAATATCATCATATGGATGTTTTGAGGTAATTGGATATTAAATCTCAACGTTGAGTTTTCGATAGTGTCTATTGAAAACATGGCTTCTGGACAAGTCAAAATATCCAAGTTCAAAACGTGGTCATATGAGTAAATATGGTAACTTGGAGAGTTATAGGCGGTCTATGAACTCTTGGCAATTACTGATATTAATCACGAGGATACACTATCTCCAACTTGATTGTCTAGGGTATGAATGAGGAACATCTTCCTTTTCTATCTTTATTTAAGAGTTCAATTTTAGCTCTTTAGTGGAATGAGTTAAAATTAATGGATCGGACCTAAGTGAATCATTTGTTGATTGTGATTAGGTTATGTCTATTGAAGCTTAAATTTAGATAGCCCGCCAAGATCCCCAATCCACACGGACTTGCATGGATCACTTGATATATTCTACCAGACCAATTTAAGGGTCCATCTAGAATTGCATTTAATATATTAAGAATATAATTTGCACATTATTTATGTAATGGGCTGCTCAATTATATTTATATATTAATGAATGGCATGTGGGCTTGTTTCTTTTAGTAAGAATGGGTCTGGTTCACATGTGAGCTTTTTATTTAAAGTCCAATGGATTAAATGAAATAAGAAATAATATATGACCCATTTTATTTTAAGTGGGGCGGCAAGGTGCTTTTTAACCTAATATATTATTTTGTTTCATTGTTTTAATTAAATAAGAATTAATTAATTGTTTAATTAAGAAACAAATCTTTTCTGATTAGGAAATATGATTCCTAGAGTTATACTATTGGTAGTAGTATACTAAATTAAAAGACTTGTTTGATAAGAAAATAAATAATTAATTTTATTTATTTAATCAAATAAGAAGTCTTTTTATTTAGTCAATAAAAGAATAAAGATACTTATGAGTTGGATTAGGGTTAGGAGTCTAATTACATGTGAATTTGGGTACAACACAAAGTCCTCTTTTGTAGAGGAAATTGCGGCAACCCTAGGAATTCTACATGAAGAATTCGGCAACCCTAATTGGCATGAGAGAAGAATTCGGCCACCCTATATAATACTACATATAGAAATCGGCCACCTCTCTAAGGCTTGATTGAATGATTTCTTCTTCTTCTCAACTCATAGAAAAGTATTAGATTTTATTCTACTAAAAACATAAAAGAGTGAATAGATTATTCTTTGATGGTACACTAATTGCTTGTTCATCAATAAGCTTGTGTGTACAACATCGATTGAGGTTCACGCGAGTTTCGATCATAAGATTGAGAACTCAAAAGTGACCGGAATAATCTTAGTCTTCTTTTGATTGTTTTTGTGACTAACAAAGAAAAAGAAAAGTTTGTTTGTCCATTCTCAGGTTTGCAATTCAAAGAAAAGGGAGACCACGCTCCTAGGTGATCCACGTTCGTGCTAGGATTGAAGATCTTGCGGATTACCATCGACGTAAGTCAATCGGATCACGCGACAAAAGGTATTCTTCTTTTGTTAGATAATATATATGTTTATTTGATTAAAGGGTTTAAGGTTCATAAAAAGGAAAAATTTTAAAAGTTACTAAATCTATTTTTAGTCTCGCTTCCGCTGCGTGTACTACGGTATTTTTCCCTACAATTGGTATCAGAGCCTAGGTTGAACCCTCTTAATTAATTAACGTATATATACGTGGATCTATTTCTTTTTATTGTGATTATGCATGTTTAGAAAGAGATGGCACTCTAGGTATTCACATATATAATTACATGTGATGTATGGATTTATATATATTTTATGTGGATTGTTGTTGCTCGATTTTGGTCCTAGATTTTCAATGTAATTATTGTTTCGGAGTTGTAACAAGAAGGGTGGTCTATCATCGCCATAATTCCTTCTTGGTAGTTGCTAGGTTTTATTTTTTTTTTTATTTTAAGTGCAGTTTTTACTGCAGTTTTTTATTTATTTATTATGTGCAGTTTTTTGTTTGTAAATATACTGCAGTGATTAAAATATATATATATATAATACTGCAGTATTTTATTATTTATATTGCTGTAAAGTATTCGGGTATTGAAGATTCGAAGACACGAAGAAAAACGAAGCAACCGGAACCAAGTACGAGCACCGTGCGCACCCTAGGAGTGGATTGGGCTGCGCATGGCTGGCCCAAACTTTGTGGGCTGCGCACGGCAGCCCTGGGAGGTTTCATGGGCTGCGCACGGCAGCCTTGTATGGCCTTATGGGCTGCACATGGCAGCCCCTTTGTGGGGTTATGGGCTGTGCACGCCCATGGGTGGAGGCCGAAGGATGAGCGTATGGTTGATGGGCCACTTGAAGATCTTGTATTCCTAAACAATTGTAATTTACTTGTTTTTCTAGGATGGGCCAAAATTGTTGCTATTTAATTTATGCTTAAATATTACAATATTTGTTATTGTATGATAACATGACATATAGAATAGGAGTGCCACTCATATATCTCTTTTGGTATGAACATGCATTGAATGATTTAGGTATCTAAATTGGCATCTAGATAACTTGGTAAATCATTCTATGGGATTTAATCACACGCCTTAAATAATTGAGTGGGAGAAGGTGTTTTTGTAACATCTATGGCCTCCAAGGTTAGTTGAGCTTTATTATTTATTGGTAATCCCCCCAAGGGGCGTCCATTAATGGAATTTAGCAATAAACATCCTTACAAGGATAGACTAGACAATGGACTCAAACGAGATCTACTCCCCAAGGAGGGATTTTCGTGAGAGAAAATTGAGGGTCGATATCTTGGTAACACACTCAATGTAATTTTATTGATATCCTCCCAAGAGTTCTTGTCAATAAAATTACAAGGCTAAAATTGAAAACGCTGGTTGTTATGTTAACAATTAGGTGGGACCTAGTCTAACTAGTAAATTGTGCGAACTCCCAAAGGAGGCGTAACGTTTATGGGTGTTGGATCACCGTTGAATTTTTATGATTGAGTTATTTATTTAATTCAAGATAAATATTTAAAAGTGCTTTATCATGATTATTTACTTATATATATTTTTGTTTTATTCAGAAATCATGACCACATCCCTAATGAACATCTTAAAAAATAATACTCTAACCGGAGATAATTATGTCACATGGAAAAGGAAAATTGGGTTGTTGCTGCAAGCTGAAAAACATAAGTTTATTCTGTCTACTCCTAAACCACCTGCTCCTACTTATGAATCTCAGATTCATATGGTTGGTAAAGTTGCTACTGTTAAGACCCGTCAAAAGGTTAAGGAACAATAGAAGAAAAAGCAACTTGGGCCTACCAAGATGGAGACCAAGAAAGTAACCAACATCAAAGGGAAATGCTTCCCTTGTGGTGAAAAGGGACATTGGAAAAGAAATTGCCCAAAGTCCCAAAACAAGAAGGAACAAGGTAATATTAACTGTCTTGAAACATGTTTTCTGGTAGATTCTACAAATTTTTGGATCATAGACTCTGGAGCCACTAATCATGTTTGTTATTCCTTACAGGGGTTCCAAGAAAGGAGAAAGTTGAATAAGAATGAAATCAACTTGCGTTTGGGCAACGGAACGTTAGTGTCTGCAAGTGCAGTGGGAGATATTAGAATTAATCTAGATTCTTTTAGGCATTTAGATTTGATAGACGTTTATTATGTACCTCAATTCAAGAGAAATTTAATTTCAGTTTCTTGTTTGAATAAATTTGGATATTCAGTTACTTTTAATAAAGATTTTATTATTAGTAAGAATAACAAATTTATTTGCAAAGGTACATTGGAAAACAGCTTATTCTTTTTGCATAAAAATATCTCTCACTCGTTAGACACAGAATTAACGGAATCTAATCATAAAAGAGTAAAATTATCAATAGATGAAACCTACCTTTGGCATTTACGCCTAGGTCATATTAACCTTAATAGGATTAAAAGATTGGTATGTGACGGACCTTTAAGTGACTTAAAGGTTGATGATCTATCAACTTGTGAATCTTATTTGGAAGGTAAAATGACCAAAAGGTCGTTCTCTGCCAAAGGTGCAAGAGCCACTGAATGTTTAGGATTGATACACACTGATGTATGTGGACCTATGAGCATTCAAGCTAGAGGTGGATATGAGTACTTCATCACCTTCACAGATGATTACTCAAGATTTGGCTATGTGTATCTCATGCGACATAAGTCGGATGCTTTTGACATGTTCAAAGCATTCAAAGCTGAAGTAGAAAATCAGCTTGAGAAACACATAAAAATCTTGAGATCTGATCGTGGTGGAGAATATCTATCTGGTGAGTTTCAGCAATATCTTATTGATAATGGGATAGTTTCTCAGTTTTCTGCACCAGGTACACCTCAACAAAATGGGGAAGCAGAAGGGAGAAATAGAACTCTTTTGGATATGGTTAGGTCTATGTTGAGTTATTCAACACTTCTTATTTCTTTTTGGGGATATGCTTTACAAACTGCTATACACATTCTAAAAGATGTACCATCTAAGTCAGTTCCTCAAACACCGCATGAGTTGTGGACTGGGCGCAAGCCTAGTTTACAACACTTAAGGATATTTGGTTGTCCTGCGCATGTGTTAAAATGAAAGACAGATAAGATGGAGTCCCGTTCAGAAACGTGTATATTTGTAGGGTATCCAAAAGAAACTAAAGGATATTATTTCTATAGTCCTTCAGATCTTAAAGTATTTGTTTCGACAAATGCTAAATTTCTAGAAAAGGACTATATGAATGATTTTGTACCTAGAAGTAGAATTGTCCTGAATGAGATGTCAGGAGATACAATTCCATGAGAGGTTACACAACCTAACCCAATTGTAAGTTTCGATCCAACACAAGATCGACAACCTACCATTCCTCATCGTAGTGGGAGGGTTAGAACACAACCCGAAAGATACATCGGTCTGGGAGAATCAGTGGAGAATCTCCCGGACGACGATGATCCCTACACGTATAAGGAAGTAATGAAGGATGTTGATAGTCGCCATTGGCAAAAGGCAATGCAATCTGAGATTGAATCTATGTTCGATAACAAAGTCTGGTCCCTTGTAGACTTGCCTAAAGGGATAAAACCCATTGGGTGCAAGTGGGTATACAAGAGGAAAAGAGGTATGGACGGAAAGGTGGAAACCTTTAAAGTTAGATTGGTAGCTAAAGGGTATACACAGAAAGAAGGTATCGATTACGAGGAAACCTTCTCTCCTGTGGCCATGCTTAAATCCATTAGGATACTCTTGTCCATTGCAGCATCTTTAGATCTAGAGATTTGGCAAATGGACGTCAAGACAACTTTCCTTAATGGAAGTCTTGACGAAAGCATCTACATGATGCAACCAGAAGGATTCATTGAAAAGGGCCAAAAGGAAAAGGTATGCAAGTTGCAGAAATCCATATATGGATTAAAGCAAGCATCCAGAGCCTGGAACATAAGGTTTGATCAAGCTGTCAAAGGTTTTGGATTTATTCAGAATCCTGACGAACCTTGTGTATACAAAAGGATTAAAGGCGACAAGTTGGTTTTCCTGATTCTTTATGTTGATGATATACTACTCATTGGAAACGATGTAGGTGTATTGACATCAGTAAAAGAATGGTTAGCAAAATAATTTGATATGAAGGACTTAGGAGAAGCAAGTTTTATTCTAGGTATCCAAGTAATAAGGGATAGAAAGAATAGAACGATTGCATTATCCCAAACTTCATACATAGACAAGATCTTGTCTAGGTTTTCCATGCAGGATTCCAAGAAAGGTATGTTACCTTTCAGACATGGAATCAAGCTTTCTAAGGAACAAGTTCCTAAGAATGAGCATGAAGAGCAATTCATGAGTAGAGTTCCATCTGCCTCGGCAGTTGGAAGTCTCATGTATGCAATGCTCTGTACTAGACTAGATATTTGTTTTGCTGTTGGCATAGTTAGTAGGTTTCAATCGAAACCTAGTCCTGATCACTGGACGGCAGTCAAGCATATTTTCAAGTATCTCAAGAGAACGAGAGATAATATGCTTGTATACTCTGGAGGGGATTTGATTCCCGTTGGGTATACAGATTCTGATTTCCAATCAGATTCTGACTCCAGAAAATCCACATCAGGGGCTGTGTTTACTATTGGAGGAGGAGGAGGAGCAGTCATATGGAGGAGTATCAAGCAATCTTGTATTGCTGATTCCACCATGGAAGCTGAGTATGTTGCTGCATGCGAGGCTGCCAAAGAGGCTGTTTGGCTTCGCCAATTCTTGATTGACTTGGAAGTGGTTCCTAGTGCGAATAAGCAGATCACTATCTACTGTGACAACAGTGGAGCAGTGGCTAATTCGAAAGAACCAAGAAGTCACAAGAGAGGAAAACACATTGAAAGAAAGTATCATCTTTTAAGGGAGATTGTTCAAAGAGGTGACGTGACGATTACCAAAATCGCGTCAGCAGAAAATCTAGCGGATCCCTTCACAAAGGCTCTACCTCAGAAGAGTTTCGATGGGCATCTAGAGAATATGGGCTTAAGAGATATGACACATTTGCTATAGTGCAAGTGGGAGATTGTTAGGATTATGCTCAATAGCAAGAGTGTAATGTTGTAATTAACAATCTTTTTCATATTAATAAAGTGATTTCTGGTTTAACAAATCTTATAGAATTTATAGTTTAATATTATAATTGTCAAAGTAAATAATCATAAGGTCTAAAGACTATGAGAAAAGAAGAATTGTTCGTACATCTGGATATGTATGTGGTAGACACAATTCTTTAGTTAGTCTTGAATATTGTTCACAACTTAAGTTAAAGGTTGGGCACCTTTATCTTGTTAAAGTTGTAGAATTCTTTTGCTAGCATTTGAGTGGGATCAAATGAGATATGATGAGTCTTAAATCATCGGAGTGTCTTCGAGCAAAAGAATCTAGTGCACTGGGTGCATTGAACTGGATCACAATGAAATACTTTATCTATAACCGTCAGTAGATAAAAGTCTTTTCATTATCAGGACAATCGGAGAGTCTATCTTAATCCTGAGATAAATGATGGACTTATGGTTGCAAGTGATATCATTTGAGTTATCAATGAGTACGATTATATCGCATAGTCTATCCTCGATAGTTTGGTGATATTCATTTGTTAATCGATAGAGGACTTCATTTATAGATATGGACATCGTGGCTCCATTTATTAAATGAGAGTATAATATCATCATATGGATGTTTTGAGGTAATTGGATATTGAATCTCAATGTTGAGTTTTCGATAGTGTCTATTGAAAACATGGCTTCTGGACAAGTCAAAATATCCAAGTTCAAAACGTGGTCATATGAGTAAATATGGTAACTTGGAGAGTTATAGGCGGTCTATGAACTCTTGGCGATTACTGATATTAATCACGAGGATACACTATCTCCAACTTGATTGTCTAGGGTATGAATGAGGAACATCTTCCTTTTCTATCTTTATTTAAGAGTTCAATTTTAGCTCTTTAGTGGAATGAGTTAAAATTAATGGATCGGACCTAAGTGAATCATTTGTTGATTGTGATTATGTTATGTCTATTGAAGCTTAAATTTAGATGGCCCGCGAAGATCCCAATCCACACGGACTTCCATGGATCACTTGATATATTCTACCGGACCAATTTAAGGGTCCATCTAGAATTGCATTTAATATATTAAGAATATAATTTGCACATTATTTAAGTAATGGGCTGCTCAATTATATTTATATATTAATGAATAACATGTGGGCTTGTTTCTTTTAGTAAGAATGGGTCTGGTTAACATGTGGGCTTTTTATTTAAAGTCCAATGGATTAAATGAAATAAGAAAATAATATATGGCCCATTTATTTTAAGTGGGGCGGCAAGGTGCTTTTTAACCTAATATATTATTTTGTTTCGTTGTTTTAATTAAATAAGAATTAATTAATTTATTAATTAATTGTTTAATTAAGAAACAAATCTTTTCTGATTAGGAAATATGATTCCTAGAGTTATACTATTGGTAGTAGTATACTAAAATTAAAAGACTTGTTTGATAAAAAATAAAAAAATAATTTTATTTATTTAATCAAATAAGAAGTCTTTTTATTTAGTCAATAAAAGAATAAAGATACTTATGAGTTGGATTAGGGTTAGGAGTCTAATTACATGTGAATTTGGGTACAACACAAAGTCCTCTTTTGTAGAGGAAATTGCGGCAACCCTAGGAATTCTACATGAAGAATTCGGCAACCCTAATTGGCATGAGAGAAGAATTCGGCCACCCTATATAATACTACATATAGAATCCGGCCACCTCTCTAAGGCTTGATTGAATGATTTCTTCTTCTTCTCAACTCATAGAAAAGTATTAGATTTTATTCTACTAAAAACATAAAAGAGTGAATAGATTATTCTTTGATGGTACACTAATTGCTTGTTCATCAATAAGCTTGTGTGTACAACATCGATTGAGGTTCACGCGAGTTTCAATCATAAGATTGAGAACTCAAAAGTGACCAGAATAATCTTAGTCTTCTTTTGATTGTTTTTGTGACTAATAAAGAAAAAGAAAAGTTTGTTTGTCCATTCTCAGGTTTGCAATTCAAAGAAAAGGGAGACCACGCTCCTAGGTGATCCACGTTCGTGCTAGGATTGAAGATCTTGCGGATTACCATCGACGTAAGTCAATCGGATCACGCGACAAAAGGTATTCTTCTTTTGTTAGATAATATATATGTTTAATTGATTAAAGGGTTTAAGGTTCATAAAAAGGAAAATTTTTTAAAGTTACTAAATCTATTTTTAGTCTCGCTTCCGCTGCGTGTACTACGGTATTTTTCCCTACACTTCATACCCAAGACCCCTTTTGTCACACGGACTCTTTCCAACACCAAGTATATGATCAAGTTTCTTGGTGCTAGAATCCATCCTAGCCAAAGATTCTAAAGCTTCATCAAGTTCCCTCTTTAGACCTTCTTCATTCCTCCTAGATAAGTCTAAGTCCTTTCTTAGCTCATCTTCTATCTTCTTAAACTTTTCCACTTGTTCACTTAAGTGGTCATTTTGAGATAAAAGCTCAAGATTTTCTTCTCTCAACATCTTGATCTTTTTCGTTTTCTTGATTGCTAAGTCATTGAACTCGGCATGATATTTCGCAAGCACCTTTTTCTCCACAAATCCATTTATGGAGTTAGAAGAGGAATCACTTTCTTCTTCACTTGAGTCATTTTCGTCTTGACTCTCTTCCTCTCTTTCACTAGCACTTTTGCTTTTATGGGAGGAGGCAAAAGCTAGGAGGTTAGCCATGAGCTCTTCATCACTTGAAGACTCATCTCCCTCAATGGAGTCATCACTACTACCACTCCATGTGGCGGCCATCACTTTACCCTTCTTGTTGTCATTGTGATTAGCACATTCGAGGGTGAAACAAATTATAGCACGGTGTGTATAAAGCTATCTAAAGGGGGGGTGAATAGATTTTACGCTTTTTACCCAATTTTTCGTGTTAGTCAAAATTACGAAAATGCCCTCAAGATAATATAACCAAGCAATTGTAATATGGTGCGGAAATTAAAACAACACTTGGTTTTTACGTGGAAACCCTCACGGGAAAAACCACGGGCTATGTAAGTAAGCCACACTCGAACCTCGAATCCACTAAATGTGCAAACGATTACAACCTAATCCCGGAAGTAATCACACACCTACCTAATCCCGGTATGAGTGAACCTAGTCCAATTTGCTTGCGTTCTAAGCAACCTAATCCCGGATGCTACACACAAGACTTACTTTCTCTATGAAGAGAATATACAACCTATGTGAATATATAAAATATCCAAAATGCAATTAAGAGCTAGGTTACTCTATATGCTTATCTAGGATAGTGAATATGCAATTAATTCAATCCTAGATATTAAAAGCTAGATGACATGTCAAATAGCTTAGCTAAACATAGATTAACAAAACCTAGATAGCTATCAAAAATACAACACTCAATCATGTCAACACAACAATCTCTAATTTGTATCTAGAATATATTCAAGAGTATACAAATAATATAAGAGATGTCAATGATAAATAAAACACTAATTATGTATGATAATAGTGAAGAACTTACCAAAGAATATGTGTTGACCAAAACCCATGCAAGCAAGCATCCTAACTAAGCTAGAAAATGCTAGATGATATTTTGATGCATATGAGAATGGTTTTGAGTGTTAAAAAGGTGTTCTTGATTTGATTTTCTCTCAAATGTCTCTCTTTTAAGTTTAGGGTTCTTAGAGTTAAAGAACATTAAATCTGAAAATGAGAAAGTGTGATATTTATAGGCATCAAGAACAGGGCATGAGAAAAGACAAGTTTGCCCTTGAAACGCACCGTTCGGCGGTTTCAATCGGCGGCCAGGCCGCCGATAATGACCGCCGAATTGAGCTCGTGAAGAACAGAGCATAAATGGCGGTTCATTCGGCGGTTTCGTGACCGCCGATACCAACCGCCGAATCAGACCCGAGAGATCGAAATCGATCAGGTATGAACGGCGGTTTCTAACGGCGGTCGTGACCGCCGATCGTGACCGCAGAATTGCTCCTGGAAGCAAACGGCGGTTCCATTCGGCGGCCAGGCCGCCGATCATAACCGCCGATCACCAACAGAGGTGAAAACCAAGGAGAAGCCAAGGGCATTCTCCGTGGGCGGTCTTCGCGCAAAACCAAGCACATTCTAGTGCATGCGCGGACATTTCCGAACACTATCGGGAAACGAATTACAAGACACATAAATACACAACAAGATATAACAATCAAAGTGCTAGTGTGTAATGTGACATATGAAGAGAATGCACACAAATGTAAGAATGCAAAGAATGTTAAGTGTGTGTGTGCAACTAATCTCTTCAAAGAAAAGTAAGCACATAGAAATTTACCTTCGGTGCTTATCAACACGAGGTCTTCAAAGGGCTTCGAACATTAAGACCGATACTTAGGCTACCCTTACAAAGAACCCCCACTTATGATTTGATCACGAAATAAGCCAATTAAAACAACGGGAATCCTTACAATCTCCCCCTTTGGCTATTTCGTGACAAAACCATCACTCACAATGATTCCTCACAAAAAAAATAGAAACTACGGGACTATAATGATATTCTACATTACAAAGAGATAAGCTAATGCATCTTGAAGTCTTCAATGGTCTTGTAGAATAATCAATCCCTGAAAAGAGTTTCTAACATTTCTAATACAAGAAAAGTGTGAGATTAATCATGTGAGAACAATACCAAGCATTTGCATTTTTAGAATTTAGGCACAACATTACCAAATGTATGCAATGTATGATAAATGCAATGCTCCCCCTCAACGGGTTACTCCCCCTCAATGTATGTTCTCCCCAAAGTGTACAATAGCTTCTATATTTTGCACCTCCCCTTACCATATCCTACTCCCCCTTTTTGTCATGATATAGGCAAAGGAGTAGTCCCCAACCGGGTCACTTATAGCAACGAGAGATAGAAGCATGCAAGATTTGCATATACATATAAGTCACTTTATGCACTTCAATCAATTTGAGAGAAACAAGGAGATTTATTTTGAGAAAATGTGTGAATCCAACATGCTTTGCATACAAGACATATAGCATTCAAGTCCAAAATACAATGGTATTTGGCAAAGCAAATGACAAAGGTTTCTAATAAGAATTCAAACAAATTTCACCAATGTCATGGGAAAAGCAAGGATATAGAGATTATTGATTTCAATTTAAGAGCAACTATATCCAACTTTATAAGCGAAACATGGCATGAGCGACTTTGCACCCTATTTGATTTTTCCGGATAAAATTATCCGTATGATAGTAACCATGTTCAACTAATAAAGAAAGAGAGACATTTGGAATGTAAATTCCTTTGAATGGATACAAGATCCTTTATTCATTTTGAGTCTCATAAGTTTTCACACAAGTTTTGCATTTTAAGAAAATGCAATCATCAATTCATGCTTTTCATGTGAGCATGTTATATGAATTTCATGCTTTTTCATTTGTCATTAGCATGTTATTAAAGAATCATCATGTCATGGAGATAATCATAGGTCATTCAAATCATACTTCCAATGTAAATCTCCTAGTCCAAAAATGCATGTTTGAACATAAATATGACATGGATTGTAGACAAGCAAGGTTCACACTTATGGAATTTTAAAACATATATACATATGTACAACCAAGCTTACTCAAGCAATTAAAAGAAGAGGCATAAGATATTTCAAAATTTTTTGCAAGATACAAGAATGCAAAATAGCTCTCTTTGCTTGAGTTCCCCATATGGGGTCAATCATCAACCTTCAACAATGAAGGTCATGAGGTCCTATAGACCTCCCAAGTCCATTTGGCTTGGATGAACCTATTTGAGACTTGATAGTCTCGTAGCACGCGGGTTCATTTTTCCTTATCCACATAGGTGTGACATCACTACTACAAAAATGCTTAAAGACATCACTAGAAATCACTAAAAGAAATCGGTTTTTGGTAACCGATTTTAAAAAAGCTTTTAGAAATCAGTTTTTATAAAAACCGATGTCTTAAAAATTACAATTTCAAAAGACATCGGTTTTTAAGAAAACTGATATTATAAAAAAAAAAGTTTAGACATCGGTTTTTATAAAAACCGATGTCTTAAATTTTGCGTTGAAAAGACAACGGTTTTTATAAAAACCGATATTAAAAACAAGCGTTTAGACATCGGTTTTTATAAAAACCGATGTAGATTCAAAAGCAAAATTCTGCAATGCAAATCTGACCTATGTCCACATTCAAGGGCACATCTCTAAAAATACTCAACGTTATTTGCTCAACTTTTGACACAAGAAAGTAGACATGCAAAAAAACACTTTTAAATCAGAAAATATTCCAAAAATCGATTTGGAAAAGTGAGAAAATGAGCGATGAAAACAGCTCACTCGCGGATTCACGAATCGCTTCTGACCTTTGACTGAATAATTGATCATAACTTTCAAAATACCACCCGGAATTTTACGTTCTTTATACCGTTGGATTCGTATCGAAAAATTAAAGAACACAACATGGACAAAAAAAATTATTTCCTTGCCAAAAGATACAGTTTTAAGGAAAGAGTTTTCACAAAAATATCTCCAATCGCTTCAATTCTGACCTTTGACTGAAAAATTGATCATAACTTTCAAAATACCAACCAGAATTTTACGTTCTTTATACCGTTGGATTCATATCGAAAAATTGAAGAACCCAACATGGACAAAAAAAATTATTTCTTAAGGAAAAATTTTACACAAAAATATCTCCAATCGATCGACCTTTGAGTACTCATGAATAATTGATCATAACTTTCAAAATACCACCCGGAATTTTACGTTCCTTATACCGTTGGATTCGTATCAAAAAATTGAAGAATCTACCATGGAAAAAATAAATTATTTCCTTGCCAAAAGATACAGTTTTAAGGAAAAGGTTTACACAAAAATATCTCCAATCGCTTGACCTTTGAGTACTCATGAATAATTGATCATAACTTTCAAAATACCGCCCGGAATTTTACGTTCTTTATACCGTTGGATTCGAATCGAAAAGTTGAAGAACTGAAAATGAACAAAAAAATTTATTTCCTTGCCAAAAGATACAGTTTTAAGGAAAGAGTTTACACAAAAATATCTCCAATCGCTTCAATTCTGACATTTGACTGAAAAATTGATTATAACTTTCAAAATACCAACCGGAATTTTACGTTCTTTATACCGTTGGATTTGTATCGAAATATTGAAGAATCTACCATGGAAAAAAAATTTATTTCCTTGCCAAAAGATACAGTTTCAAGGAAAAAGTTTACACAAAAGTATCTCCAATCGCTTGACCTTTGAGTACTCATGAATAATTGATCATAACTTTCAAAATACCGCCCGGAATTTAACGTTCTTTAAACCGTTGGATTCGTATCAACAAATTGAAGAATCCAACATGGACAAAAAATTTATTTCCTTGCCAAAGATACAGTTTTAAGGAAAGAGTTTGCACAAAAATATCTCCAATTCTGACCTTTGACTGAAAAATTGATCATAACTTTCAAATACCACCCGGAATTTTACATTCTTTATACCGTTGGATTAGTATCGAAAAATCGAAGAATCCATCATGGAAAAAAAAATTATTTCTTAAGGAAAAATTTTACACAAAAATATCTCCAATCGATCGACCTTTGAGTACTCATGAATAATTGATCATAACTTTCAAAATACCACCCGGAATTTTACGTTATTTATACCGTTGGATTCGTATCAAAAAATCAAAGAATCTACCATGGACAAAAAAAATTATTTTTTTGCCAAAGATACAGTTTTAAGAAAAAAGTTTGCACAAAAATATCTTCAATTGCTTCTGACCTTTGACTGAATAATTGATCATAACTTTCAAAATACCGCCCATAATTTTACGTTCTTTATACCGTTGGATTCGTATCGAAAAATAAAAAAATCTAGCATGGATGAAAAAAATTATTTCGTTGCCAAAAGATACAGTTTTAGGGAAAAAGTTTGCATAAAAATATCTCTAGCAGAACACAAAACCACACAACAAAAAATGAAATGAAAAATAAACCCACCAATAAAATTTATTTAATATATGTATGTTTGTAGTAGAAATTAGAATTTTGATTAGTTGAGTAAATTTAAATTTATCAAACAAGTTTTTTTTTTTTTTTTTTTTTTTCTCTAACAATTCATATAGGTTATATATATATATTGTGCAATTGTTAACACATTCAATCTTGTAGTCAAGCGGTAAAGGCTTACCACTTTGACTTTGAGGTTGCGAGTTCGATTCCTCATAATGACAATTAATTGTCATTATTATCATAGGTGGGGTTGGCCGGCAGCGGTGGCCGGTCGGTGAGGCGGGCCAGTGGTGATGGCTGGTCGGTGGCCAGCGACGGTGGGATTTTTTTTTGTAATTCATCAATTTTACATCAGGTTTTTTAAATCGGTTTTAACTAAAACCGATGTCTTTTCTCCTAGGTTTTTAAATCGGTTTTACAGGTTTTTTAAATCGGTTTTAACTAAACCGATTTCTTTTCTACTAGGTTTTTAAATCAGTTTTAAGTAAAACCGATTTCTTTTCTCTTGTTTTACATCGGTTAAAAACCGATGTCTTTTGCGCTTTTTTTTCTAAATCACTCAAAAAGAGATCGGTTTTAAAAATTTCAAAAACCGATTTCTTTCATATAAAAAAAACCGATTTCTTTTGCATTTTTTGTAGTAGTGCATTTTTCTTCCTAGTGGTCAATTGTTCTAGAGATCTAGATGTCATAGGATCATGTAAATGAATTTCTTCCTTCCTATGAGCATGCATTCTAGCTCTAGCTTTCTTTTTCTCAATCATGCTTTTAACTCTACACATTTTAATGTAACGAAAGCACTTTGGTCTAATATGACCATCAACACCACAAAAATGACATGTAGGGACAAAGTTAGGAATCGTACCATGTCCTTGTGCATGCATAGGAGCCTTCCCATGTCTTTGTGGTTGTCTTGGTTGTTGGATAGGATTTCTCCTTCTTTGTTGTTGACCAAGACTTGGTTGCTTCCATGGTTGAGTTTGCATGATTGGTCTCTTCCCTTGATGGATTTGAGTTTGAGGGAAGTTAGCATGAGAAACTCTTGTAGGTTGAGCTGGAGGTTGTCTTCTTGGAGCTACCTTCACTTGTGCACTATGAGAGCATTGTCCTAGCTCAATCTTCTTCCTAGGAGTTTGCACCGGTGAATCTTTGAAAGTCCTAGAGGCGTGTTCAATATAAAGCTAGAGGGGGGGTGAATAGATTTTAACAAATATTACCCAATTTTCGCATGCAAGTCAATTTTACGAAAATGCCCCTACTAGTTAAATATACAAGCAAGTGTAATATAGTGCGGAATTAAAATAACACTTGATGTATACGTGGAAACCCAACCACTGGGAAAAACCACGGGCTGATTAGTGCGCCACACTCGGACCTCGAAATCCACTAATCGAAATGGAGTTTACAACCTATGTAGACCTCGTCTAACACTCCGGTCAATAACCCCCCACTTCTACCACTCGGGCCTTTAAAAGTGGCTCTAGTCCAATTGCTTGAGGCCTAAGCAACCTTAGCCTCAAGACTTAATTCTCTAAGAAGAGATTATGCAACCTATGTGAATATGTATTAATATTCAAATAACAAACAAGGCTAGGTAACCTTAGATGCTTATCTAGGATGATGATATAATCAATTTAATCAACCCTAGATATCAATTGCTAAATGACATGTCAAATAGCTTAGCTAATCAAGATTAAGCAAAAACCTAATTAGCTATCACAAAAACAACACTCAATTAATTCATCACAATTAATTCTCTATTCTTGTATTTATCATATGATCAACAACATACAAGTAAATAAAAAGAGAATATGCTTGATAGTAAAAATACTAAAATAAGATGAAACTAATCAAAATCTTACCAAGCATATTGTGATGATGCCAATCCAATCATAGATGCTTTCTATGTAGACATAGAGGATGCAATATGAAATTTGATGCAAAAAGGATTTGATTTGAGTGTTTAAAGGTGGGTTCTTGAATTGATTTTTTTCTCAAAAATCTCTCTTGAAAGATTAGGGTTCTAATTGCTCAAGAAACTTATTCAGAGATTGAGAAAACAAGATATTTATAGACATCAAGAATTGGGCATGTGAAAAGACACTTTTGCCCCTGAAACGCACCGTTCGGCGGTTTCAATCGGCGGCCTGGCCGCCGATGACGACCGCCGAATTGAGCTCGTGAAGAACAGAGCATTAACGGCGGTTTCATTCGGCGGTTTCGTGACCGCCGATACAACCGCCGAATCAAACCCGAGAGATTAAAATCGATCAGGTATGAACGGCGGTTTCGAACGGCGGTCGTGACCGCCGATCTGGACCGCAAAATTGCTTCAGACCAATCTGGACTGAAACGGCGGTTTCATTCGGCGGCCAGGCCGCCGATAATAACCGCCGATCACCAACAATGGTGAAAACCAAGGAGAAGCCAAGGGCATTCTCCATAGGCGGTCTTCGCGCGAAACCAAGCACTAATTAGTGCAAGCGCGGACGTTTCCGAACAATGTCGGGAAACGAATTATAAGGCACATATACACACAACAAGATATATCAACCAAAGTGCTAGTGTGTAAAGTGACATGTGAAGAGATGCACATAAAAATAAGCAAGTATGCAATCATAGCAAGAATGCTAAGTGAGTGTGTGCTACTAAATCTCTTCAAAGAAAAACAAGCACAAGAGATTATACCTTTGGCGTGCTTGTATCTTGAGGTCATGGAAGGGCCTTTGATCTTCAACACTAAACACTTAGACTACCCTTACATTCAAAACCCCAACATGTGGTTTGACCACGAAATAAGCCAATCAACAAAACGGGAATCCTTACAATCTCCCCCTTTGGCTATTTCGTGACAAAACCACCACTCACATTGATTCCTCACAACAAAAATAAACCTATGGGTCAATGAAGATTTTCTACAATACAAAGAGATATATAAAAATAAAACTTGAAGTCTTCAATCTCTTGTAGAACAATCATTCCCTGAAACAAGGTTTCTATACTTTCCAATTCAAGTAAAAGTGAGATGAATCAAGTGAGGACATAAACAAGCATTTGCATTTCTAAGAAATTAAACACAACATCATGCAATGTATGATGAATGCAATGCTCCCCCTCAAAGGGTTACTCCCCCTCAATGTATATTCTCCCCAATGTGCACCAATTGCTACAACAATTTGCACCTCCCCTTACCACATTATACTCCCCCTTTTTGTCATGATATAGACAAAGGAGTAGTCCCCAACCGGGTCACTCAAGGCAAAGAGAGATAGTAGCATTCTAGTATATGCATAATCAATATAAGTCACTTTATGCAATCTCAATTAATCGGAGAGAAACGAGGAGTTTTATTAGATAAAATGTGTGAAACAAAATGCTTTGCATACAAGACATATTGCATTCAAGTCCAAAATACCATGGTATTTGGCAAAGCAAATGACAAAGGTTTCTAATAGGAATTCAAACCAATTTCACCATTGTCATGAGAGAAGCAAGGATATAGAAATTTCATTGATTTCAATTTAAGAACAACTATATCCAACTTTATAAGCTAAACATGTCATGAGCAACTTTGCACCCTATTTGATTTTTCCGGGAATGAAACCCGTATGATAGTAGACATGTTCAACCAATAAAGAAAGAGAGACATTTGGATTGTAAAATCCTTGAATGGATACTAGATCCTTTTTCATTTGAGTCTCATTAGCTTTTTCACACAAGTTTTTGCATTTAAGAACGCAATTATCAATTCATGCTTTTTCATTTGAGCATGTACATGAATTTCATGCTTTTCATAAGACATTAGCATGTTATTTAAGAATCATCATGTCATGGAGATAATCATAGGTCATTCAAATCATACTTCCTACATACATCTCCTAGTCCAAAATGCATGTTTGAACATAAATATGACATGGATTGTAAACAAGCAAGGTTCACACTTATTGAATTGAAAACATATATACATATGTGCAACCAAGCTTACTCAAGCAATCAACCAAGAAGCATAAGATTTTTCAAATTTTTTGCAAGTGACAAGAATGCAAAAATAGCTCTCTTTGCTTGAGTTCCCCATATGGGGTTAGTATCATCCTTCATTAATGAAGGGCATGAGGTCCTATGGACCTACCAAGTCCATTGGACTTAGTTGAACCTATTTGAGACTTGTTAGTCTCGTAGCAAGCGGGTTCATTTTTCCTTATCCACATAGATATAACATTTTCTTCCTAGTGGACAAAGGTTCAAGAGTACTAGAATTAATAGGATCATGAATATGAATGTTTTCCTTCCTATTAGCATGCATTCTAGCTCTTATCATTTCTTTTCAATCATGCTTTTGATTCTACATAATTTAATGAAATGAAAGCAATTTGGTCTAATGTGACCATTAATACCACAAAAGTGACATGTAGGGATAAATTTAGAATTCATACCATGTCCTTGTGCATGCATAGGAGCCATCCCATGACTTTGTGGTTGAGCGGGTTCAAATCTTCTTTGTTGATGAACCGGTCTAGCTTGCTTCCTTGTTTCATTTTGCATGATTGGCCTCTTCCCTTGATGAATATGAGTTTGAGGGAAGTTAGGTTGAGGAACTTTTTGAGCTTGAGGTTGTCTCTTAGGAGCTACCTTCACTTGTGCATTTCTTGAACATTGTCCTAGATCAATTTTCTTCCTAGGAGTGTGCACCGGTGAGGCTTCTATCTTGCCCAAACTCTTGACAAAGACGGTCTTGGTTGGAGTAGTGATCTCCTTTGTTTCTTCATACCCAATACCTCTCTTGTCACAAGGGTTCTTTCCACTACCAAGAATGTGGTCAAGTTTCTTGGTGCTTGTAGTCATCCTAGACAATGACTCTATGGCTTCAACAAGCTCTCTCTTCAACCCTTCTTCATTCCTCTTAGACATAGCTAGCTCATCCCTTAGCTTGTCTTCAATCTTCTTGGATGCCTCCACTTGTTTACTTAAGTAGTCATTGTGTGTTGAAAGTTCTAGATTTTCATCCTCTAAAATCTTCAACTTTATATTTTTCTTCTCCAATGAACTTTCACACTTGACTATAAAGTCATTTACATCCATTTTCTCTACACCTCCATTTGTAGAGATAGATGAGGAGTCATCTTCACTTAAGTTATCTCCTCCACTCTCATTCTCACTAATGGAGTCATTTCCCTCATTTAGACCTCCACCTTGATCTCTTGAGTCAATGAGAGTCATATCCCAATGAGTAGCTACATATATCTTCTCTAGAGCTACTTCTTCATCTTTTTCTTCTATGGGATCACTAGTCAAGTCATTCTTACCAACAACTTTATCTTCTACACACGTGGCCCCAAATGCCGTGTAGTTGATGGTAAGCTCATCATCACTTGATGACTTATCTCCCTCTCCGGAGTCATCACTTTCACTCCATGTGGCGGCCATCACTTTTGCCATCTTGTTCTTCAAGTTCCCACAATCCGGTGAGATGTGACCTATACCACCACACTCATAGCATTGGACCCCTTTCTTCTCACTATGCTCTTGCCTAGGCTCAAAATTCTTGAAGGGAGCTTTTTTCTTCAAGTTTTGGCCCTTGGATCCAACGCCCTTGTTCTCGAACTTGACAAACTTCTTGAATCTTCTAAGTAGCAAAGCCATGTCTTGGTCCGAGTCACCTTTTTCCTCCTTCACAACCTTGGAAGCATTCAAAGCAATTCCTTTTTGCTTTTTAGGAGGTGAAATACTAGGAGCCTTCCTAGATTCATAGGCGAGGAGTCTTCCAATCACCTCGCTCGGCTTCATATCCTTGTAAGTGCTATTCTCCTCTAAAGCCGTCACTTTTGATTCGAACCTAGCGGGGAGAGACCTCATAATTTTCTGCTTAACTCTCCTATCCGAATAAGGATCACCGAGTTGATGGCTTTGATTCACAATATCCATCAACTTGACTTCAAAGTCATTGAAGCACTCATCCTCCTCCATTTTAAGCAACTCAAATTGCGTTTGAAGGACTTGTAGCTTCGAATCCTTAACCACATCGGTTCCTTCGTGTGCAACCTCTAGGATATCCCATGCCTCCTTGGCTATCCTAGTGTTCTGAATCAGTTTGTACTGATTTTCATCCACTGCACATAGAAGAGCATGCCATGCCTTCCTATTCCATTTTGAAGTCTCAAACTCTTCAGGTGACCATTGGGCCTTTGGCTTGAGTACTTCTTCTCCACCACCCGTGGGAGTCATCATAGGAGGTGCATACCCATCTTCAATAGCCATCCATGCCCTATCATGGATTTGGCACACATACGCCTCCATCTTGCCTTTCCATGAGGCATAATTCACACCGGTGAGGAGAGGAGGTCGTGTGCTTGAAGCACCCTCATGGTTGCCACCGAATCCACTCATTGTCTCAAATGAATGAATGAAATGAATGCAAAATGTATGAAAGAGCAAAAATCACACAAATGCACAACACACCTAAAATGAGCTAGGATCACCTAAGTATATCTAGGAACCCGCTCTGATACCAATTGAAAGTCCTAGAGGCGTGTTCAATATAAAGCTAGAGGGGGGGTGAATAGATTTCAGCTATTATTACCCAATTTTCGCATACAAGTCAATATTACGAAAATGCCCCTACTAGTTAAATATACAAGCAAGTGTAATATAGTGCGGAATTAAAATAACACTTGATGTATACGTGGAAACCCAACCACTGGGAAAAACCACGGGCTGATTAGTGCGCCACACTCGGACCTCGAAATCCACTAATCGAAATGGAGTTTACAACCTATGTAGACCTCGTCTAACACTCCGGTCAATAACCCCCACTTCTACCACTCGGGCCTTTAAAAGTGGCTCTAGTCCAATTGCTTGAGGCCTAAGCAACCTTAGCCTCAAGACTTGATTCTCTAAGAAGAGATTATGCAACCTATGTGAATATGTATGAATATTCAAATAACAAACAAGGCTAGGTAACCTTAGATGCTTATCTAGGATGATGATATAATCAATTTAATCAACCCTAGATATCAATTGCTAAATGACATGTCAAATAACTTAGCTAATCAAGATTAAGCAAAAACCTAATTAGCTATCACAAAAAAAAAAACTCAATTAATTCATCACAATTAATTCTCTATTCTTGTATTTATCATATGATCAATAACATACAAGTAAATTTAAAAGAGAATATGCTTGATAGTAAAAATACTAAAATAAGATGAAACTAATCAAAATCTTACCAAGCATATTGTGATGATGCCAATCCAATCATAGATGCTTTCTATGTAGACATAGAGGATGCAATATGAAATTTGATGCAAAAAGGATTTGATTTGAGTGTTTAAAGGTGGGTTCTTGATTTGATTTTTTCTCAAAAATCTCTCTTGAAAGATTAGGGTTCTAATTGCTCAAGAAACTTATTCAGAGATTGAGAAAACAAGATATTTATAGACATCAAGAATTGGGCATGTGAAAAGACACTTTTGCCCCTGAAACGCACCGTTCGGCGGTTTCAATCGGCGGCCTGGCCGCCGATGACGACCGCCGAATTGAGCTCGTGAAGAACAGAGCATTAACGGCGGTTTCATTCGGCGGTTTCGTGACCGCCGATACAACCGCCGAATCAAACCCGAGAGATTAAAATCGATCAGGTATGAACGGCGGTTTTAGAACGGCGGTCGTGACCGCCGATCTGGACCGCAAATTGCTTCAGACCAATCTGGACTGAAACGGCGGTTTCATTCGGCGGCCAGGCCGCCGATAATAACCGCCGATCACCAACAATGGTGAAAACCAAGGAGAAGCCAAGGGCATTCTCCATAGGCGGTCTTCGCGCGAAACCAAGCACTAATTAGTGCAAGCGCGGACGTTTCCGAACAATGTCGGGAAACGAATTATAAGGCACATATACACACAACAAGATATATCAACCAAAGTGCTAGTGTGTAAAGTGACATGTGAAGAGATGCACATAAAAATAAGCAAGTATGCAATCATAGCAAGAATGCTAAGTGAGTGTGTGCTACTAAATCTCTTCAAAGAAAAACAAGCACAAGAGATTATACCTTTGGCGTGCTTGTATCTTGAGGTCATGGAAGGGCCTTTGATCTTCAACACTAAACACTTAGACTACCCTTACATTCAAAACCCCAACATGTGGTTTGACCACGAAATAAGCCAATCAACAAAACGGGAATCCTTACACTTTTGACAAACATGGTCTTGTTAGGAGTGGAGGACTCCTTACTATCTTCAAACCCAAGACCTCTCTTATCACACGGACTCTTTCCAACACTTAACATGTGGTCAAGTTTTTCGGTGCTAGAAACTATCCTAGTCCTTGATCCTTTAGCCTCTTCAAGCTCTCTTTTTAATTCTTCTTCATTCCTCTTAGATAAGTCTAACTCCTTTCTTAGCTTATCTTCAATATTCTTGGATCTATCCACTTGTTCACTTAAGTGGTCAACATGAGCCTCAAGGTCTAGATTCTCTTCTCTCAATCTTCGTATCTTTTCCTTGGTCTTCATTGCTAAGCTTTTAACTCAGTGAGGTATTCATCTAGAACCTTTTTCTTCACATATCCATGTGAGGAGTTAGATGAAGAGTCATCTTTATTAGAGTCACTTCCTTCTTGACTCTCATTCTCTTCTTCATTGTAGGAGATCGGAAAGGCAAAATAGTTGTTCTCACAATCATTCAAGCTTGAGGGACTTCCTTCAACAACTTTCACTTTGTTGTCCCGCTTGTGAGAGCAACCTAATGCCAAGAATTTTGCCACAATCTCTTCATCACTTTCACTTGAAGTGGCGGTCTCCTCTCTTTCATCTTCCAAGTTAGCATATTCCTTGGAGATATGCCCGAATCCTCCACATTCGTAGCATTGAATCTTCTCTCTTGAAGACATCTCATGATATGGCTTGACATTCTTAATAGTGGACTTCTTCTTCTTGAAGTCATTCCCCTTTGAGCCATAATCACTCTTTTGAAGATTCAAGAACTTCTTGAATCCCTTGGCAATGAGTGCCATGTCTTCATATGAGTCATCCTCCTCCTCTTCCATCTTGGATGTCTTCAAGGCAATATTCTTTTTCTTCTTAGGAGGAGATGTGGTAGCCTTTCTTGATTCATAGGCTAGAAGTCTTCCAATGACTTCACTCGGCTTCATTTCCTTGTAAGTGTCATTTTCTTCTAAAGCCGTCACTTTGGGTTCGAACCTCTCGGGAAGTGATCGCATGATCTTTTGCTTGATTCTTCTATCCGAGTAAGGATCACCAAGTTGGTGACTTTGGTTCACAATGTCCATTAGTCTCACTTGGAAGTCATTGAAGTGCTCGTGCTCTTCCATCCTAATGGTCTCAAACCGAGTTTGAAGGACTTGAAGCTTTGAGTCCTTGACAACCTCGGTGCCTTCATGTGCAACTTCTAGGATGTCCCATGCCTCTTTAGCAATCCTAGTAATTTGAATCAGTTTGTACTGATTTTCACTCACTGCACATCGGATGGCATGAATAGCCTTGTTGTTCCACATGGAGTCAATAAATTCTTGAGGACTCCACTGTGCCTTAGGCTTGAGAACTTCTTCTCCTCCATCCGTAGAAGTCATCATAGGTGGAGCATATCCATCTTCAACCACCATCCATGCCCTATCATGGATTTGGCATATGTATGCTTCCATCTTCCCCTTCCATGAGGAGTAATTATCGCCGGTGAGCAACGGTGGCCTCACGCTCGACGCTCCCTCTTTGCTCATCCCGAAACCACTCATAGTGTTTGGATGAATGCAAATGAGATGAATGCAAAATGTATGAATAAATCAAAAAATCACACAAAATGCAAAACACACCAAAATGAGCAAGGATCACCTATGTATGTCTAGGAACCCGCTCTGATACCAATTGAAACAAATTATAGCACGGTGTGTATAAAGCTATCTAGAGGGGGGGTGAATAGATTTTACGCTTTTTACCCAATTTTTCGTGTTAGTCAAAATTATGAAAATGCCCTCAAGATAATATAACCAAGCAATTGTAATATGGTGCGGAAATTAAAACAACACTTGGTTTTTACGTGGAAACCCTCACGGGAAAAACCACGGGCTATGTAAGTAAGCCACACTCGAACCTCGAATCCACTAAATGTGCAAACGATTACAACCTAATCCCGGAAGTAATCACACACCTACCTAATCCCGGTATGAGTGAACCTAGTCCAATTTGCTTGCGTTCTAAGCAACCTAATCCCGGATGCTACACATAAGACTTACTTTCTCTATGAAGAGATTATACAACCTATGTGAATATATAAAATATCCAAAATGCAATTAAGAGCTAGGTTACTCTATATGCTTATCTAGGATAGTGAATATGCAATTAATTCAATCCTAGATATTAAAAGCTAGATGACATGTCAAATAGCTTAGCTAAACATAGATTAACAAAACCTAGATAGCTATCAAAAATACAACACTCAATCATGTCAACACAACAATCTCTAATTTGTATCTAGAATATATTCAAGAGTATACAAATAATATAAGAGATGTCAATGATAAATAAAACACTAATTATGTATGATAATAGTGAAGAACTTACCAAAGAATATGTGTTGACCAAAACCCATGCAAGCAAGCATCCTAACTAAGCTAGAAAATGCTAGATGATATTTTGATGCATATGAGAATGGTTTTTGAGTGTTAAAAAGGTGTTCTTGATTTGATTTTCTCTCAAATGTCTCTCTTTTAAGTTGAGGGTTCTTAGAGTTAAAGAACATCAAATCTGAAAATGAGAAAGTGTGATATTTATAGGCATCAAGAACAGGGCATGAGAAAAGACAAGTTTGCCCTTGAAACGCACCGTTCGGTGGTTTCAATCGGCGGCCAGGCCGCCGATAATGACCGCCGAATTGAGCTCGTGAAGAACAGAGCATAAACGGTGGTTCATTCGACGGTTGCGTGACCGCCGATCCCAACCGCCGAATCAGACCCGAGAGATCGAAATCGAAATCGATCAGGTATGAACGGCGGTTTCGAACGGCGGTCGTGACCGTCGATCGTGACCGCAGAATTGCTCCTGGAAGCAAACGGCGGTTCCATTCGGCGGCCAGGTCGCCGATCATAACCGCCGATCACCAACAGAGGTGAAAACCAAGGAGAAGCCAAGGGCATTCTCCGTGGGCGGTCTTCGTGCAAAACCAAGCACATTCTAGTGCAGCGCGGACGTTTCCGAACACTATCGGGAAACGAATTACAAGACACATAAATACACAATAAGATATAACAATCAAAATGCTAGTGTGTAATGTGACATATGAAGAGAATGCACACAAATGTAAGAATGCAAAGAATGTTAAGTGTGTGTGTGCAACTAATCTCTTCAAAGAAAAGTAAGCACATAGAAATTTACCTTCGGTGCTTATCAACACGAGGTCTTCAAAGGGCTTCGAACATTAAGACCGATACTTAGGCTACCCTTACAAAGAATCCCCACATATGGTTTGATCACGAAATAAGCCAATTAAAACAACGGGAATCCTTACAGAGGGCAAAGTGACCTATGCCACCACATTCGAAGCATCGGACCCCTTTCCTTTCGATCCTTTCTTGCCTAGGTTCAAACTTCTTGAAAGGACCCTTTTTCTTCGAATCTTGACCTTTTGATCCAAAGCCCTTTCTCCTAAACTTCATAACTTTGTTGAACCATTTTACAAACAAGGCAAGATCTTCATCCGAGTCAATCTTCTTTGCCTCATTTTCATCATTGGAGGCTTTTAAAGCAATCCCTTTTTGCTTTTTAGTGGGTGTGGAGATAGGACCTTTCCTAGACTCTTAGGCTAGAAGTCTCCCAATCACCTCGCTCGGCTTCATATCCATATAACCACTATTTTCTTCTATAGCTGTCACTTTTGATTCGAACCTATCGGGGAGAGATCTCATGATTTTCTGCTTGACTCTCCTATCCGAATACGGGTCTCCGAGTTGGTGACTTTGATTAACGATATCCATCAATTTGATTTCGAAATCATTGAAGCATTCATCCTTTCCAATCCTAAGTAACTCGAATTGAGTTTGGAGGACTTGAAGCTTGGATTCCTTCACCACCTCGGTTCCTTCATGTGCAACTTGTAAGATATCCCAAGCCACTTTTGCGATTTGAGTGTTCTGAATAAGCTTATACTGATTTTCATCCATTGCACAAAGGATGGCGTGCATCGCCTTCCTATTCCACTTTGAAGCCTCAAACTCTTACGGACTCCATTGCGCCTTAGGCTTCAATACTTCTTCTCTTCCACCATCGGGAGTCATCTTGGGTAGATTGTATCCATCTTCCACCGCCATCCATGCGCGGTCGTGAATTTGACATATGTAGGATTCCATTTTCCCTTTCCATTGGGAATAGTTCAACCCGGTAAGAAGTGGAGGCCTTGTGCTTGAGGCACCCTCGTTGCCACCACCATTTCCACCGTTTCCACTCATAGTGTTTATGAATGTTAGGATTATGCTTAATAGTGTAAGGATTCCCATTATTGATTGGCTTATTTCGTGGTCAAACCACATGTTGGGGTTTGGTTGTAAGGGTAGTCTAGGTGTTTGTTGAAGATCAAGACCCTTTCCAAGACCTCAAGAGGACAAGCACCAAAGGTATATATCTAGTGCTTACATTGGCTTGAAGAGATATAGTTGCACACACACACACAACATGCATAACTCTTATTCTTGTATGGTGTGTTTATATTTTGTGTGCATTGTGCTTTATTGATTTATTCAATATCTCTTCTTGCATGTTGAATCGATTGCATCTTGTTATATGATAATGCCATGACATGTTAGGCATTAGGATGCATTCAATACCCACACTTGCACTTCATGTATGTTAGCTTTTAGTGTGGAGTAATTTGTTTCCCTAAGGATGTTCGGAAACGTCCGCGCGTGCACGGTAATGTGCTTTGATTTGCGCGATGATCGCCGGTGGAGATGCCTTTGGCTTCTCCTTGGTTTCACCATTTTTGGTGAATCGGCGGTTACGTTCGGCGGCCTTGCCGCCGTTCGAAACCGCCGAATGAGACCTGATTGAAATATATCTCTCGGGTCCAAAACGGCGGTTGGGATCGGCGGTTTCCATACCGCCGAATGAAGTCGCCGAAGTTCCCCTGTTCCACACGGGAGCCATTCGGCGGTTCATTTCGGCGGCCTGGCCGCCGAATGAAACCGCCGATCGGTGCGTTTCAAGGGCAAAATTGTATTTTCACCTGCCCTGTTTTTGGTCTCTATAAATACATCCTTATCTCTGGTTCAGAACACAAGTCTTTGATCATTAGAACCCTAGAGAGATATTTAGAGAGACTTGAGAGAGAAAGCTTAAAGATCATATCTTTATCTCTCTAAACCCATCCCCACATGCATAAATCTTCATCTAAGCATCATCTAGGATCATCTAGCATATGCTAATGCATGGGACTTCTTCAACACACATGGTATGATTTGTTGAACACTTTTATCTTACATAATTAGTGTTTCTACTTATCAATTTTATCTCATATTTTACTTATATGTGTTTAGATTAATTTCTACATATAAGATTGAGATTATGTGTTGATTGGGTTTTTATTTGTTAGCTAGGCTTTAATGTTCATATGCCATCTAGCTAATTGATCTCATTTATTGATTGAGATTATTGTTCATAGCTTATTTGATTAGGTCATTATTGCCTAAAAGCTATGCCATGAACATTCTTGTGTGATGTATTGATAACTAGGTTGATAGATTATTTTTTAATCAACTAGTTAATCCTTTGAATGTTTGTGGGTTTTATATGATAGCTTTGTATCTAGGATTGGTGATCCTTTACTTAGCTAAAGTTATATGCCATGTCATATAGCTATATGTGATATCTAGGATTGATTATATTGTCATCTTATAATCCTAGGTAAGCATTTAGAGTACCCTAGCTCTTATTGCATTAATTGAATATTCATACATATTCACATAGGGTTGTTTCTCTTCATAGAGAAGTAAGTCTTGAGGCTAAGAGTGCTTAGGCCTCAAGCAAATTGGAATAGGGTTGCTAATAAAGGCCCGCTGGGTAGAAGTGAGGGGTTACAGACCGGAATGTTAGACGAGGTCTACATAGGTTGTAAACTTCATTTCAATTAGTGATTTCGAGTTCCGAGTGTGGCGCACTATACAGCCCGTGGTTTTTTCCCAGTGGTTGGGTTTCCACGTATACATCAAGTGTTATTTAAATTCCGCACTATATTACACTTGTATGTATTTTTGACTAGTAGGGGCATTTTCGTAAAATTGACTTGCATGCGAAAATTGGGTAATAATAGTTAAAATCTATTCACCCCCCCTCTAGCTTTATATTGATAAACACGCCTCGAGTATTTTAAGAACTTTCTAATAGCAAGAGTGTAATATTGTAATTGACAATCTTTTTCATATTAATAAAGTGATTTCTGGTTTAACAAATCTTATAGCATTTATAGTTTAATTATTATAATTGTCAAAAGTAAATAATCATAAGGTCAAAAGACTATGAGAAAAGAAGAATTGTTCGTACATCTGGATATGTATGAGGTAGACACAATTCTTTAGTTAGTCTTGAATAATGTTCACAACTTAAGTTAAAGGTTGAGCACCTTTACCTTGTTAAAGTTGTAGAATTTTTTTGCTAGCATTTGAGTGGGATCAAATGAGTTATGATGAGTCTAAAATCATCGGAGGGTCTTCGAGTAAAAGAATCTAGTGCACTGGGTGCATTGAACTGGATCACAATGAAAAGCTTTATCTAGAACCGTCAATAGATAATAGTCTTTTCATTATCAGGACAATCAGAGAGTCTATCTTAATCCTGAGATAAATGATGGACTTATGGTTGCAAGTGGTATCATTTGAGTTATCAATGAGTACGATTATATAGCATAGTCTATCCTCGATAGTTTGGTGATATTCATTTGTTAATCGATAGAGGACGTCATTTATAGATATGGACATCGTGGCTCCATTTATTAAATGAGAGTAGAATATCATCATATGGATGTTTTGAGGTATTGGATATTGAATCTTAACGTTAAGTTTTCAATAGTGTCTATTGAAACATGGCTTCTGGACAAATCAAAATATCCAAGTTCAAAATGTGGTCATATGAGTAAATATGGTAACTTGGAGAGCTATAGGTGGTCTATGAGCTCTTGGCGATTACTGATATTCTTCATGAGGATACACCATCTCCAATAAGATTGTCTAGGGTATGAATGAGAATCATTTACTTATTCCATCTTTATTTAAGAGTGCAATTTTAGTTCTTTAGTGGAATGAACTAAAATTAATAGATTGAACCTAAGTGAATCATTTGTTGATTGTGATTGGGTTATGTCTATTGGAGCTTAAATTTAGATAGGCCCGCCAAGAACCCAATCCACACGGACTTGCATGAATCACTTGATATATTCTACCGGACTATTTATGGGTCCATCTAGAATTGTATTAATGCATGTGGACTTGTTTCTTTTAGTAAGAATGGGCCTAGTTCACATGTGGGCATTTTATTAAGGTCCAATGGATTTAATAAAATAGAAAAACAATATATAGATATATTAATATATATGGCACATGGCCGAGATATATATAATATTATATTGTTTTATTTTTATTAATTGATTAAATAGAAATTAATTAATTGATTGATTAATTATTTAATTAAAAATCAAAATCTTTTTCTAACTAGGAAATATGTTTCTTAGTAGTATACTATTGTGGTAGTATAATAAATATTAAAGACTTTATTTGGTAAGTAGATAAATAAAGGGAATTTATTTATCTAGTCAAATTAGGAAGTCTTTGATATAGTCACAAATACACTAAAGAGTTGGATTAGGGTTTGTATATAATATATATGCATGCGGAATATATAGATAATATATGCATGAATGCATGCGGAAATATATATATACATATATGCATGCGGAATGGAAATATATATATATATGCATGAATACATGCACGAATACATGCACGAGATATATATATATAATTGAATTCATGCAGTGATATATATTGTGCAAGTGAATGCACTAGAGATATATATAATATATATTGAGCAAGTATTTCGCACTACATATATAGATAATATATTGTGCTAGGAAATAGCTCTAAATATATATATAAAATATATTGTGCAATAGACATATATATATACTTGGGCAAAGAATTCGGTGCACTTATATGTTTTTTAATAGGCAAGAATTCGGTGCATTATATAAATATGAGGCAAGTGGAATTCAGCTAACCCTAACTCGCGTGAACCTAATTCGATGTTGTACACACAAGCTTATTGATGAACAAGCAATTAGTGTACTATCAAAAGAATAATCTCTTCTTTCTCTTTTTTTGTCTTGGCAGAATAATCAAACACTTTTCTATGAGTATGAGAAGAAGAAGAAAATTTTATTCAATCAACTTAGGGGTGGCCGAACCCTATATTATTTCTTATATAGGGTGGCCGAATTTTCTTCTCTTTCCTTTTTGGGTTGCCGAAATCTACTTGTTGTTCACTTAGGGTTGCCGCAATTCCTCTACTAAAAAGGATTTGTGTTGTACCCTAATTCACATCAACTTTAGACTTCTAACCCTAATACAACTCATAAGTATTTTTATTCTTTATTGACTTAATAAAAAGACTTCTTATTTGATTAAATAAATAAACTTAATCATTTATTTTCTTACCAAACAAGTCTTTTATTTTTAGTATACTACTACCAATAGTATAATTCTAGGAAACATATTTCCTAATCAGAAAAAGATTTTGTTTCTTAATTAAATAATTAATTAATAAATTAATTAATTCTCATTTAATCAAACAATAAAATAAAATAATATTTTTGATTAATAATATAGCCTTGCAGCCCCACATTAAATACATGGGCCAAATATTATTTCCTTATTTTATTTAATCCATTGGACTTTAAATAAAAAGCCCACATGTGAACTAAACCCATTCTTACTAAAAGAAACAAGCCCACATGCCTTTTATTAATATATTAATATAATTGATCAGCCCATTAAACAAATAATGTGCAAATTATATTCTTAATATATTAAATGCAATTCTAGATGGACCCATAAATTGGTCCGGTAGAATATATCAAGTGATCCATGTAAGTCCGTGTGGATTGGGGATCTTGACGGGCTATCTAAATTTAAGCTTCAATAGATATAACCTAATCATAATCAACAAATGATTCACTTAGGTCCGATCCGTTAATTTTAACTCATTCCACTAAAGTGCTAAAATTGAACTCTTAAACAAAGATAGAATAAGAAGATGTTCCTCATTCATACCCTAGACAATCATGTTGGAGATAGTGTATTCTCGTGATTAATATCAGCAATCGCCAAGAGTTCATAGACCGTCTATGACTCTCCAAGTTACCATATTTACTCATATGACCATTTTTTGAACTTGGATATTTTGACTTGTCCAGAAGCCATGTTTTCAATAGTCACTATCGAAAACTCAACGTTGAGATTTAATATCCAATTACCTCAAAACATCCATATGATAATATTATACTCTCATTTAATTAATGGAGCCACGATGTCCATATCTGTAAATGAAGTCCTCTATCGATTAACAAATGAATATCACCAAACTATCGAGGATAGACTATGCTATATAATCGTACTCATTGATAACTCAAATGATATCACTTGCAACCATAAGTCCATCATTTATCTCAAGATTAAGATAGACTCTCCGATTGTCCTGATAATGAAAAGACTATTATCTATTGACAGTTCTAGATAAAGCTTTTCATTGTGATCCAGTTCAATGCACCCAGTGCACTAGATTCTTTTACTCGAAGACACTCCGATGATTTTAGACTCATCATATCTCATTTGATCCTACTCAAATGCTAGCAAAAGAATTCTACAACTTTAACAAGATAAAGGTACCCAACCTTTAACTTAAGTTGTGAACATTATTCAAGACTAACTAAAGAACTGTGTCTACCTCATACATATCCAGATGTACGAACAATTCTTCTTTTCTTATAGTCTTTAGACCTTATGATTATTTACTTTGACAATTATAATATTAAACTATAAATGCTATAAGATTTGTTAAATCAGAAATCACTTTATTAATATGAAAAAGATTGTCAATTACAATATTACACTCTTGCTATTGAGCATAATCCTAATAGCATAGTCTACTCTCGATAGTTTGGTGATATTCATTTGTTAATTGATAGAGGACTTCATTTATAGATATGGGCATTGTGGCTCTATTTATTAAATGAGAGTATAATATCATCATATGGATGTTTTGAGGTAATTGGATATTAAATCTCAATGTTGAGTTTTCGATAGTGACTATTTAAAACATGGCTTCTGGACAAGTCAAAATATCCAAGTTCAAAACGTGGTCATATGAGTAAATATGGTAACTTGGAGAGTTATAGGCGGTCTATGAACTCTTGGCGATTACTGATATTAATCACGAGGATACACTATCTCCAACATGATTGTCTAGGGTATGAATAAGGAACATCTTCTTATTCTATCTTTATTTAAAAGTTCAATTTTAGCTCTTTAGTGGAATGAGTTAAAATTAATGGATCGGACCTAAGTGAATCATTTGTTGATTGTGATTAGGCTATGTCTATTGAAGTTTAAATTTAGATAGCCCGCCAAGATCCCCAATCCACATGGACTTACATGGATCACTTGATATATTCTACCGGACCAATTTATGGGTCCATCTAGAATTGCATTTAATATATTAAGAATATAATTTGCACATTATTTATTTAATGGGCTGATCAATTATATTAATATATTAATGAAAGGCATGTGGGCTTATTTCTTTTAGTAAGAATGGGTCTGGTTCACATGTGGGCTTTTTAATTAAAGACTAATGGATTAAATAAAATAAGAAAATAATATTAAGCCCATATATATATGGTGTGGGCGGCAAGGCTAATTATTTAGTCAAAAATATTATTTTATTTTATTGTTTGATTAAATGAGAATTAATTAATTTATTAATTAATTATTTAATTAAGAAACAAAATCTTTTTCTGATTAGGAAATATGTTTCCTAGAATTATACTATTGGTAGTAGTATATTAAAAGTAAAAGACTTGTTTGGTAAGAAAATAAATAATTAAGTTTATTTATTTAATCAAATAGGAAGTCTTTTATATTAGTCATAATTTAATACTATACTATAGAGTTGGATTAGGGTTTGGGTTCTCAAGAGTGTAAGAGTTTTGGTAAAACCTAAATCCTCTTTGAGTGAGGATTTCGGTCACACACAAACTCTCACAAGAGAGAATGCGGCAACCCTAAAAGAAAATAGGGTTGAATTTCGGTCACCCTATATAAGGGAGGTGATGAAATTCAGCCACCCTACTACTTGCTTGGCTTGAGAATTATTTCTTTTGCTTAGAAAATAAATCCTACTCTAGTGATTAGTGTGTGTGAAATTCGGCCAAGACAAAAAAAGAGAGAAGAGATTATTCTTTCGATAGTACACTAATTGCTTATACATCAATAGGCTTGTGTGTACAACTTCGAATTAGGTTCACGCGAGTTTCGATCTTTAGATTGAGAACTCAAAAGTGACTGGAATAATCTTTGTAGTCTTTTGGTTGTTGTGTGACTAACAATAAGAAAAAGAAAGTTTGTTTGTCCATTCTCAGGTACGCAATTCAAAGAAAAGGGAGACCATGCTCCTAGGTGATTCACGTTCGTGATAGGATTGAAGATCTTGCGGATTACTATCGACGTAAGTCAATCGGAACACGTGACAAAAGGTATTCTACTTTTTGTTAGTTTATATGTATGTTTAATTAATTTAAAGGGTTAAGGTTTATCAAAGGAAAAATTTTAAACTATACTAAACCTATTTTTAGTCTCGCTTCCGCTGCGTGCACCGTATTTTTTCCTACAATGAATTAATGAAAAGAATGCAAATGTATGAATGATCAAAATCACACAAAATGCAAAACACACCAAAGTGAGCAAGGATCACCTAATTATATTTAGGAACCCGCTCTGATACCAATTGAAAGTTCTCACGGTGTGTAAACTATTAATCTGGGGGGGGGGGGGGGGGGGGGGGGTGAATAGATTTTAACTAATTTTACCCAATTTTCGTTTAATGACAAGATTACGAAAATACCCCTAATAGTCAATAAAATATAGCAAGTGTAATATTGTGCGGAAATTAAAACAACACTTGATATTTACGTGGAAACCCTCAAGGGAAAAATCACGGGCTGTTTAGTGAGCCACACCCGAACCTCGAATCCACTAAATGTGATGAAATTACAACCTAATCCCGAAAGTAATCACACACCTACCTAATCCCGTTATAAGCGAACCTAGTCCGATTGCTTGTGAATTAAGCAACCTAATCCCGGTCACAACACAAGACTTAATTCTCTAAAAAGAGATTAACACCCTAAGTGAATATATGAATATTCAAATGCAACATAGAGCAAGGGAAACCCTATATGCTTATCTAAGATGATGAATTTGCAATTAAAAACAATCCTAGATATTAAAACTAAATGACATGTCAATTAGCTTAGATAATCATAGATTATAGAAACCTATATATCTATCACAAAGCAACACTCAATCAAATCAACACAACAATCTCTATCTTGAATATTAGAATATAATCTAAGAACAATCAAGTAATAAAAGAGATGCCATAATAAATAAAACACTAATTATTTATGATAATAGTGAAAAACTTACCAAAGCAAGTGTGATGATAAACGACCCATCCAAGCAAGCATCCTAGATATGCTAAAGAATGCTAGATGAACGTTGATGCAAATGGATTTTGGTATGAGTGTTTAAATGAGTAAACTTTGTTGCTTTCACTCTTAAAATTCTCTCTTTTAGAAGTAGGGTTCTTGATGATTAAAGAGTCACACTCAGAACAAGTGAAAGTGATGTATTTATAGGCATGAAAAACAGAGCATGTGAAAAGACAAGTTTGCCCCTGAAACGCACCGATCGGCGGTTTCATTCGGCGGCCAGGCCACCGATTCTAACCGCCGAATTGAACCCGAGAAGAACAGGGGAACAACGGCGGTTTCATTCAGCGGTTTCGTGACTGCCGATCTAACGGCCAAATCAAACCGAGAGATAAAATCAATCAGGTATGAACGACGGTTTCATTCGGCGGTTTCGTGACCGCCGATTCAACTGCCGAATTAGACCGAGAGATAAAATCAATCAGGTCTTGAATGGCGGTTTCGAACAGCGGTCGTGACCACCGATCGTAAACGCAGAATTGCTCCAGACACTTCTGGAAGCAAATGGCGGTTTCATTCGGTGGCCAGGCCGCCGATCACCAACATAGGTGAAAACCAAGGAGAAGCCAAGGGCATTCTCCGTAAGCGGTCTTCGCGCAAAACCAAGTACATTCTAGTGCATGCGCGGACGTTTCCGAATACTATCAGGAAATGAATTACAAGTCACAAATTCACACAACAAAAAATAACATATAAGTGCAAGTGTGAAATGTGACATGTGAAGAGAAACCACACATAAGCAATGTATGTTAAGTGTGTGTGTGTGTGCAACTAATCTCTTCAAAGAAAAATAAACACTAGAGATATACCTTTGGAGTGCTTATCAAGACGAGGTCTTCAAAGGGCTTGAGCAATAACAACAACAACACCTAAGCTATCCTTACAAAGAACCCCAACATGTGGTTTGTCCACGAAATGAGCCAATCAACAAATGGGAACCTTACAGACTTTATTTGGTAAGTAGATAAATAAGGGATTTATTTATCTAGTCAAATTCGGAAGTTTTTAATATAGTCACAAAAACACTAAAGAGTTGGATTAGGGTTTGGAATTCTAAGGAAACCTACCTAGGGTTAGGATTTAAGTCAAAAGACACAAATCCTACATGGTAAAGGATTTCGGCCACAATATATAATATATTGTGCAAAGATTTCGCACAAGATATATATTATATATTTAGCAAGGAATTCAGATTTTGAGATATATATTACTTTATATGTCTGATAGAATTAGTGCACTACATATATAATATATTGTGTTCGCACTAGAGATATATTATATATTTAGCAAGGCCGCAATATATATATATTATGTTGGCAAGAATGATTCAGGCACACTATCATATATTAAAGCAAGAAGAATTCGGTGCAATGATATTTTTTTGGGCAAGGAAGTATTGCGACCAATAGATATATATTTTTGTGCAAAGAGAATTCAAAAACCCTAATGTCTTGGACTTGAGAGTTTTTTCTTTTACTAGAAAAAAATAGAATCCAACTCTTAGACTAGTGTGATTTTCAGCCAAGAGGAATAGAGAGAAAAGTTTGTTCTTATTTCGATAGTGCACTAGTTACTTTTACATCAAAAGGTTTTGTGCAGAATTTCAAATAAGGTTCACGTGAGTTTCGATCTAAAGATTGTGAATTCAAAAGTGACCGGAACATTCTTTGTTGGCTCTTGGAACTTGTTGTGACTAATGAAAAAGAAAAAGTTTTGTTAATCCATCCTCAGGTACACAATTCAAAGAGAAGGGAGACCACGCTCCTAGGTGATTCATGTTCGTGATTGGATTGGAAGATCTTGCGTATTACCATCGACGCAATGTCAATCGGATCACGCGACAAAGGTATGATATCTTTAGTATTATATGTTAATTAATTAGAGGGTTAAGGTTCAAATTATGAAAAATTTTAAACTATACTAAACTCTATTTTAGTCTCGCTTCCGTTGCGTGCAAACGTTTTTTTTTCCTACAGTAGAGCCTATAGAGTTTTCAACTTGAAAACTCGAACCGTCATGGAATCATCCAATGTTGTCATTGATGATACAAGGCTCAAGTCTAATGACCATGAGGAGGAGGATATTTTAGATAATGATTCTCCTTTGAAGAGGGTTGTGGAGATGACGCACTCCGGACGTACCTTTAAATAAAAAAAAAATATTGCTAATGTTACGTACGATAAAAAGAAAGATGAGTGCGCGAGTCTATAACCCTCCGCAAGTGTATGGATCGTTGTCAAGTATAGCGGACACAAGTAAGGGTTATCGTTCCCACGAGGATGTAATTTGTAGAGTGATTTGCTATCTTCTAAGATTACTTCACTAGTGATTGAATTAAACTAAAAGATGTCTAAATGTATGTGTTATAAAAGAGATATGTTAAGGAGACAATGATGTAATATGCTACTAGCAACCTAATAATCCAATCATATTCAATATACATCTATGTTAAGAGGAAGGGTCAAAAGGATCTAATGCCCTATTTCTACTTAGTTCAACCTAACTTTAGGTTGGTCAAGTCTGCATTAACCTCTAATAGAGTTTCAAGTAAAATCTAATCAAGTTTGTTTAACTAAGACATAGATCTACTAATCATGCACAATATCATGTCTATACAATAGAGTAATTGTCCTACTCATCATACAACATGAAGTTAATTTAAGCATAAGTGCAAACTCAATGGATATAAAAGAAGTAGATTGAATCATTCAAGGAAGTGTTCACATATATTCAATCATTGAATCCCCAAAAAAAGATTTAGCTACTCATGCTAAAGTAAAGACAAAAGAAGGAAAAAGAAAGAGAAAAGAAGCTCATGATGTGCTTGATGCTCCTCCTTGATTTGATTTCTCAGCCTTCCTTGATCTTCAATATTCTTCAAAGCTAAAGTATTTAATCTAAGAACTAATCTCTAGAAAAGTTTTGTTGTGTAAAAAGATCTTAACTATCTTCTACTTCTTTCTTAACTTCTTTCTTAACTATTACACTCTACTCTCTACTTACAAAAGTAAAATATGCTTATATAGTGGAGGAAAAGATCTGAAGTCGGCCACTTTAAAACTGACGTGGATATGGCTTTTGCGACCACAATCTGCGAGCAAGTACTCGCAGTCTCATGTCGCACTTTGCTCTGCCAATATGTTGCTAGGTTTGTCTGCTGGATGTGTCTCGCAGAATCACTAAACCTATTACGCCGCGACCAAGGTCTACGAGAATTAACTCGCAATATGATGTCGCACTTCTCAAGATTAGGTTGAACGGCTAGGACAAAATCGCAGAATTACCGTCGCAGAAAAATTTCTGGTTCGGCTACTAGGTCTGTCTGCGAGATTGTCATCGCAGTTCAATGTCGCACGTCCTTCTGGTGAAGATTCTGTGAGTTGTGACTGCGAGAATGGTCTCGCAGCGTTTCCTCGCACTTCAGATCTGTTGGCTTTGACTCGCAGGATTACTTAGCATTGTCTTCTGAAACTAGGCTGCAAGTTGATATCTGCGAGATTGAACTCGTAGCGTCTTCTCGCATCGCGCTATGAAATCTGATCTGCTACTTGGTTATTTTGAGCTGACATCGCATTGCCTCCTAGAGGATAACTGCGACTTGTGACCTGTGAGAATGCAGTCGTAGCCTTGTTCGAAAATTGTTCCTTTCAGCTCCATTTTCTTCACATTTCTCACCAAGTGTTCATTTTATCCCTGAAATCTCAAATCTCCTGAAAATAACTCAAAACTGCCATTATATAACACAAAAGCTCTCAAAACTCACAAAAAGGGAAGGATTAAGGCACTCAAAACATATACATTTTTATAGTGATCAAAACCCCCAAACCTGTCTTTTGTTTGTCCTCGAGCAAAATCAACTAAAAATATAAATATAACCGCAAAATACAAACTCTTTTTATGTTGCGAAAGTCCAAAAGGTTTTATAAAACTAGTTTTTTATATATGTACAAAGAGGAAATTTATGCGAAAACTGTTGAGTAAGGAATAACAAAATGCCAACCAAGTGAAATGCATACCAGGTGAATCCCACACTCTAAAAGCTCTGTTTTCAGGGATCAAGTCCGAGAGTGCAAAGATACAATTCGCCTTGACTCTAATCCTCACTAGATTTCACTCTAATTTTCTCACAGAGTCCTAGGTTGCTCTCAATCTATGTATGCGAGTTTGAATATATGAAAGTGAGATCGCATACTGATATCCTCATAAAAGCACATTTTAAACATAGATCTTTTAGAAAGATTTGTAAATCCAAGAACGTGGAGAGAGCATGCATCAATTAGTATTCCCTTACTAGACTTCTCAATAATCAAATAGGACTCCTCTTTATTCTACAGGTTGTATGGTTTGATGTAGCTTTTGTACACTAATCATGGTCAAGTTTTGTTTTGAAAACTTTACTTTCAATTCCTACCATCTTGTCAATTCGAACACATAGACATATGTTTCCGATTTCTTGTGCTAGGACGCCACTTTTACTTTTAAGCGACATTGATACAAAATGATCAAGGGTTTCAAGTATTTTTATTATGGAGGTCCTTTCCCCACTTTTCTTTCTCTTTTTTTTTTTCAATCAAGAAGTACTACTTTGGAAGCCTTATTTTTACAATTTGCACTGCATGCCTAAGTAAATGCTACTTCCAAATTTGACAATTGGCTTTCTTGGAATTTGTACTTGTTTTTCTATTCATCATTTGTTGATGGTCATCTGTGATGGTTTAGTGTTTAGGGAGAAGTGTTTATGAGGTGAATGCTTGCTTGCCCTTGCAAAATTTCTTTAAGGTTATGTGTTTGGCTTGGATTAGAATTTAAGAGTATACACTTCCTAAAGTCATATTAAAGATTCCATCTAGCAAGGGAATACATATTTTAGTAAGCAGACCATATATATGTTCAATGGTAATCCACAATTGCATGCTTAATAAGATCAAATTAAGTATGAAAATTTTCAAAGAATTTGGAAGAGTAGGAACACATACCCTCAACAATAAACATTAAGGTTCAATTCTCACTTGGGCAGTCTCCACTATTGATCCTCACACTTTTGCACAAAAATCTCAAATCACTAAGCCTAAAAAGAAAGGGACTAATTCAACTAGTGTGATCAATCATAGATTGATATAAAGTTACTCAAAACTCAAAAGCTAGTGAATGCATCAATTCTCCTCAAAACACCAACCATAATTTTTGAAACATTTTCAAATTTTTCATGAAAATGAACTAAATTTCGCAACACTTAGGTGTTAAAATGCCCACACCCCCAAACCTAAACTCAACATTGCCCCCAATGTTTTAATCTCTAAAGAACAAGGGCATGAGTTTGAAAGTTTGGTGGTTTGGCCAACAAACACCTAACAAAAATCCACACATAAATAAATATTCTTAGATATCCACCACTAACAAACATTTCCTATCCACTAATCAAAATTCAACCACACTCTTAGATAAACAATAATATAATATAATATATACGAATAAATAAAAATTATCTACAAAGTTAGAATGTACCTAGGTGGGTTGCCTCCTACCAAGCACGGTAGTTAACGTCTAAGCAAGACGTATGGAAGCACTCAGCTCTGTAAGCTCAATTTGTTCTATCACTTTTTCTTCTTCAATTCCTTGCAAATACGGTTGGACACGATGGCCGTTCACCTTGAAAGTATCCCCACTTTTTAGGTCTTCCAATACAACTGCTCCATAAGGGAATACCTCCTTAATTCTATAAGGACCGTGCCATCCTGATTTCAATTTCCCGGGAAACAACTTCAATCTTGAATTGAAGAGTAGTGCTAACATTCCCGGACGTAAATCCTTGCGAACTATCATCTTGTCATGAATTCTCTTTGATCTCTCCTTGTAAAGCTTTGCATTCTCATAAGCTTCATCCCGGAGCTCTTCAAGCTCATTCAACTGTAGCTTTCGTTGCTCTCCTGCTTTGTCTAACTCGAAATTGAGCGATTTGATGGCCCAATATGCATGATGCTCAAGCTCTACTGGAAGGTGGCATGCTTTCCCAAATATCAACCGGAATGGAGTCATGCCAATAGGGGTTTTGAAAGCAGTTTTATACGCCCAAAGTGCATCATTGAGCTTCGAAGCCCAATCCCTACGGTTTGGCTTGACTGTCTTCTCTAGAATTATCTTGATATGCCTATTGCTCACTTCTACTTGTCCCGAGGTTTGAGGATGATATGGAGTAGCGACTTTATGCCTCACACTATACTTCTTCAACAATGCAGCAAATATTTTATTACAAAAGTGGCTTCCCCCATCACTAATCATACACCGAGGAGTCCCGAATCTTGTGAAAATGAAGTCCTTCACAAATTTCACAACAACCTTGCTATCATTGGTCTTGGTGGCTTTTGTTTCTACCCACTTGGACACATAATCCACAGCCACTAAAATGTAGTTATTACCTTCTGAAGGTGGGAACAGTCCCATGAAATCTATTCCCCAACAATCGAAGATCTCTATCGCCATATCTTTTGATTGCGGCATCTCATTCCTCTTTCCGATATTCCCCGTCCGTTGACACCTATCACATGCTAAACAAAAATGATAGGAATCCTTAAAAATTGATGGCCAAAAGAAACCTGACTGAAGAACTTTCAACGCCGCAGTCCTTGCACTAAAATGGCCCCCACAACTTAACTCATGACAAAACCTCAAGATGTCTTGTTGCTCACTTTCCGGAATGCATCTTCGTATGATCAAGTCCGCCCCATTCTTAAACAAATAGGGGTCACTCCACATGTATTGCCTAGCCTGCCGTCTAAAACGCTTTTTTCCTTGATGAGACAAATCTAGCGGTATGATATCGTTTGTCAAGAAGTTGACAATATCCGCATACCATGGCTCCTTACTTCCAATAGCCCATAATCTTTCATCCGGAAAATCTTCTTTTAAAGGAAGCGAATCCTCTTCCACACCGAAATCATGCATCAATCTACTCAAATGGTCGGCCACCACATTCTCACTCCCTTTCTTGTCTCTAATTTCTAGATCAAATTCTTGTAACAAAAGGATCCAACGGATAAGTCGTGGTTTTGCGTCCTTCTTTTGGAGGAGGTATTGCAATGCCGAGTGATCTAAAAAGACCACAATCTTTGCCCCTATCAAATATGATCTAAACTTCTCTAAGGCAAAGATCACCGCTAATAACTCTTTTTCCGTTGTTGAGTAGTTGAGCTGAGCGTCGTTCAACGTCCGTGACGCATAGTAGATGACATGTGGAATCTTTTCCACCCGTTGCCCAAGCACTGCTCCTATGGCATAGTCCGAGGCGTCGCACATTAATTCAAAAGGCAAATTCCAATCCGGTGGTCTCATAACCGGCGCAGAAGTCAATAGCTCCTTGAGCTTCTCAAATGCCTCCAAACACTTATCATTAAAGTCAAAATCGATGTCTTTTTGTAACAACCCGCACAAGGGTCTCGAAATCTTTGAGAAATCCTTGATAAACCTTCGATAAAAACCGGCATGTCCTAGGAACGAACGAATTTCCCTTACTGTCCTAGGAGGTTGCAAACTCTTCATTACATCAATCTTGGCCTTATCCACCTCTATACCCTTCTCTGAAATTATGTGCCCCAATACTATTCCATGACGTACCATGAAGTGAATCTTCTCCCAATTTAACATGAAGTTGGCTTCGTTGCACCTCTTCAAAACCGATACTAAGTTGGCTAGACAATCATCAAAAGAGCTTCCTACCACTGAAAAGTCATCCATGAAGACTTCTATAACCCCTTCCACCATGTCTGAAAAGATCGACGTCATGCACCTTTGAAAAGTACCGGGTGCATTACACAAGCTGAATGGCATACGCCGATAAGCAAATGTCCTGAATGGACATGTAAAAGTTGTCTTTTCTTGATCTTCTGGGTCAATAGCTATTTGGTTGTATCCTGAGTATCCATCCAAAAAGCAGTAGTGACTATGTCCCGCAAGCCGCTCCAGCATTTGATCAATGAATGGCAAGGGATAATGATCCTTGCGCGTAGCACTACTGAGCTTCCGGTAGTCTATACACACCCTCCATCCGGTTTGTGTTCTTTGAGGTACTAACTCGTCGTCCTCATTCCTAACGACCGTTACACCGGACTTCTTTGGTACTACGTGTATTGGACTTACCCACTTGCTATTGGATATAGGATAAATGGTACCATTCTCTAATAGCTTGAGGACCTCCTTTTTAACCACTTCCTTCATTATCAGATTTGAAACAAATTATAGCACGGTGTGTATAAAACTATCTAGAGGGGGGTTGAATAGATTTTAAGCTTTTTACCCAATTTTACGTGATAGTCAAAATTACGAAATTACCCCTAAATAGATAAAGCAGTAAATCAAGTATAATATGCGGAAATTAAATAACACTTGATTTTTACTTGGAAACCCTCACGGGAAAAACCACAGGCTAGTAAGTAAGCCACACTCGAACCTCGAATCCACTAAATGTGTAAAACGATTACAACCTAATCCCGGAAGTAATCACACACCTACCTAATCCCGGTATGAGTGAACCTAGTCCAATTTGCTTGCGTTCTAAGCAACCTAATCCCGGATGCTACACACAAGACTTACTTTCTCTATGAAGAGAATACAACCCTAAGTGAATATATATGAATATCCAAATGCAACATAGAGCAAGGGAAACCCTATATGCTTATCTAAGATGATTAATATGCAATTAGAACAATCCTAGATATCAAAACTAAATGACATGTCAAATAGTTTAGCTAATCAAGATTAAGCACAAAACTTAATTAGCTATCACAAAACAACTTCTCAAATATACATCATACTAATCTCAAACTTGTATTCAAAGTAAATAAAATAACATACAAGTAATTAATTGAGATTGCTAGCTAAGAGAAACACAAAATATGTAAGATATTAGTGAAAAGCTTACCAAGCAAAGTATGATGAAGAATCCATGCAAGATGACATCTAGAAGATCAAGGATGATGCTAGATGATGATTGATGATCATGAAAAAGTGTTTGAGTAATAAAAAATGAGCTCTTGGAATTTTTCTTCTTTTTGAAAAATATCCTAAGTATGAATTATGAATATGAACTCTCTTAATTGACCTAAAGACAAAATGGCATATATATAGGGGGCCAAATCAAAGTGTGGTCGTTTAAGTAAGTTTCAAAGGAACGCGCCGATCGGCGGTTTCAAAGGAACGCGCCGATCGGCGGTTTCAATCGGCGGCCAGGCCACCGATCATGACCGCCGAAATGAGCTCGTGAAGAACAGAGCATAAACGGCGGTTCATTCGGCGGTTTCGTGACCGCCGATCCCAACCGCCGAATCAAAACAGAGAGATTAAAATCAATCAGGTATGAACGGCGGTTTCGAATGGCGGTTTCGTGACTGCCGATTCAACCGCCGAATTAGACTGAGAGATAAATCAATCAGGTCTTGAATCGGCGGTTTCGAACGGCGGTCGTGACCGTTGATCTTAACCGCAGAAATGCTTCAGACCAATCTGGACTGAAATGGCGGTTTCATTCGGCGGCCAGGCCGCCGATCATAACCGCCGATCACCTAGATAGGTGAAAACCAAGGAGAAGCCAAGGGCAATCTCCATAGGCGGTCCTCGCGCTAAACCAAGCACTTTCTAGTGCATGCGCGGACGTTTCCAAAAGTTATCGGGAAACGAATTACACGACAACAAGACACAATTACACACAACAAAATATAATAAATAGGTGCAAGTGTGAAATGTGACAAGTGAAGAGAATGCACACATATGCAATGAATGTTAAGTGTGTGTGTGCAACTAATCTCTTCAAAGAAAAGTAAGCACATAGAAATTTACCTTCGGTGCTTATCAACACGAGGTCTTCAAAGGGCTTCGAACAAGAAGACCGATACTTAGGCTACCCTTACAAAGAACCCCAACATGTGGTTTGTCCACGAAATGAGCCAATCAACAAATGGGAACCTTACAATCTCCCCCTTTGGCTATTTCGTGACAAAACCACCACTCACATTGATTCCTCACAAAGAAATAGAAACTACGGGACAACTATGATATTCTACAACACAAAGAGATAAGAAAATAAAACTTCAAGTCTTCAATCTCTTGTAGAATAATCAAGCCCTGTAAATAAGATTTCTATGTTTTCCAATACAAGTGAAATGTGAGATTAATCAAGTGATATCAAAACAAGCATTTGCATTTTTAGAATTTAGGCACAACATTACAAAATATATGCAATGTATGATAAATGCAATGCTCCCCCTCAAAGGGTTACTCCCCCTCAATGTGTTATCTCCCCAATGTGCACAATTGCAACACCAATTTGCATCTCCCCTTACCATATACTACTCCCCCTTTTTGTCATGATATAGGCAAAGGAGTAGTCCCCAACCGGGTCACTCATAGTAACGAGAGATAGTAGCATGCAAGATTTGCATAATTAATATAAGTCACTTTATGCATCTCAATTTAATCGGAGAGAAACAAGGAGATTTATTTGAGAGAAAATGTGTGAATCAAACATGCTTTGCATACAAGACATGTAGCATTCAAGTCCAAAATACAATGGTATTTGGCAAAGCAAATGACAAAGGTTTCTAATAGGAATTCAAACCAATTTCACCAATGTCATGAGTAAAGCAAGGATATAGAATACATTGATTTCAATATAAGAGCAACTATATCCAACTTTATAAGCGAAACATGGCATGAGCAACTTTGCACCCTTTTTGATTTTTCCGGATAAGATATCCGTATGATAGTAGCCATGTTCAACCAATAAAGAAAGAGAGACATTTGGAATATAAATTCCTTTGAACGGATACAAGATCCTTTATTCATTTTGAGTCTCATAAGCTTTCACACAAGTTTTTCATTTTTAAGAGTATGCAATCATCAATTCATGCTTTTCATGTGAGCATGTTATATGAATTTCATGCTTTTTCATTTGACATTAGCATGTTATTAAAGAATCATCATGTCATGGAGATAATCATAGGTCATTCAAATCATACTTCCTATATACATTTCCTAGTCCAAAAATGCATGTTTGAACATAAATATGACATGGATTGTAAACAAGCAAGGTTCACACTTATTGAATTGAAAACATATATACATATGTGCAACCAAGCTTACTCAAGCAATTAAAAGAAGAGGCATAAGATATTTCAAATTTTTTGCAAGTGACAAGAATGCAAACTAGCTCTCTTTGCTTGAGTTCCCCATATGGGGTCAATCATAGAACATCACTCCACAAGACATATCCCAATAGATCTACTAAGAGTTTTAAATCGAGTAGCATTTAAGGGTTTAGTAAATAGGTCCGCAAGTTGATCATTAGTACCTACATGTTCAAGTACTATGCATTTATTTTCAACAAGCTCTCTAATGAAGTGATGGCGGATGTCAATATGCTTAGTTCTAGAATGTTGCACCGGATTCTTGGAAATATTAATGGCACTCATGTTATCACAAAAGAGAGTGAGAGTACCTTGGTTGAATCCGTAATCTACTAGCATTTGCTTCATCCATATAAGTTGAGTGCATCCACTCCCCGCGGCTATGTACTCGGCTTCCGCCGTGGACAAGGAAATCGAGTTTTGCTTCTTGCAAAACCAAGACACCAAGTTGTTGCCTAGAAAGAAGCAACCGCCCGATGTGCTCTTCCTATCATCACAATTTCCTGCCCAATCCGCATCACTATATCCTACAAGACTAGGATTAGTGTCAAATGAGTACCAAATCCCATAGTTGGAAGTCCCATTCACAAAGCGAATGACTCTCTTAACCGAAGAGAGATGGGACTCCTTGGGATCGGATTGGTACCTAGCACAAACTCCTACACTAAATGATATATCGGGCCTACTTGCGGTCAAATAGAGCAAGCTCCCTATCATGCCACGATATAAGGTTTGGTCCACACTTTTACCGCTAGCATCCTTGCTTAGCTTCAAAGTGGTGCTCATAGGAGTGTCACAATGTTTGGCTTTTTCAAGACCAAACTTCTTCACAAGGTTTTTGGCATATTTGGCTTGGGTTATGAAAATCCCATCATCTAGTTGCCTAATTTGCAAACCTAGGAAGTAATTAAGCTCACCAACAAGACTCATCTCAAATTCATGAGACATAACATCAACAAATTGTTGGACCTTGGTGTTGTTGGTGGAGCCAAACACTATGTCATCGACATATATTTGAGCTATGAAAAGCTCATCATTGTCTCTCTTGATGAATAGTGTCTTGTCAACACTACCTCTTGTGTAGTTATTGTCAACAAGAAATTGAGTGAGGCGCTCATACCAAGCCCTCGGTGCTTCTTTCAACCCATATAATGCCTTCTTGAGCCGATAGACATGGTTGGGGTGGTGAGCATCCACAAACCCCTTGGGTTGTTCAACAAACACTTCCTCTTGCAAGAAGCCATTGAGGAAGGCACTCTTGACATCCATTTGGTGCAATTTGAACTTGTGCACACAAGAAATGGACAAGAGAAGCCTAATAGACTTTAAACGGGCAACGGGAGCAAATGTCTCCTCAAAGTCGATACCCTCAATTTTAGAGTACCCTTTTGCTACAAGTCTAGCCTTGTTCCGCACTATGTTGCCATCCTCATCGGATTTATTCCTAAATATCCATTTAGTGCCTATAACATTAGTGGTCTTAGGCCTAGGAACTAGAGTCCAAACCTCATTCCTTTCGAATTGGTTTAGCTCTTCTTGCATGGCAAGAACCCAAAATTCATCATTTAAGGCTTCTTCAACCTTTTTGGGTTCAATTTTAGAGGTGTAGCATGTGTAGCTAATAAGATTAGCAAGTTGACGTCTAGTCCTAACACCCTCATTAACCTCTCCAATGATATCTTCTTTGTCATGGAGTTTCCTAACCCATGGAGCGGGTTCTTTAGAGTCCAAGAGAGGAACTCTATCAATAGGTTGTGTGTCATCATTATTGACATTAGATGTCCCAACATTAGGAGACACCACAACCTTCTCCAAAGGAGATACATCACTAAAAATAACCTCCTCCTCATGATCATTAGACTTGAGCCTAGTGTCATCAAATACGACATTGGATGATTCCATAACACTTAGAGTCTTTAAATTGAAAACTCTATAGGCTCTACTATTCAAGGCATAGCAAATAAAAATACCCTCATCATTCTTAGCATCGAATTTGCCAAGTTGATCACGGTCATTCAAAATGTAGCATTTGCTTCCAAAAGTGTGGAAGCAGCTAACATTTGGCCTCTTGCCTTTCCATAACTCATAGGAGGTGTTTCTAGTACTGGGCCTTAGGAAAACTCTATTTCCTATATAGCAAGCCGTATTGATGGCTTCGGCCCATAGGTTCCTAGGGACATTGTTGCTAAGCAACATCACACAGGCCATCTCTTGAAGGACCCTATTTTTCCTCTCAACAACTCCATTTTGTTGAGGTGTCCTAGGAGCCGAAAACTCATGGGAGATGCCTAAACAATTACAAAAGGTTTCAAAAGTAGCATTCTCAAATTCCCTCCCATGGTCACTTCTAATCCGTTTTATGCTTTTAATATTAGAATTCATTTCATTTTGTATTTTATTACAAAGCATTTTAAACTTATCAAAAGTTTCGGATTTTTCTCTAAGAAAATATGTCCATGTGAACCTAGAGAAATCATCAACACATATAAAAATGTATCTCTTTCCACCCAAACTTTCGGTTTGCATAGGACCCATGAGGTCCATGTGGAGAAGCTCAAGAGGCTCCTTGGTGGTGAGATACTTACCCTTTTTGTTCATGCTTTTAGTTTGCTTTCCTTGTTGGCAAGGTCCACAAACACCATTGGCTTTCTTCCCAAGCTTAGGGAGGCCACGCACACAATTGAACTTTCCAAGGGTCCGTAGATCCCTAAAGTTCATGTGGCCAAGTCTTTCATGCCACAACTCAATTTGCTCATCCATGGACACATGATTAGATACAATACTAGCTTCAAGACAATAACAATTGTCGCTAGATCTCATGCCCTTCAACAAGGTTTGTCCATCGGGTTTTAGGATAGAGCAATAATCTTTAGAAAACAAGACGGAATATCCTTCATCACTAAGATGTGAAATGCTTATTAAATTGGATTTCAAGCCATCAACAAATAAAGCATTGGATAAGGAGGGTAATCCGGGAACGGAAATGGTTCATTTCCCTACAACATTTCTTTTGGATCTATCACCAAAAGTGACATTTCCACCTTCCTCCATAATAAGAGTCTCGAAGAAACTCTTGTTTCCCGTCATGTGCCTAGAGCACCCACTATCCAAATACCCAAAATTAGAAGAATTTGCCTTCAAGGCTATTTGTGCAACATGGCAAACATTTTCATTCTTTCTAATCCACTTAGCAACAATTTTAGCTTTCTTAGTGGTCTTTGGTACATGGGCTCTAGATGTCCTAGGATCATGCAAAATAAAATTATCATTCCTAGGAACATGCATCTTGGCTCTATTCTTTCTCTTTTCAATCATGCTTCGTGTTCTACACATTTTAATATATTGAAAGCAATTTGGTCTAATATGACCATCACAACCACAAAAGTGACAAATAGGGATGAAAGAAGGAATCATACCTTGTCTTTGTGCACGTATGGGAGCTCGTCCATGTCTTTGTGGATAAGTGGGTTCAATCCATCTTCGTTGTTGAACCGGTCTAGGTTGCTTCCAAGCTTGAGGTTGCATGATTGGTCTCTTTTCTTTGTGAGCCAATTGTTGAGGAATGTTGGCTTGAGGGACCCTAGGGGGTTGAGCTTGAGGTTGCCTTCTTGGCCCCATCTTCACTTGTGCATTAGAGCATTGTCCTACTTCTAATTTCTTCCTAGGAGCTTGCACAAATGAAGTTTCTTCTTTCTTCAAGCTCTTGACAAACACGGTCTTGTTAGAGGTAGAGATCTTCTTGTCATCTTCATACCCAAGACCCTTCTTGTCACATGGACTCTTTCCAACACCAAGCATATGGTCAAGCTTCTTGGTGCTAGAATCTATCCTAGCCAATGACCCTTTAACTTCTACAAGTTCCCTCTTCAAGCCTTCTTCACTTCTCTTGGATAAGTCTAACTCCTCAATTAACTTATCCTCTCTCCTCTTCAATCTTTCCACTTGTTCACTTAAGTGGTCATTGTAAGCCGAAAGTTCAAGGTTCTCTTCTCTCAACCTCTCAATCTTTCTTGTGCTTTTAATTGCTAAATCATTAAACTCGGCATGGTATTTAGCAAGCACCTTTTGCTCCACAAATTTCTTTGTGGACTTAGAAGAGGAGTCACTTTCTACTTCACTAGAGTCAATTTCCTCTTGACTCATTTCCTCTCTCTCACTAGCACTTTTGCTCTTGTGAGATGAGGCAAAAGCTAGGAAGTTAGCCATGAGCTCTTCTTCACTTGAAGACTCATCTTCCTCATTGGAGTCATCACTACTCCCACTCCAAGTAGCGGCCATCACTTTGCTCTTCTTCTTTTCATTGTGATTAGCACATTCGGGGGCAAAGTGACCAATTCCACCACATTCAAAGCATCGAACCCCTTTCCTTTCGGTCCTCTCTTGTCTAGGCTCAAACCTCTTGAAGGAACCTTTTTTCTTCAAGTCTTGTCCTCTTGACCCAAATCCCTTCTTCTTCTTGAACCCCATAACCTTATTAAACCTTTTCACGAATAAGGCAAGGTCTTCATCCGAGTCATGCTTTGCCTCCTTTGCATCCTTAGATGCCTTCAAAGCTATTCCTTTAGACTTCTTAGGAGGAGTAGTGGTGCTAGGAGCCTTCCTAGACTCATATGCAAGGAGACATCCAATCACCTCACTTGGCTTCATATCCATGTAGCCACTATTTTCTTCTATGGCCGTCACCTTTGATTCAAACCTATCGGGGAGAGATCTCATAATTTTTTGCTTGACTCTCCTATCCGAATATGGGTCTCCGAGTTGATGGCTTTGATTTACGATGTCCATCAATTTGATTTTGAAGTCATTGAAGCATTCATCCTCTCCCATCCTAAGTAACTCAAATTGAGTTTGGAGGACTTGAAGCTTGGACTCCTTCACCACCTCGGTTCCCTCATGTGCAACTTGAAGGATGTCCCATGCCACTTTTGCAATCTGAGTATTCTGAATAAGCTTGTATTGATTCTCATCCATTGCACACATGATGGCATGCATAGCCTTCCTATTCCACTTGGAAGCCTCAAACTCTTGCGCGTTCCATTGCGCCTTAGGCTTCAAAACTTCTTCTCCTCCACCACCGGGAGTCATCATGGGTAGATCATATCCGTCTTCCACCGCCATCCATGCACGGTCATGAAGTTGGCATATGTAGGATTCCATCTTCCCTTTCCATTGGGAATAATTTAAACCGGTAAGAAGTGGAGGCCTTGTGCTAGAAGCACCTTCGTGGCCACCACCATTTCCACCGTTTCCACTCATAGTGTTTATGAATGAACGAAATGAATGCAAATGTATGAATGATCAAAAATCACACAAAATGCAAAACACACCAAAAAAGCAAGGATCACCTATGTATGTCTAGGAACCCGCTCTGATACCAATTGAAACAAATTATAGCACGGTGTGTATAAAACTATCTAAAGGGGGGTGAATAGATTTTAAGCTTTTTACCCAATTTTTCGTGATAGTCAAAATTACGAAATTACCCCTAAATAGATAAAGCAATAAATCAAGTATAATATGCAGAAATTAAATAACACTTGATTTTTACGTGGAAACCCTCACGGGAAAAACCACAGGCTAGTAAGTAAGCCACACTCGAACCTCGAATCCACTAAATGTGTAAAACGATTACAACCTAATCCCGGAAGTAATCACACACCTACCTAATCCCGGTATGAGTGAACCTAGTCCAATTTGCTTGCGTTCTAAGCAACCTAATCCCGGATGCTACACACAAGACTTACTTTCTCTATGAAGAGAATACAACCCTAAGTGAATATATATGAATATCCAAATGCAACATAGAGCAAGGGAAACCCTATATGCTTATCTAAGATGATTAATATGCAATTAGAACAATCCTAGATATCAAAACTAAATGACATGTCAAATAGTTTAGCTAATCAAGATTAAGCACAAAACTTAATTAGCTATCACAAAACAACTTCTCAAACATACATCATACTAATCTCAAACTTGTATTCAAAGTATATAAAATAACATACAAGTAATTAATTGAGATTGCTAGCTAAGAGAAACACAAAATATGTAAGATATTAGTGAAAAACTTACCAAGCAAAGTATGATGAAGAATCCATGCAAGATGACATCTAGAAGATCAAGGATGATGCTAGATGATGATTGATGATCATGAAAAAGTGTTTGAGTAATAAAAAATGAGTTCTTGGAATTTTTCTTCTTTTTGAAAAATATCCTAAGTATGAATTCTGAATATGAACTCTCTTAATTGACCTAAAGACAAAATGGCATATATATAGGGGGCCAAATCAAAGTGTGGTCGTTTAAGTAAGTTTCAAAGGAACGCGCCGATCGGCGGTTTCAATAGGCGGCCAGGCCGCCGATCATGACCGCCGAAATGAGCTCGTGAAGAACAGAGCATAAACGGCGGTTCATTTGGCGGTTTCGTGACTGCCGATCCCAACCGCCGAATCAAAACAGAGAGATTAAAATCAATCAGGTATGAACGGCGGTTTCGTGACCGCCGATTCAACCGCCGAATTAGACTGAGAGATAAATCAATTAGGTCTTGAATCGGCGGTTTTGAACGGTGGTCGTGACCGCCGATCTTAACCGCAGAAATGCTTCAGACCAATCTGGACTGAAACGACGGTTTCATTTGGCGGCCAGGCCGCCGATCATAACCGCCAATCACCTAGATAGGTGAAAACCAAGGAGAAGCCAAGGGCATTCTCCATAGGCGGTCCTTGCGCTAAACCAAGCACTTTCTAGTGCATGCGCGGACGTTTTCGAAAGTTATCGGGAAACGAATTACACGACAACAAGACACAATTACACACAACAAAATATAATAAATAGGTGCAAGTGTGAAATGTGACAAGTAAAGAGAATGCACACATATGCAATGAATGTTAAGTGTGTGTGTGCAACTAATCTCTTCAAAGAAAAGTAAGCACATAGAAATTTACCTTCGGTGCTTATCAACACGAGGTCTTCAAAGGGCTTCGAACAAGAAGACCGATACTTAGGCTACCCTTATAAAGAACCCCAACATGTGGTTTGTCCACGAAATGAGCCAATCAACAAATGGGAACCTTACAGGATTAAGTCTTCGTTGGGCTTCTATTGACGGCTTAGACCCCTCTTCAAGAAGAATCTTGTGCATACAAGTAGTGGGACTGATTCCCATTAGGTCATCTAAACTCCATCCAATGGCTCCCTTAAAATGTCTTAACACTCCAAGGAGTTTCTCTTCTTCTTGTGCACTCAAATCCGACGCTATGATTACCGGAAGTGATTTCTCTTGCTTTAGAAAAGCATACTTTAATGTAGATGACAGTGGTTTCAACTCTAATTTAGGTGAAGAGCTAGAGCTAGGGGTTAGACCTTTGTCGGGCATCCCCTCACGCTCTTCCTTCATATAATGCTCACCACTAGCCCATACTAACATATCAATCATTTCGTCTTCCGTCTCTTCCAATGTTAGGATTTCCATATTCTCATTGTCTATAAGCCATCCTAGCTGTTCATAATCGGTCATTCCATGTTCAAGAATTTCTTCCATTGTTTCTACAAAGCAAAAAGATAGAATCTCACAAAAAGGATATACACAATTTAAACATATAATAAACTATCATTACTGTTATAAGTTCCTATATTAGTTAAAAGAAACATTTAATATCCACTAAGTTTCAAATTCTTATCTATGTTTATCATGAATTGGAAACATTTCTCAAGATGCATCATTCATTTCTACAAGTAGGTATTAAGAACATGTATGAAATTTCTCACATAACTTAACTTTCATGCAATACTTATCACATCGCAATTAGATAAAAAGAATCAAGAGTAGAGCTAAAGTTTGCAAATTTAAGATTAGAGAGAAAAATGAAGAGTACCTTGGATGATGAACTTATATAATAATGAGAAAAGTAAAATTATGACTACTAAAGTGACATTTTGCTGAAATGGTCTAATTTCTTCATTCTGGGCGGCGATTTAGGCATATCTGCGACTTCTTTTCAAAATATGCGAGCATGTTCTCGCAGTCCCACCTCGCAGCTGCTCAAGTGGCCAGCTATTTTCCAAAATATCTTGTCTTGGGAATTGTGTCAGGGCGAACTGCGAGTATGTACTCGCAGTCTCATCTCGCAGTTTAAAGTCTGCTTCCTCTCATCTCGCATCTCAAAGTCACAGATCTTCTTCCAGAACTGACTGCGAGTTCTTTTTCCATATTCGGTGATGTTGTACTCGCAGCTTTGGCTCGCGGATGAATTTCAAATTGCACTGTGACTTAGTTTCGGATTTCTGCGACGTCCCTCTCGCCGTTCCTTACTCGCATATTTTCATCAGATTGGGTTGCGACCTTGGATTGCGAGTTCTAACTCGCACATTGCAATTTCCTAACTAGCAAATTCATATCAGAAGGGGCTGTGACTTTGGATTAGAAAACTTGCTAGAATGTTCTCGCAGTCCCTTCTCGCAGCATCTTCTGCATCCTTATCTGCCCTTAACCTGCACAAAACTTCCCACTTTGATGGATCCCAACCTAAGCATGAGCCCATCATCAAAATATACTTATGAAATAATGAAACCTTAACCCCTAAACCTATGTTCTTAATGCATTTGAGAATTTTCACTGGCTCTCAATTTTTGCAAAGAACATTAAGCTAGAGATTAAAAGCATAGAAATTATAATACTTAATATTTACAAACAACATGGCTTTTCTAGCCATCCGATTTTTTATCAAAAATTGCGCTTTCTTTTAAAACGACTTCTTTCACAAAAATAGTCAAAAGGTTTAAGCAATCAATGGTGGAGTAACTCCACTTGTGCTTCCACTATGACTCTCTAGGGGTTTGTTAGGTGAATCAATAGTCTCCTTTCTCTTAAGGATGTACACCTTTTGAATAGGTGTAGCTCTTAACTTGGTTTGAGATTTCCCTTCAACTTGGTCACTCTTGTCCTTTTGGACCCACACTTGAGTGACCCTCCTATACATTAGTCCTCCTACATGCATTTTCCTATTCTCTTTATATTGATTACATTGGGTCTTTTTGTGACCCTTAACATGGCAAAAATAGCATGTACCAGGAAAGTAAGAAATACTACCGTTTTTCTTTTTCGGATGAGGACCCTTGAGACCTTCCTTGGTTGGTTTAAATGATGATGCCTCCTCCTTCTTCATCGGATTCTTGGTGAGAATGGTAATTGTTTGCTCAGCTTGGCCAAGCTCCACTAATAAATCACACTCCTTGACCCTCACGACCTTAAGTGCCACGTCCTTCCTCACTAACTCCTCCTCAAGAGCTTGGCATCTTTTATCTTTCTCTTCCAATTTAATGAGGATCTTCCTCATCCTTCTATTGAACTCCTCTTCTTGGCTTTCAACTAGACTAGCCAATTTTTTCCCTGCCTTGAGGGCTTTTTCTTTTCCTTTTTCAAAGATATCAATCTCCTTGATAAGGTTGATATTCTTCGCATAAACAATCTTGTCCTCAATGACGTCGCTCTCAATCATTCTTCCTTCCTTCTTCTTCTCAAGGAGTCTAACTTCCTCCTCAAATGCTTGAAAGAAATCATCTAATTTGTCATGCTCATCATCATTTTCCAATGGGGTGGGATTAACTTCAACAGGTTCATCTTCAGTCTTGATGTTATAACATGTATGTAACTCCATCCTCTTCTTCTTTTTCTTCTTCTGAAGCACATCAATCTCCACCGTCTCCCCCAACACTATCATTGTCAACCTCCCTTGCAACACATCTACGGTAGTCCTAGCTGTTGCCATGAATGGTCTTCCTAAGAGTATGAGGTGATCTTTAATAGTATGATTTTTGCCAACATCTAACACCATGGAATCCGCTGGAATGGTAAGTTTATCAATTTGGAGGAGCACGTCTTCCACGATCCCAAGAGGGTGTTGTGAGGATTGATCCGCTAACACTAATGACATTGATGTGTGCTTCATGTTGTTCAATCCTAGCTTCTTGTAGATGGAGTAAGGCATCAAATTAATACCCGACCCCAAATCCAACATAGCTTTTTCTTTAGAAATGCCCCCTACCGATTTGTCCATGATAAAACTCCCCAGATCTTTAAGTTTCAATGGAAGATTTTGAGCTATCACCAATCCCAATTTTCCTTCTAACTGTTCTTGAGACTTTGGCCCCCTCTCGAGTTCTATCTTTCCCAACTCTTCTTTCATCTTGTCATGGTTGATCAGTGGCCTATACGGATTCTTTGCTTTGTGAATGACCTCTTGCTCATTCTCCTTTGCAATCTCCTTGCCTATCTGTCTTGCATTTCCTCCCACAACTATCATGTTGATCCACTCAGTATAATCGCTCAGCCTTTTTTCCTTTTCTATCCTTTTCTGGCTCTCACTCAATTGCCCTAATTGAATTGCTAGTTTCTTTATAGCGGCTTCTATACCCACTATTTTTTGATCCACCTCTAGATTGTATGGTTGCAAGGATTGATTATTTTGTTGGTTGTTGTTGTTTTTTCCCCATTGATTTCCACTGTACTGGCCCTGATTGTTCTGGTTATTTTGATGGTTCCAACCTTGCTGATTCCAGCCTTCTGAATGGCCCCGGTTATAATTACCTCCCCACTGATTGTTCCTCCAATTTGGATTGTAATTATTCCCACCATATCCTTGGCCATTCCCTTGGCGATTTTGATAGAACGCTTGAGCTTCCTCCTCACAAAGTGCCAAGCCTCTACCAGGGCACATGTCTGCCCAATGGCCATTTTGCCCACATTATTGGCAAACCATTACTTGTTGTTGTTTCTCGGAACTGCTAGCCAACCCCTTCACATCTCTCATGAGGTTATCTAACTGTCTAGCGATTTCCGATTGTCTCTTCCCTTCCATTTCTGTCCCCCTAGAACTACGTTGTTGAGAATTTTGCCCCAACATCTCGTATCTTTCTAACACCTCTTTCGCTGTCTTCTCTCGCATAGCTCCCCCACATGCATTGTCAACTATTACTTGGGTGAGTCCTAAAAGTCCATCATAAAATGATTGAACCCGACTGACTAGTGTAAACTCATGATGAGGGCATTGGGCCAAGAGTAACTTGAATCTCCCCCATGCCTCATGGAAAGGCTCTCCTTCTTCTTCAACAAATGTGGCTATCTTTCCTCGGATCTCCTTGGTCTTCCATGAAGGAAAGAACTTGTCAAAGAACTTCCGCTCCACCTCTTGCCAAGTAGTGAGTGATCCGGCATTCAAAGCCATTAACCATATCTTGGCATCACTCTTCATGCAATACGAAAAACAACGCATCTGAAACAAATTAGAGCACGGTGTGTATAAAACTATCTAGAGGGGGGGTGAATAGATTTTAAGCTTATTACCCAATTTTTTTTTTTTGTGATTAGTCAAAATTACGAAATTACCCTTAAATAGATAAAGCAATAAATCAAGTATAAAATGCGGAAATTAAATAACACTTGATTTTTACGTGGAAACCCTCACGGGAAAAACCATGGGCTAGTAAGTAAGCCACACTCGAACCTCGAATCCACTAAATGTGTAAACGATTACAACCTAATCCCGGAAGTAATCACACACCTACCTAATCCCGGTATAAGTGAACCTAGTCCGATTGCTTGCGAATTAAGCAACCTAATCCCGGTCACAACACAAGACTTAATTCTCTAAAAAGAGATTAACACCCTAAGTGAATATATGAATATGCAAATGCAACATAGAGCAAGGGAAACCCTATATGCTTATCTAAGATGATGAATATGCAATTAAAAACAATCCTAGATATTAAAACTAAATGACATGTCAATGAGCTTAGATAATCATAGATTAGAAAAACCTAGATATCTATCATAAAAACAACACTCAATCAAATCAACACAACAATCTCTATCTTGAATATTAGAATATAATCTAAGAACAATCAAGTAATAAAAGAGATGCCATAATAAATTAAACACTAATTATGTATGATAATAGTGAAAAACTTACCAAAGCAAGTGTGATGATGAAAGACCCATGCAAGCAAGCATCCTAGATATGCTAGAGAATGCTAGATGAACTTTGATGCAAATGGATTTTTGGTTTGAGTGTTTTGATGAGCAAACTTGATTGCTTTCTCTCTTAAAAATCTCTCTTTTTAAAGTAGGGTTCTTGATGATTAAAGAGTCACACTCAGAACAAGAGAAAGTGATGTATTTATAGGCATGAAAAACAGAGCATGTGAAAAGACAAGTTTGCCCCTGAATCGCACCGATCGGTGGTTTCAATCGGTGGCCAGGCCGCCGATAATAACCACAGAATTGGCCCGAGAGGAATAGGGGACCAACGGCGGTTTCATTCGGCGGTGTCGTGACCGCCGATATAACCGTCGAATCAAACCTGAGATTAAAAAATCAATCAGGTATGAAAACGGCGGTTTCAATCGTGACCGCCGATTCAACCGCCGAATTAGGCCGAGAGATAAAATCAATCAGGTCTTGAACGGCGGTTTCGAACGGCGGTCGTGACAGCCGATAATAACCGCAGAATTGCTCCATACACTACTGGAAGCAAACGGCGGTTTCATTCGGCGGCCAGGCCGTCGATCATAACCGCCGATCACCAACAAAGGTGAAAACCAAGGAAAAGCCAAGGGCATTCTCTGTAGGCGGTCCTCGCGCTAAACCAAGCACATTCTAGTGCATGTGCGGACATTTCCGAAAACAATCGGGAAACGAATTATAAGACAACAAGACACAATTACACACAACAAAATATAACAAATAAGTGCAAGTGTGAAATGTGACAAGTGAAGAGAATGCACACATATGCAATGTATGTTAAGTGAGTGTGTGCAACTAATCTCTTTAAAGAAAAGTAAGCACATAGAAATTTACCTTCGGTGCTTATCAAGACGAGGTCTTCAAAGGGCTAGAGCAATAACACCGATACCTAGGCTACCGTTACAAAGAACCCCCAACATGTGGTTTGTCCACGAAATGAGCCAATCAACAAATGGGAACCTTACAATCTCCCCCTTTGGCTATTTCTTGACAAAAACACCACTCACATTGATTCCTCACATTAAAATAGAAACAACGGGATAACTATGATATTCTATAGTACAAAGAGATAAGAAAATAAAACTTCAAGTCTTCAATCTCTTGTTGAATAATCAAGCCTTGAAAAGAAAGTTTCTAACATTTCCAATACAAGTAAAAAGTGAGATGAATCAAGTGAGAACAAAAACAAGCATTTGCATTTGTAAAAGATTAGGCACAACATTATGAAATGTATGTGTATGCAATGCTCCCCCTCAATGGGTTACTCCCCCTCAATGAATGTTCTCCCCAATATGCACAAATGCTTCTATATTTTGCAACTCCCCTTACCATATACTACTCCCTCTTTTTGTCATGATATAGGCAAAGGAGTAGTCCCCAACCGGGTCACTCATAGCAACGAGAGATAGTAGCATGCAAGATTTGCATAATTACTATAAGTCACATTATGCATCTCAATTAATTTGGAGAGAAACAAGGAGATTTATTTGAAAGAAAATGTGTGAATCAAACATGCTTTGCATACAAGACATGTAGCATTCAAGTCCAAAATACAATGGTATTTGGCAAAGCAATTGACAAAGGTTTCTAATAAGAATTCTGTAAGGATTCCCGTTGTTTTTAATTGGCTTATTTCGTGATCAAACCATATGTGGGGATTCTTTGTAAGGGTAGTTTAGATGTTGTTGTTATTGCTTAGGCCTTTTGAAGACCTCATTATTGACAAGCACCAAAGGTAATACTCTAAGTGCTTACATGTCTTGAAGAGATAGTTGCACACACTCATAACTCATGCATATGTTTAATCTTTGTATGTTGTGTTTCTTTTTGTTGTGCATCAATGCCTATTTACATCTCTTCTTGCTTGTTATTATGATTGCATCTTGTGTTTATAACATCATAGCATTTAGGCTTTTAGGATGCATCTTAGTTTACCTTTGTTCCCCTTGCATGATTGCTTGTGGGGTTCAAAGTTATGGGCTGTGCGCTGGTCCACCTGCACCTGTCGTCCAGCGCCGCTCACCGGCGCAAAACGCCCAGTGGCGTGCTGCTGGTCGTGCGCTGGTCCACACCAGCGCAGGCCACCAGCACAGATCGTCTAGTTCTCTGTGGCCGGTCGTGCGCTGGTCTACACCAGCGCAAGGCCACCAGCGCTGATCGCCCAGTATGGCTCCGCTGGTCTGGCGCCTGTGTGAGCGCATGTCGTCCAGCGCCAAAGCAAAAATGTGCGTGTGCGTTGGTCCTGCGCCTGTCGTCCAGCGTAGGTCCACCAGCGCACAGAGCAATTTTCTGGCGCGTTTTCAAAACGACCTCACTTCACTTATGGCCTCTATATATATGCTAACTTGATTTTAGGTCATTAAGAAGAGTTCTTATTCATGCTTCATACTTAGGATATTTTTCAAGAGAAGAAAAATACACAAAGAACTCATTTTTAATCACTCAAACACTTTTTCATGATCATCAATCATCATCTAGCATCATCTTAGATCATCTAGATGTCATCTTGCATGGAATCTTCATCATACTTTGCTTGGTAAGCTTTTCACTAATATCTTACATGTTTTGTGTTTCTCTTATCTAGCAATCTTAATTAATTACTTGTTTGTTATTTTGTATGCTTTGGATACAATATTGAGATGAGTATGATGTATGTTTGAGAAGTTGTATTGTGCTAGCATATTAGGTTTTGTGCTTAATATTGATTAGCTAAACTAATTGACATGTCATTTAGTTTTGATATCTAGGATTGTTCTTAATTGCATATTAATCATCTTAGATAAGCATATAGGGTTTCCCTTGCTCTATGTTGCATTTTGGATATTCACATATATTCACTTAGGGTTGTATTCTCTTCTAGAGAAAGTAAGTCTTGTGTGTAGCAACCGGGATTAGGTTGCTTAGATCGCAAGCAAATAGGACTAGGTTCACTCATACCGGGATTAGGTAGGTGTGTGATTACTTCCGGGATTAGGTTGTAATCGTTTGCACATTTAGTGGATTCGAGGTTCGAGTGTGGCTTACTTACATAGCCCGTGGTTTTTCCCGTGAGGGTTTCCACGTAAAAACCAAGTGTTGTTTTAATTTCCGCACCATATTACACTTGCTTGTTTATATTATCTTGAGGGCATTTTCGTAATTTTGACTAACACGAAAAATTGGGTAAAAAGCGTAAAATCTATTCACCCCCCCTCTAGATAGCTTTATACACACCGTGCTATAATAAGTTTCAAATTCAAACCAATTTCACCAATGTCATGAGTAAAGCAAGGATATAGAATATATTGATTTCAATTTAAGAACAACTATATCCAACTTTATAAGCTAAACATGGCATGAGCGACTTTCCACCCTATTTGATTTTTCCGGATAAGATATCCGTATGATAGTAGCCATGTTCAACCAATAAAGAAGGAGAGACAATTGGAATGTAAATTCCTTTGAACGGATACAAGATCCTTTATTCATTTTGAGTCTCATAAGCTTTCACACAAGGTTTTGCATTTTAAGAGTATGCAATCATCAATTCATGCTTTTCATGTGAGCATGTTATATGAATTTCATGCTTTTTCATTTGACATTAGCATGTTATTTAAGAATCATCATGTCATGGAGATAATCATAGGTCATTCAAATTATACTTCCTACATACATCTCATAGTCCAAAAATGCATGTTTGAACATAAATATGACATGGATTGTAAACAAGCAAGGTTCACACTTATTGAATTGAAAACATATATATATATGTGCAACCAAGCTTACTCAAACAATTAAAAGAAGAGGCATAAATTATTTAGAATTTTTTGCAAGATACAAGAATGCAAAATAGCTCTCTTTGCTTGAGTTCCCCATATGGGGTCAAATAACAAAACACATCACTCCACAAGACATATCCCAATAGATCTACTTAGTGTTTTAAATCGAGTAGAATCTAAGGGTTTAGTAAATAGGTCCGCAAGTTGATCATTAGTACCTACATGTTCAAGTACTATGCATTTATTTTCAACAAGCTCTCTAATGAAATGATGGCGGATGTCAATATGCTTAGTTCTAGAATGTTGCACCGGATTCTTGGAAATATTAATGGCACTCATGTTATCACAAAAGAGAGTGAGAGTACCTTGGTTGAATCCGTAGTCTACTAGCATTTGCTTCATCCAAATGAGTTGTGTGCATCCACTCCCCGCGGCTATGTACTTGGCCTCAGCCGTGGACAAGGAAATCGAGTTTTGCTTCTTGCAAAACCAAGACACCAAGTTGTTGTCTAGGAAGAAGCAACCGCCCGATGTGCTTTTCCTATTATCACAATTTCCTGCCTAATCCGCATCACTAAAGCCTACAAGACTAGCATTAGTGTCAAAAGAGTACCAAATCCCAAAGTTGGAAGTTCCATTCACATAGCGAATGATTCTCTTTACGGAAGAGAGATGGGACTCCTTGGGATCCGTTTGGTACCTAGCACACACACCCACACCCACACTAAAAGATATATCGGGCCTACTTGCGGTCAGATAAAGCAAGCTACCTATCATGCCCCGATATAGAGTTTGTTCCACACTTTTACCATTAGCATCCTTGCTTAGCTTCAAAGTGGTACTCATGGGTGTATCACAATGTTTGGCATTCTCTAAACCAAACTTCTTCATTAGGTTTTTGGCATATTTGGCTTGGGTTATGAAAATCCCATCATCTAATTGCCTAATTTGCAAACCTAGGAAGTAACTAAGCTCACCAACAAGACTCATCTCAAATTCATGAGACATGACATCAACAAATTGTTGGACCTTGGTGTTGTTGGTGGAGCCAAATACAATGTCATCAACATAGATTTGAGCTATAAATAACTCATCTTTCTTTCTCTTGATGAATAAGGTCTTGCCAACACTACCTCTTGTGTAGTCATTGTCAACCAGAAATTGAGTGAGGCGCTCATACCAAGCCCTCGGTGCTTGTTTCAACCCATATAGTGCCTTCTTGAGGCATAGACATGGTTGGGGTGGTGTGCATCCACAAACCCCTTGGGTTGTTCAACAAACACTTCCTCTTGCAAGAAGCCATTAAGGAAGGCACTCTTGACATCCATTTGGTGCAATTTGAACTTGTGCACACAAGAAATGGACAAGAGAAGCCTAATGGACTCTAAACGGGCAACGGCAGCAAAAGTCTTCTCAAAGTCGATACCCTCAATTTGAGAGTATCCTTGTGCTACAAGTCTAGCCTTGTTCCGCACTATGTTGCCATCCTCATCAGATTTGTTCCTATAAATCCACTTAGTGCCTATCACATGAGTGTTTTTAGGCCTAGGAACTAGAGTCCAAACCTCATTCCTTTCGAATTGGTTTAGCTTTTCTTGCATGGCTAGAACCCAAAATTCATCATTTAAGGCTTCATCAACCTTTTTGGGTTCAATTTGAGAGGTGTAGGCATGTGTAGCTAATTAGATTAGCTATTTGACGCCTAGTTCTAACACCCTCATTCACATCTCCAATAACATCCTCTTTGTTATGGAGCCTTCTAACCCATGGAGCGGGTTCATTAGAGTCCAAGAGAGGGACTCTAGTAATAGGTTGTGTGACTTCATTAATGTCATTGGACGTCCCAACATTGGGAGTCACCACAACCCTCTCCAAAGGAGAGTCATCATCTAAAACTTCCTCCTCCTCATGGTCATTAGACTTGAGCCTTGTATCATCAATAACAACATTCGATGATTCCATGACGGTTCGAGTCTTCAAGTTGAAAACTCTATAAGCTCTACTATTCAAGGCATAGCCAATAGAGATACCCTCATCACTTTTAGCATCAAACTTGCCAAGTTGATCACGGTCATTTAAAATGTAGCATTTGCTTCCAAATGTGTGGAAGTAGCTAACATTTGGCTTCCTACCCTTCCATAACTCATAGGAGGTGTTTCTAGATCCGGGCCTTAGGAAAACACGATTCCTTATATAGCAAGCCATATTAACGGCTTCGGCCCATAGGTTCCTAGGGACATTGTTGCTAAGCAACATCACTCGGGCCATCTCTTGAAGGACCCTGCAAGTCCTAGAGGTGTGTTCAAAATTAATCTAGAGGGGGGGGTGAATAGATTTTATCAAATATTACCCAATTTTCGCATACAAGTCAATTTTACGAAAATGCCCCTACTAGTCAAAAATACATACAAGTGTAATAAGATGTGGAATTTAAATAACACTTGATATATACGTGGAAACCCAACCACTGGGAAAAACCACGGGCTGTATAGTGCGTCACACTCGGAACTCGAAATCACTAATTGAAATGAAGTTTACAACCTATGTAGACCTCGTCTAACACTCCGGTTTGTAACCCCTCACTTCTACCCAACAGGCCTTTATTAGCAACCCTATTCCAATTTGCTTGAGGCCTAAGCAACCTTAGCCTCAAGACTTAATTCTCTAAGAAGAGATGATGCAACCTATGTGAATATGTATGAATATTCAATTAACAAACAAGGCTAGTGAACCTTAGATGCTTATCTAGGATGATGAGATAATCAATTTAAATCAACCCTAGATATCAATTGCTAAATGACATGTCAAATAGCTTAGCTAATCAAAATTAATTAAAAACCTAATTAGCTATCACAAACAACACTCAATCAATTCATCACAATTAATTCTCTAATCTTGTATTTATCATATGATCAAAACATACAAGTAAATTAAAGAGAATAGCTTGATAATAAAAATACTCAAATAAGATGAACTTAATCAAAATCTTACCAAGCAAGTTGTGATGATGCAAACCCAATCATGGATGCTTTCTATCTAGACATAGAAGATGCAATATGAAATTTGATGCACAAGGGATTTGATTTGAGTGGTTAAAGGTGAGTTCTTTTGTATCTTTGTTTTCTTGAAAAATATTCTAAGTATGAAATCTGATAATCAACTCACATAATTGACCTAAAGTTAAAGTGGCATATATATAAGGTGTCAAAACAAAGTGTGTTCGTTTTGAATAAGTTACACCTATTTTTGCCTTGGGCGCTGTACGTAGAGCGCCTCTTGTACAGCGCCTGTACAGCGCCCCTACTCTGTTCTCACGGGAAAACAGAGGGGCGCTGTACGAACAGCGCTCGTACAGTGCCTTCCAAAATTGCATCAGACCTGATGCATTTAAAAATGCATTTTCAACCAGGTCAGGATGGGCGCTGTACGAACAGCGCTTCCAACAGCGCCTGACACTATGTATGAAATCTTAAAAACATGCATGGCATGGCATTGGTCATACAAGATGCAATCATGTAAAGCATGCAAGAAGAGATGATAATGAGCATTAATGAGCACAAAATAACAACACATACACAACATACAAGAGAATGAATTATGCATGAGATGTGAATGTGTGTGTGCAACTAATCTCTTCAAAGCAAATTAAGCACATAGAAGTTTACCTTTGGTGCTTATCAACCTTGAGGACATGAGAGGGTCTTGAGCTTGAATATCTATCACTAAAGCTACCCTTACATACATTCCCCAACATGTGGTTTGTCCACGAAATAAGCCAATCAACAAATGGGAATCCTTACAGACCCTATTCTTCCTCTCAACAACTCCATTTTGTTGAGGTGTCCTAGGAGCCGAGAACTCATGGGAGATGCCTAAGCTATTGCAATAGCTTTCAAAAGAGGCATTCTCAAATTCCCTCCCATGGTCACTTCTAATCCGTTTAATGCTTTTAATGTTAGAATTCATTTCATTTTGTATTTTAGTACAAAGCATTTTAAACTTATCAAAAGTTTCGGATTTTTCTCTAAGAAAATATGTCCATGTAAATCTAGAGAAATCATCAACACAAACAAAAATGTATCTCTTACCACCTAAACTCTCGGTTTGCATAGGACCCATGAGATCCATGTGGAGAAGCTCTAAAGGCTCCTTGGTGGAGAGATACTTGCCCTTTTTGTGCATGCTTTTGGTTTGTTTTCTTTGTTGGCAAGGTCCACAAATACCATTAGCATTCTTCCCAAGCTTAGGGAGGCCACGCACACACTCGAACTTTCCAAGGGTTCTTAAATCCCTAAAGTTCATATGGCCAAGTCTTTCATGCCACAACTCTATTTGCTCATCCATGGACACATTGTTTGAGAATATTCTAGCTTCAAGACAATAGCAATTGTCGCTAGATCTCATACCTTTCAATAAGGTTTGTCCATCGGGCTTTAGGATCGAGCAATCATCTTTACAAAACAAGACGAAATATCCTTCATCACTTAGATGTGAAATGCTTATTAAATTGGCTTTCAAACCATCAACAAATAAAGCATCGGATAAGGAGGGTAATCCAGGAACGGAAATGGTTCTTTTCCCTACAACTTTCTTTTTGGATCCATCACCAAAAGTGACATATCCTCCTTCCTCCATAACAAGAGTCTCGAAAAAACTCTTGTTTCCCTTCATGTGCCTAGAGCACCCACTATCTAAATACCAAAAATTAGAAGAATTTGCCTTCAAGGCTATTTGAGCAACATGGCAAACATTTTCATTCTTTCTAATCCACCTAGAAACAATATTTGCTTTCTTAGTGGTCTTTGGTAATCGGGCTCTAGATGTCCTAGGATCATGCATAACAATTTTATCACTCCTAGGAACATGCATCTTGGCTCTATTCTTTCTCTTTTCAATCATGCTTCTAGTTTTGCACATTTTAATATATCGAAAGCAATGTGGTCTAATATGACCATCAAATCCACAAAAAAGACATATAGGAGTAAAATAAGGAATCATACCTTGTCCTTGTCTTTGTGGATGAATGGGCTCAATCCATCTTCGTTGTTGAACCGATCTAGATTGCTTCCTAGCTTAAGGTTGCATGATTGGCCTTTTTCCTTTGTGAGCCAATTGTGGAGGAATGTTGGCTTGAGAGACCCTAGGGGGTTGAGCTTGAGGTTGCCTTTTTAGCCCCATCTTCACTTGTGCATTTGAACATTGTCCTATTTCTAACTTCTTCCTAGGAATTTGCACAAATGAAGTTTCTTCGTTCCTCAAACTCTTGACAAACACGGTCTTGTTAGAGGTTGAGATCTTCTTGCCATCTTCATACCCAAGACCCCTCTTGTCACATGGACTCTTTCCAACACCAAGCATATGGTCAAGTTTCTTGGTGCTAGAATCCATCTTAGTCATCGACTCTTTTACTTCTTCAAGCTCCCTCGTTAGACTTTCTTCATTCCTCCTTGATAAGACTAACTCCTCTTTTAGCTTATCTTCCATCTTCTTGAATTTTTCCACTTGTTCACTTAAGTGGTCATTATGAGATGAAAGCTCAAGATTTTCTTCTCTCAACATCTTGATCTTTCTTGTGCTCTTGATTGCTAAATCATTAAACTCGGCATGGTATTTAGCAAGCACCTTTTTCTCCACAAAACTATTTATGGAGTTAGAAGAGGAATCACTTTCTTCTCCACTTGAGTCATTTTCCTCTTGACTCAATTCCTCTCTCTCACTAGCACTTTTGCTTTTATAGGAGGAGGCAAAAGCTAGGAGGTTAGCCATGAGCTCTTCATCACTTGAAGACTCATCTCCCTCAATGGAGTCATCACTACTTCCACTCCAAGTAGCGGCCATCACTTTTCCTTTCTTCTTCTCAATGTGATTTGCACATTCGGGGACAAAGTGACCTATGCCACCACACTCGAAACATCGGACCCCTTTCCTTTCCGTCCTTTCTTGCCTAGGTTCAAACTTCTTGAAAGAGCCATTTTTTCTTCAAATCTTGACCTTTTGATCCAAAGCCCTTTCTTCTAAACTTCATAACCTTGTTGAACCTTTTTACAAACAAGGCAAGGTCTTCATCCGAGTCAATCTTCTTTGCCTCCTTTTCATCCTTGGTGGTTTTCAAAGCAATTCCTTTTTGCTTTTTAGGAGGTGTGGAGATAGGACCCTTCCTAGACTCATAAGCTAGAAGTCTCCCAATCACCTCACTCGGCTTCATATCCTTGTATCCAATATTTTCTTCTAAAGCCGTTACTTTTGATTCAAACCTATCCGGAAGAGATCTCATAATCTTTTGCTTGATTCTCCTATCCGAATATGGATCACCAAGTTGATAACTTTGGTTGACTATGTCCATCAACTTGATCTCGAAGTCGTTGAAGCACTCATTCTACTCCATATTAAGCATCTCGAATTGAGTTTGGAGGACTTGAAGCTTAGAGTCCTTCACCACTTCGGTTCCCTCATGTGCAATCTCTAGGATGTCCCAAGCCTCCTTAGCTATCCTAGTATTTTGAATCAATTTGTATTGATTTTCGTCCATAGCACATAAGATGGCATGCATCACCTTCCTATTCCACTTTGAAGCCTCAAACTCTTGCGCGTTCCATTGCGCCTTTGGCTTCAATACTTCTTCTCCTCCTCCACCATCGGAAGTCATCTTGGGTAGATCATATCCGTCTTCCACCGCCATCCATGCACGGTCATGAATTTGGCATATATAGGATTCCATCTTCCCTTTCCGTTGGGAATAGTTCAATCCGGTAAGAAGTGGAGGCCTTGTGCTTCAAGCACCTTCGTTGCCACCACCATTTCTACCGTTTCCACTCATAGTGTTTATGAATGAATGAAATGAATGCAAATATATGAATGATCAAAAATCACACAAAATGCAAAACACACCAAAATAAGCAAGGATCACCTATGTATGTCTAGGAACCTGTTCTGATACCAATTGAAACAAATTATAGCACGGTGTGTATAAAACTATCTAGAGGGGGGGTGAATAGATTTTAAGCTTATTACCCAAAAAAAAAATTTTGTGATTAGTCAAAATTATGAAATTACCCCTAAATAGATAAAACAATAAATCAAGTATAAATGCGGAAATTAAATAACACTTGATTTTTACGTGGAAACCCTCACGGGAAAAACCACGGGCTAGTAAGTAAGCCACACTCGAACCTCGAATCCACTAAATGTGTAAACGATTACAACCTAATCCCGGAAGTAATCACACACCTACCAAATCCCGGTATAAGTGAACCTAGTCCGATTGCTTGCGAATTAAGCAACCTAATCCCGGTCACAACACAAGACTTAATTCTCTAAAAAGAGATTAACACCCTAAGTGAATATATGAATATTCAAATGCAACATAGAGCAAGGGAAACCCTATATGCTTATCTAAGATGATGAATATGCAATTAAAAACAATCCTAGATATTAAAACTAAATGACATGTCAATGAGCTTAGATAATCATAGATTAGAAAAACCTAGATATCTATCATAAAAACAACACTCAATCAAATCAACACAACAATCTCTATCTTGAATATTAGAATATAATCTAAGAACAATCAAGTAATAAAAGAGATGCCATAATAAATTAAACACTAATTATGTATGATAATAGTGAAAAACTTACCAAAGCAAGTGTGATGATGAAAGACCCATGCAAGCAAGCATCCTAGATATGCTAGAGAATGCTAGATGAACTTTGATGCAAATGGATTTTTGGTTTGAGTGTTTTGATGAGCAAACTTGATTGCTTTCTCTCTTAAAAATCTCTCTTTTTAAAGTAGGGTTCTTGATGATTAAAGAGTCACACTCAGAACAAGAGAAAGTGATGTATTTATACGCATGAAAAATAGAGCATGTGAAAAGACAAGTTTGCCCCTGAAACGCACCGATCGACAGTTTCAATCGGCGGCCAGGCCACCGATAATAACCGTCGAATTGGCCCGAGAGGAACAGGGGACCAATAGCGGTTTCATTCGGCAGTGTCATGACCGCCGATATAACCGTCGAATCAAACCTGAGATTAAAAAATCAATCAGGTATGAAAACGGCGGTTTCAATCTTGACCGCCGATTCAACCACCGAATTAGGCCGAGAGATAAAATCAATCAGGTCTTGAACGGCGGTTTCGAACGACGGTTTCGAACGACGGTCGTGACCGCCGATAATAACAACAGAATTGCTCCGTACACTACTGGAAGCAAACGGCGATTTCATTCGACAGCTAGGCCGCCGATCATAACCGCCGATCACCAACAAAGGTGAAAACCAAGGAGAAGCCAAGGGCATTCTTCCTAGGCGGTCCTCGCGCTAAACCAAGCACATTCTAGTGCATGCGCGGACTTTTCTGAAAACAATCGGGAAACGAATTAAAAGACAACAAGACACAATTACACACAACAAAATATAACAAATAAGTGCAAGTGTGAAATGTGACAAGTGAAGAGAATGCACACATATGCAATGTATGTTAAGTGAGTGTGTGCAACTAATCTCTTTAAAGAAAAGTAAGCAGATATAAATTTACCCTCGGTGCTTATTAAGACGAGGTCTTCAAAGGGCTTGAGCAATAACACCGATACCTAGGCTACCCTTACAAAGAACCCCCAACATGTGGTTTGTCCACGAAATGAGCCAATCAACAAATGGGAACCTTACAGCATCCTTAGTTGGTTTTCTGTTAACGCTCCTAACCGTATGGTCATCATAACGTTATAATATTCCTTCATGAATTGAAGAGCATCTTCATTGGGTTTACCAAAGTAAACCGGGACAGTGTTGTAATGCTGATTCTTCAACTCATAGTTTCTTTGTGCATCATTTAACAGAATTGCTGACGGTTGCTCCTCTATCTTAGGTAAATTGAAATCCTTCATAAACCGCTGCCCATCAATTTGTGGTGGTCTAACCGGTGATTCTCGCCTTTCTCTATGCTGAGAACGAGCGGGTGAATGATCATGGCTTCCCATTTGTAGTTTCCTGAAAATTTGTCAATTAACTAATCAAGTCACAATCAAAAAGTTTCAAACTAGTGTTACTTGTACTAATGATGAAATCTTGTGCAAGGATTGCACTCTACTGTAAATTAGCTACTTCCCCGACAGCGGCGCCAAGATTTTGACGCACTCCGGACGTACCTCTAAATAAAAAAATAATAATAATGCTAATGGTACGTACGATTAAAAGAAAGATGAGTGCGCGAGTCTATAACCCTCCGTAAGTGTACAGATCGTTGTCAAGTATAGTGGACACAAGTAAGGGTTATCGTTCCCACGAGGATGTAATTTGTAGAGTGATGTGCTCTCTTCTAAGATTACTTCACTAGTGATTGAATTAAACTAAAAGATGTCTAAATGTATGTGTTATAAAAGAGATATGTTAATGAGACAATGATGTAATATGCTACGAGCAACCTAATAATCCAATCATATTCAATATACATCCATGTTAAGAGGAAGGGTCAAAAGGATCTAATGCCCTATTTCTACTTAGTTCAACCTAACTTTAGGTTGGTCAAGTCTGCATTAACCTCTAATAGAGTTTCAAGTAAAATCTAATCAAGTTTGTTCAACTAAGACATAGATCTACTAATCATGCACAATATCATACCTATACAATAGAGTAATTGTCCTACTCATCATACAACATGAAGTTAATTTAAGCATAAGTGCAAACTCAATGGATATAAAAGAAGTAGATTGAATCATTCAAGGAAGTGTTCACATATATTCAATCATTGAATCCCCAACAAAAGATTTAGCTACTCATGCTAAAGTAAAGACAAAAGAAGGAAAAAGAAAGAGAAAAGAAGCTCATGATGTGCTTGATGCTCCTCCTTGATTTGATTTCTCAGCCTTCCTTGATCTTCAATATTCTTCAAAGCTAAAGTATTTAATCTAAGAACTAATCTCTAGAAAAGTTTTGTTGTGTAAAAAGATCTTAACAATCTTCTACTTCTTTCTTAACTTCTTTCTTAACTATTACACTCTACTCTCTACTTAAAAAAGTAAAATATGCTTATATAGTGGAGGAAAAGATCTGGAGTCGGCCACTTTAAAACTGACGTGGATATGGCTTTTGCGACCACAATCTGCGAGCAAGTACTCGCAGTCTCATGTCGCACTTTGCTCTGCCAATATGTTGCTAGGTTTGTCTGCTGGATGTGTCTCACAGAATCACTAAACCTATTACGCCGTGACCAAGGTCTGCGAGAATTAACTAGCAATATGATGTCGCACTTCTCAAGATTAGGTTGAACGGCTAGGACGAAATCGCAGAATTGACATCGCAGAAAAATGTTTGGTTCGGCTACTAGGTCTGTCTGCTAGATTATCGTCGCAGTTCAATATCGCACGTCCTTCTGGTGAAGATTCTGTGAGTTGTGACTGCGAGAATGGTCTCGCAGCGTTTCCTCGCACTTCAGATCTGTTGGCTTTGACTCGCAGGATTACTTAGCATTGTCTTCTGAAACTGGGCTGCGAGTTGATATCTGCGAGATTGAACTCGCAGCGTCTTCTCGCATCGCACTTTGAAATCTGATCTGCTACTTGGTTATTTTGAGCTGACATCTCATTGCCTCCTGGAGGATAACTGCGACTTGTGACCTGCGAGAATGCACTCGCAACCTTGTTCGAAAATTGTTCCTTTCAGCTCCATTTTCTTCACATTTCTCACCAAGTGTTCATTTTATCCCTGAAATCTCAAATCTCAAATCTCCTGAAAATAACTCCAAACTGCCATTATATAACACAAAAGCTCTCAAAACTCACAAAAAGGGATGGATTAAGGCACTCAAAACATATACATTTTTAGAGTGATCAGGAGACTCCCAATGTTGGGACGTCCAATGGTAATAATAAGGACACAAAACCTCTTGATAGAGTTCCTCATGTGGACTCTAATGAACCCGCTCCATGGGTTAGAAGACTCCATAACAAAGAGGATGTTATTGGAGATGTGAATGAGGGTGTTAGGACTAGGTGTCAAATAGCTAATCTAATTAGCTACACATGCTACACCTTTCAAATTGAACCCAAAAAGGTTGATGAAGCCTTAAATGATGAATTTTGGGTTCTTGCCAAGCAAGAAGAGCTAAACCAATTCGATAGGAATGAGGTTTGGACTCTAGTTCCTAGGCCTAAAAGCACATATGTTATAGGCACTAAGTGGATTTATAGGAACAAATCCGATGAGGATGGCAACATAGTGCGGAAGAAGGCTAGACTTGTAGCACAAGGGTACTCTCAAATTGAAGGTATCGACTTTGAGGAGACATTTGCTCATGTTGCTCGTTTAGAGTCCATTAGGCTTCTCTTGTCCATCTCGTGTATTCACAAGTTCAAATTACACCAAATGGATGCCAAGAGTGCCTTCCTAAATGGCTTCTTGCAAGAGGAAGTGTTTGTTGAACAACCCAAGGGGATTGTGGATGTAGGGAAAAATACGGTCAACGCAGCAGAAGTGAGACTAAAATCGAGTTTAGTATAGTTTAAAATTTTTCCATAATTTATGAACCTTAACCCTTTAAATTAATTAAACATAAATAATCAAAAGTATCATACCTTTGTCGCGTGATCCGATTGACATTGCGTCGATGGTAATCCGCAAGATCTTCCAATCCAATCACGAACGTGAATCACCTAGGAGCGTGGTCTCCCTTTCTTTGAATTATGTACTTGAGGATGGACAACAAAATCTTTTCTTTTTCGTTAGTCACAAAAACTTCTAAGAGATAACGAAGAATGTTCCGATCACTTTTGAATTCTCAATCTAATGATCGAAACTCGCGTGAGCCTTATTCGAAATTGTGCACAAAACCTTTTGATGTAGAAGTTACTAGTGCACTATCGAAATAAGAACAAACTCTTCTCTCTATACCTCTTGACCGAAATTATCACACACTAGTCTAAGAGTTGGATTCTATTTTTCTCAAGTAAAAGAAAAAACTCTCAAGTCCAAAGACTTAGCAATTAAGGTTTTTCAATTCATTTTGCACAAAAAATAAATATATCATATATATTGCCGCACCACTCTTATTTTTTTTCTATAAAATATGTAATACTATATATCTATATTCTTGAATTCAACTTGCATATTATATATTTATATGATAAGTATCACAAATATATATATCTTTTGAAAATAATTCTGCATGCCTTATAATACTTATATATTTTCGGCCTTGTGCCATATATATTTAATATATATTTATATATTGTGGCCAAAAAAACTCTACCATGTAGGATTTTCTTTTGACTTAAATCCTAACCCTAGGTAGATTTCTTTAGAATTCCAAACCCTAATCCAACTCTTTAGTGTATTTGTGACTATATCAAAGACTTCCTAATTTGACTAGATAAATAAATTCCCTTTATTTATCTACTAACCAAATAAAGTCTTTTATATATATTATACTACTATAATAGTATACTACTAAGAAACATATTTCCTAGTCAGAAAAAGATTTTGATTCTCAATTAAATAATTAACTAATAAATTAATTAATTTCCATTTAATCAATCAATAAAATAAAATAATATTTTAGACTATTATTCTAGTCTTGCCGCCCACACCATATACATGGGCCTAATATTATTTTCTTATTTTATTTAATCCATTAGACTTTAATTAAAAAGCCCACATGTGAACCAGACCCATTCTTACTAAAAGAAACAAGCCCACATGCCTTTCATTAATATATTAATATAATTGATCAGCCCATTAAATAAATAATGTGCAAATTATATTCTTAATATATTAAATACAATTCTAGATGGACCCATAAATTGGTCCGGTAGAATATATCAAGTGATCCATGCAAGTCCGTGTGGATTGGGGATCTTGGCGGGCTATCTAAATTTAAGCTTCAATAGACATAACCTAATCACAATCAACAAATGATTCACTTAGGTCCGATCCATTAATTTTAACTCATTCCACTAAAAAGCTAAAATTGAACTCTTAAATAAAGATAGAATAAGAAGATGTTTCTCATTCATACCCTAGACAATCTTATTGGAGATGGTGTATCCTCGTGAATAATATCAGTAATCGCCAAGAGCTCATAGACCGCATATAGCTCTTCTAGTTACCATATTTACTCATATGACCACGTTTTGAACTTGGATACTTTGACTTGTCCAGAAGCCATATTTTCAATAGACACTATCGAAAACTCAACGTTGAGATTTAATATCCAATTACCTCAAAACATCCATATGATGATATTATACTCTCATTTAATAAATGGAGCCACGATGTCCATATCTATAAATGAAGTCCTCTATCGATTAACAAATGAATATCACCAAACTATCGAGGATAGACTATGCGATATAATCGTACTCATTGATAACTCAAATGATATCACTTGCAACCATAAGTCCATCACTTATCTCAGGATTAAGATAGACTCTCCGATTGTCCTGATAATGAAAAGACTTTTATCTACTGACGGTTATAGATAAAGTATTTCATTGTGATCCAGTTCAATGCACCCAGTGCACTAGATTCTTTTGCTCGAAGACACTCCGATGATTTTAGACTCATCATATCTCATTTGATCCCACTCAAATGCTAGCAAAAGAATTCTACAACTTTAACAAGATAAAGGTGCCCAACCTTTAACTTAAGTTGTGAACAATATTCAAGACTAACTAAAGAATTGTGTCTACCACATACATATCCAGATGTACGAACAATTCTTCTTTTCTCATAGTCTTTAGACGTTATGATTATTTACTTTTGACAATTATAATAATTAAACTATAAATGCTATAAGATTTGTTAAACCAGAAATCACATTATTAATATGAATAGATTGTCAAAAACACTATTACACTCTTGCTATTGAGCATAATCCTAACAGTGGATGTATACCACCCCAACCATGTCTATCGCCTCAAGAAGGCTCTATATGGGTTGAAACAAGCACCGAGGGCTTGGTATGAGCGTCTCACTCAATTTCTTGTTGACAATAACTACACAAGAGGTAGTGTTGATAAGACACTATTCATCAAGAAAGACAATGATGAGCTTTTCATAGCTCAAATATATGTTGATGATATAGTTTTTGGCTCCACCAACAACACCAAGGTCCAACAATTTGTTGATGTCATGTCTCATGAATTTGAGATGAGTCTTGTTGGTGAGCTTAGTTACTTCCTAGGTTTGCAAATTAGGCAATTAGATGATGGGATTTTCATAACCCAAGCCAAATATGCCAAAAACCTAGAGAAGAAGTTTAGTCTAGAAAATGCCAAACATTGTGATACACCCATAAGTACCACTTTGAAGCTAAGCAAGAATGCTAGTGGTAAAAGTGTGGAACAAACTCTATATCAGGGCATGATAGGTAGCTTGCTTTATTTGACCGCAAGTAGGCCCGATATATCTTTTAGTGTGGGTGTGTGTGCTAGGTACCAAGCGGATCCCAAGGAGTCCCATCTCTCTTCCGTAAAGAGAATCATTCGCTATGTGAATGGGACATCCAACTATGGGATTTGACACTCTTTTGACACTAATGCTAGTCTTGTAGGCTTTAGTGATGCGGATTGGGCAGGAAATTGCGATGATAGGAAGAGCACATTGGGCGGTTGCTTCTTTCTAGGCAACAACTTGGTGTCTTGGTTTTGCAAGAAGCAAAACTCAATTTCCTTGTCCACGGCCGATGCCGAATACATAGCCGTGGGGAGTGGATGCACACAACTCCTATGGATGAAGCAAATGCTAGTAGACTACGGATTCAACCAAGGTACACTCACTCTCTTTTGTGATAACATGAGTGCCATTAATATTTCCAAGAATCCAGTGCAACATTCTAGAACTAAGCATATTGACATCCGCCATCATTTCATTAGAGAGCTTGTTGAAAATAAATGCATAGTACTTGAACATGTAGGTACTAATGATCAACTTGCGGACCTATTTACTAAACCCTTAGATGCTACTCGATTTAAAACACTAAGTAGATCTATTGGGATATGTCTTGTGGAGTGATGAGTTTTGTGATTGACCCCATATGGGGAACTCAAACAAAGAGAGCTATTTTGCATTCTTGTCACTTGCAAAAATTTGAAATATCTTATGCCTCTTCTCTTAATTGCTTGAGTAAGCTTGGTTGCACATATGTATATATGTTTTCAATTCAATAAGTGTGAACCTTGCTTATTTACAATCCATGTCATATTTATGTTCAAACATGCATTTTTGGACTAGGAGATGTATATAGGAAGTATGATTTGAATGACTTATGGTTATCTCCATGACATGATGATTCTTTAATAACATGCTAATGTCAAATGAAAAATGATGAAATTCATATAACATGCTCACATGAAAAGCATGAATTGATGATTGCATATTCTTAAAATGCAAAACTTGTGTGAAAGCTTATGCGACTCAAAATGAATAAAGGATCTTGTATCCGTTCAAAGGAATTTATATTCCAAATGTCTCTCTTTCTTTATTGGTTGAACATGGCTACTATCATACGGATATCTTATCCGGAAAAATCAAATAGGGTGCAAAGTTGCTCATGCCATGTTTCGCTTATAAAGTTGGATATAGTTGCTCTTAAATTGAAATCAATATATTCTATATCCTTCCTATACTCATGACATTGGTGAAATTGGTTTGAATTCTTATTAGAAACCTTTGTCATTTGCTTTGCCAAATACCATTGTATTTTGGACTTGAATGATACATGTCTTATATGCAAAGCATGTTTGATTCACACATTTTATCAAAATAAATCTCCTTGTTTCTCTCCAATTAATTGAGATGCATAAAGTGACTTATATTGATTATGCAACTATCTTGCATGCTACTATCTCTCGTTGCTATGAGTGACCCGGTTGGGAACTACTCCTTTGCCTATATCATGACAAAAAGGGGGGAGTATGATATGGTAAGGGGAGTTGCAAATTGTAGTGGCAATTGTGCTTGTTGGGGAGAATATACATTGAGGGGGAGTAACCCGTTGAGGGGGAGCATTGCATACACATATATTGCATAATGTTGTGCCTAATATTTTACAAATGCAAATGCTTGTTTTTGTTCTCACTTGATTAATCTCACTTTTTACTTGTATTGGAAATGTTAGAAACTTTATTTTCAGGGACTGACTATTCTACAAGAGGTTGAAGACTTCAAGTTGCATTTTCTTATCTCTTTGTAATGTAGAATATCATTGTAGTCCCGTAGTTTCTATTTCTTTGTGAGGAATCAATGTGAGTGGTGGTTTTGTCATGAAATAGCCAAAGGGGGAGATTGTAAGGTTCCCATTTGTTGATTGGCTCTTTTCGTGGTCAAACCACATGTTGAGATTCTTTGTAAGGGTAGCGTAGGTATTGGTTTTATTGTTCGAAGCCCTTTGAAGACCTCGTCTTGATAAGCACCGAAGGTAAATTTCTATGTGCTTACTTGTCTTGAAGAGATAGTTGCACACACTCACAACTCATGCATATGTTTAATACTTATATGTTGTGTGTCTTATTTTTATGCATTAATGTTCATTAACATCTCTTCTTGCTTGTTTTCATGATTACATCATGCATTGTCCATTGCCTTGTCTTACATAGCCTTCGATTTCTTGCATTGCAAAGGGCGCTGTTCAAAGTGCTCTACAAGGCGCTGTTTGAACAGCGCCCAAATGACCTGATTCAAAAATGGTCATTTTAATGCATCAGGTCTGATGCATTTTGTTGAGGCGTTGTACGAGCGCTGTACACAAACGCTGTTCGTACAGCGCCCGATCAAGACCTGATTGAAATTGTATTTTAAATGCATCAGGTCTGATGCAGTTTGTTGAGGCGCTATACGAACGCTGTACAGAAGCATTGTTCGTATAGCGCCACTCTATTTTCCCGAGAGAACAGAGTTGGGGCGCTGTACAGAAGCGCTCTACGTACAGCGCCCAAGGCAATATTGTGGTGTCACTTATCAAAATGACCACACTTCATATTGACTCCCTATAAATATGCCACTTTGACTTTAGGTCAATTAAGAGAGTTCATATTCAGATTTCATACTTAGGATATTTTTCAAGAGAAGAAAAAATTCCAAGAACTCAATTTTTATTTACTCAAACACTTTTTCATGATCATCAATCATCATCTAGCATCATCCTAGATCATCTAGATGTCTCTTTGCATGGATTCTTCATCACACTTTGCTTGGTAAGCTTTTCACTAATATCTTACATATTTTGTGTTTTTCTTAACACGCAATCTCAATTTATTATACAAGATTGAGATTAGTGTGTTGTATGTTTGAGAAGTTGTATTGTGATAGCTAATTAGGTTTTGTGCTTAATCTTGATTAGCTAAACTATTTGATGTTCATGTCATTTAGTTTTAATATCTAGGATTGTTCTAATTGCATATTAATCATCTTAGATAAGCATATAGGGTTTCCCAAGCTCTATGTTGCATTTGGATATTCATATATTCACTTAGGGTGTTATTCTCTTCATTGAGAAAGTAAGTCTTGTGTGTAGCTTCCGGGATTAGGTTGCTTAGATCGCAAGCAAATCGGACTAAAAGCATGCACAAAAAGGGCAAGTATCTCTCCACCAATGAGCCCCTAGAGCTTCTCCACATGGATCTCATGGGTCCTATGCAAACCGAGAGTTTAGGTGGAAAGAGATACATTTTTGTTTGTGTTGATGATTTCTCTAGATTTACATGGACATATTTTCTGGATCACATCTAGAACCCTCAATAGATAATAGTCTTTTCATTATCAGGACAACCGGAAAGTCTATCTTAATCCTAAGATAAATGATGGACTTATGGTTGCAAGTGGTATCGTTTGAGTTATCAATGAGTACGATTATATAGCATAGTCTATCCTCGATAGTTTGGTGGTAATCATTTGTTAATCGATAGAGGACTTCATTTATAGATATGGACATCGTGGCTCCATTTATTAAATAAGAGTAGAATATCATCATATGGATGTTTTGAGGTTTTGGATATTAAATCTTAACGTTAAATTTTCAATAGTGTCTATTGAAACATGGCTTCTGGACAAGTCAAAATATCCAAGTTCAAAATGTGGTCATATGAGTAAATATGGTAACTTGGAGAGCTATAGGCGGTCTATGAGCTCTTGGCGATTACTGATATTCTTCACGAGGATTCACTATCTCCAATAAGATTGTCTACGGTATGAATGAGAAACATTTACTTATTCTATCTTTATTTAAGAGTGCAATTTTAGTTCTTTAATTGAATGAATTAAAATTAATAGATTGAACCTAAGTGAATCATTTGTTGATTGTGATTAGGTTATGTCTATTGAATCTTAAATTTAGATAGCCCGCCAAGATCCCCAATCCACACGGACTTGCATGGATAACTTGATATATTCTACCGGACTGATTATGTGTCCATCTAGAATTGTATTTAATATATTAAGAATATAATTTGCACATTATTTATTTAATGGGCTGTTTAATTATATTAATATATTAATGAAAGACATGTGCGCTTGTTTCTTTTAGTAAGAATGAGTCTAGTTCACATGTGGACTTTTTATTTAAAGTCTAATGGATTAAATAAAATAGAAAATAATATAAGACCCATGTATGCTACTTGGGCGGCAAGACTATAATAATAGTCTAAAATATTATTTTATTTTATTATTTAATTAAATAGGAATTAATTAATTGGTTGATTAATTATTTAATTAAGAATCAAAATCTTTTTCTGACTAGGAAATATGTTTCTTAGTATTATACTATTGTTGGTAGTATAATAAATATTAAAGACTTTATTTGGTAAGTAGATATTTTATTTATCTAGTCAAATTAGGAAGTCTTTGATATAGTCACAAATACACTAAAGAGTTGGATTGGGGTTTCGAATTCTAAAGAAATCTACCTAGGGTTAGGATTTAGGTCAAAAGATATAAATCCTATTTTGGTAGAAGATTTCGGCCACTAATATATATTATAGGTGGAATGCAAATTTCGGCAACATATATATATATGATAAGTGGCATGCAGAATTCGTGGCCTATGGATTGAGATATATATTATTTATATGGGATAACGAATTGGTTGCACTAATATATATGATTTATGGCAATTAGGATTCTGTTATATAAAGACATATATATACATATTATGGCTATAAGAATTGGTAGAACCCTAAGGTCTTGAACGAAGGAGCTATTTCTTTTTCTTAGACTAGTGTGATTTTCGGCCAAGTGAGAAAAGAAGAGAGAAACGTTTTTATTTCGATAGTGCACTACTAGCTTTGACAATCAAAAAGGCTTTGTGCACAATTTCGAATAAGGTTCATGTTAGGATTATGCTTAATAGCAAGAGTGTAATATTGTAATTGACAATCTTTTCATATTAATAAAGTGATTTCTAGTTTAACAAATCTTATAGCATTTATAGTTTAATATTATAATTGTCAAAGTAAATAATCATAAGGTCAAAAGACTATAAGAAAAGAAGAATTGTTCGTACATCTGGATATGTATGAGGTAGACACAATTCTTTAGTTAGTCTTGAATAATGTTCACAACTTAAGTTAAAGGTTGGGCACCTTTATCTTGTTAAAGTTGTAGAATTCTTTTGCTAGCATTTGAGTGGGATCAAATGAGTTATGATGAGTCTGAAATCAACGAAGGGTCTTCGAGTAAAAGAATCTAGTGCACTGGGTGCATTGAATAGGATCACAATGAAATACTTTATCTAGAACCGTCAGTAGATAAAAGTTTTTTCATTATCAGGACAATCGGAGAGTCTATCTTAATCCTGAGATAAATGATGGACTTATGGTTGCAAGTGTTATCATTTGAGTTATCAATGAGTACGATTATATAGCATAGTCTATCCTCGATAGTTTGGTAGTATTCATTTGTTAATCGATAGAGGACTTCATTTATAGATATGGACATCCTGGCTCCATTTATTAAATGAGAGTAGAATATCATCATATGGATGTTTTGAGGTATTGGATATTGAATCTTAACGTTAAGTTTTCGATAGAGTTTATTGAAACATGGCTTCTAGACAAGTCAAAATATCCAAGTTCAAAATGTGGTCATATGAGTAAATATGGTAACTTGGAGAGTTATAAGCGGTCTATGAGCTCTTGGCGATTACTGATATTCTTCACGAGGATACACCATCTCCAATAAGATTGTCTAGGGTACGAATGAGAAATATTTACTTAAACTATCTTTATTTAGGAGTTCAATTTTAGCTCTTTAGTGGAATGAGTTAAAATTAATAGATCGGACCTAAGTGAATCATTTGTTGATTGTGATTAGGTTATGTCTATTGAAGCTTAAATTTAGATAGCCCGCCAAGATCCTCAATCCACACGAACTTGCATGGATCACTTAATATATTCTACCGGACCAATTTATGGGTCCATCTAGAATTGTATTTAATATATTAAGAATATAATTTGCACATTATTTATTTAATGGGCTGTTTAATTATATTAATATATTAATAAAAGACATGTGCGCTTGTTTCTTTTAGTAAGAATGAGTCTAGTTCACATGTGGACTTTTTATTTAAAGTCTAATGGATTAAATAAAATAAAAAATAATATAAGACCCATGTATGCTACTTGGGCGGCAAGACTATAATAATAGTCTAAAATATTATTTTATTTTATTATTTAATTAAATAGGAATTAATTAATTGGTTGATTAATTATTTAATTAAGAATCAAAATCTTTTTCTGACTAGGAAATATGTTTCTTAGTATTATACTATTGTTGGTAGTATAATAAATATTAAAGACTTTATTTGGTAAGTAGATATTTTATTTATCTAGTCAAATTAGGAAGTCTTTGATATAGTCACAAATACACTAAAGAGTTGGATTGGGGTTTCGAATTCTAAAGAAATCTACCTAGGGTTAGGATTTAGGTCAAAAGATATAAATCCTATTTTGGTAGAAGATTTCGGCCACTAATATATATTATAGGTGGAATGCAAATTTTGGCAACATATATATATATGATAAGTGGCATGCAGAATTCGTGGCCTATGGATTGAGATATATATTATTTATATGGGATAACGAATTGGTTGCACTAATATATATGATTTATGGCAATTAGGATTCTGTTATATAAAGACATATATATACATATTATGGCTATAAGAATTGGTAGAACCCTAAGGTCTTGAACGAAGGAGCTATTTCTTTTTCTTAGACTAGTGTGATTTTCGGCCAAGTGAGAAAAGAAGAGAGAAACGTTTTTATTTCGATAGTGCACTACTAGCTTTGACAATCAAAAAGGCTTTGTGCACAATTTCGAATAAGGTTCATGTTAGGATTATGCTTAATAGCAAGAGTGTAATATTGTAATTGACAATCTTTTCATATTAATAAAGTGATTTCTAGTTTAACAAATCTTATAGCATTTATAGTTTAATATTATAATTGTCAAAGTAAATAATCATAAGGTCAAAAGACTATAAGAAAAGAAGAATTGTTCGTACATCTGGATATGTATGAGGTAGACACAATTCTTTAGTTAGTCTTGAATAATGTTCACAACTTAAGTTAAAGGTTGGGCACCTTTATCTTGTTAAAGTTGTAGAATTCTTTTGCTAGCATTTGAGTGGGATCAAATGAGTTATGATGAGTCTGAAATCAACGAAGGGTCTTCGAGTAAAAGAATCTAGTGCACTGGGTGCATTGAATAGGATCACAATGAAATACTTTATCTAGAACCGTCAGTAGATAAAAGTTTTTTCATTATCAGGACAATCGGAGAGTCTATCTTAATCCTGAGATAAATGATGGACTTATGGTTGCAAGTGTTATCATTTGAGTTATCAATGAGTACGATTATATAGCATAGTCTATCCTCGATAGTTTGGTAGTATTCATTTGTTAATCGATAGAGGACTTCATTTATAGATATGGACATCCTGGCTCCATTTATTAAATGAGAGTAGAATATCATCATATGGATGTTTTGAGGTATTGGATATTGAATCTTAACGTTAAGTTTTCGATAGAGTTTATTGAAACATGGCTTCTAGACAAGTCAAAATATCCAAGTTCAAAATGTGGTCATATGAGTAAATATGGTAACTTGGAGAGTTATAAGCGGTCTATGAGCTCTTGGCGATTACTGATATTCTTCACGAGGATACACCATCTCCAATAAGATTGTCTAGGGTACGAATGAGAAATATTTACTTAAACTATCTTTATTTAGGAGTTCAATTTTAGCTCTTTAGTGGAATGAGTTAAAATTAATAGATCGGACCTAAGTGAATCATTTGTTGATTGTGATTAGGTTATGTCTATTGAAGCTTAAATTTAGATAGCCCGCCAAGATCCTCAATCCACACGGACTTGCATGGATCACTTAATATATTCTACCGGACCAATTTATGGGTCCATCTAGAATTGTATTTAATATATTAAGAATATAATTTGCACATTATTTATTTAATGGGCTGATCAATTATATTAATATATTAATGAAAGGCATGTGGGCTTGTTTCTTTTAGTAATAATGGGTCTGGTTCACATGTGAGCTTTTTAATTAAAGTCTAATGGATTAAATAAAATATGAAAATAATATTAGGCCCATGTATATGGTTTGGGCGGCAAGACTAGAATAATAGTCTAAAATATTATTTTATTTTATTGATTGATTAAATGGAAATTAATTAATTTGTTAGTTAATCATTTAATTGAGAATCAAAAAAAATTTCTTATCAGGAAATATGTTTCTTAGAGTTATACTATTGGTAGTAGTATATTAAAGATAAAAGACTTATTTGGTAAGAAGATAAATAATAAGGTTTATTTATCTAATTAAATAAGGAAGTCTTTTAATAAGTCATAACAGAATTAAACACTTATGAGTTGTATTAGGGTTAGGATTCTAAGGTTGATAGGAATTAGGGTAAAGCACAAATCCTCTTTAGGAGAGAATTCGGCCAACCCTAAATCCTAATACAAGAAGAATTCGGCAACCCTAATAATAATACAAGAAGAATTCGGCCACCCTATATATTTGATAGGAGAGCATTCGGCCACATCTTCTTCCTCTCCTAGCTTGAGTGAATTTTTTCTTTTGCTTAGAAAAATAATTCATACTCTAGACACCCTAATTTCGGCCAAGAGAGAAATAGAAAAAGAGAGTTCTAATTTCGATAGTGCACTTGTAAGCTTGAATATCAAAAAACTTTGTGCACAACTTCGAATTAGGTTCACGCGAGTTTCAATCTTAACGGTTGTTAAATTCAAAAATGACCAGAACATACTTTCTAGTTTCTTGGATTTTATTGTGACTAACGATCAGGAGGAGAGATTTTGTTTTCCATCCTTAGGTACGCAATTCAAAGAAAGGGAGACCACGCTCCTAGGTGATTCACGTTCGTGATAGGATTGGAAGATCTTGCAGATTACCATCGACGCAAAGTCAATCGGATTACACGACAAAAGGTATTCTACTTTTTAGTATATATATATGTTTAATTAATTTAAGGGTTAAGGTTCATAATATGAAAAATTTTAAACTATACTGAACTCGATTTTAGTCTCGCTTCCGCTGTGTGACCGTATTTTTCCCTTCAATTGGTATCAGAGCCTGGTTGTACCCTTTAATTAATTAACGTATGTATACGTGAATCTATTTCTTTTTATTGTGATTATGCATGTTTTAGAAAGAGATGGCACTCTAGGTATTCTCATACATAATTACATGTTGAATGTATGGATTTATATATGTTGTTATAAAGTGAATTGTTGTTGCTCGATTTTGGTCCTAGAATTTCAATGTATTTTTGTTTCCGAATTGTAACAAGAAGGGTGACCTATTATCGTCACAAGTTCCTTCTTGGTAGTTGCTAAGTTTTTTTTTATTTTATTTTACTATTGTAATAAAAATTCTGCAGTAGAAAATTTTATTAAAAATACTGCACTTTTATTGTTAAAAAAATCTGCAGTAGGTTTAATTAAAAAAAAAAAAAACTGCAGTATTTTATATGTATATATACTACTGTAATATTTTCAAGTATCGAAGATTAGAAGATTAGAAGATATGGAAGCAACCGGAACGAAGTTGGGCTCGTGCGCACCATAGCAACGAGCGTGTGTGCAATTTAGCACGCAGTTGCGCTTGTTGTGGTATGGGCTGCGCACGGCAGCCCTTTGGATCTTATGGGCTGCGCACGGCAGCCCTTTGTGGTGCTGTGGAGTGTGCACGCCCATAGGAGGCAGCCAAGGGGTGTGCGAGTGGACGATGGCCGCTTGAAGACTTGTTCGCCAAGGAAGGAGTTTTTGTATTCCAAACAAATGTAATTTATTTGTTTTTCTATGATGGACCAAAATTGTGGCTATTTATTTTTCGTAAATATTACAATATTTGTTATTGTATGATAACATGTCATATAGAATGGGAGTGCCACTCATATATCTCTTTTGGTATGAACATGCATTGAATGAATTAGGTATCTAAATTGGCATCTAGATAACTTGGTAAATCATTCTATGGGATTTAATCACACGCCTTAAATAATTGAGTGGGAGAAGGTGTTTTGCAACACCTATGGCCTCCAAGGTTAGTTGAGCTTTATTATTTATTGGTAATCCTCCCAAGGGGCGTCCATGAATGGAATTTAGCAACATACTTCCTTACAAGGATAGACTAGACAATTGACTCAAACGAGATCTACTCCCCAAGGAGGGATTTTCGTGAGAGAAAATATTGAGGGTCGATATCTTGGTAACACACTCAATGTGATTTTATTGATATCCTTCCAAGAGTTCTAGTCAATAAAATCACAAGGCTAAAATTGAAAACGCTGGTTGTTATGTTAACAATTAGGTGGGACCTAGTCCAACTAGTAAATGGTATGTACTCCCAAATGAGGCGTAACATTTATGGGTGTTGGATTACCGTTGAATTTTTATGATTGAGTTATTTATTTAAATCAAGATAAATATTTGAAAGTGCTTTATCATGATTATTTACTCATATATATTTTTGTTTTATTCAGAAATCATGACCCCATCACTTATGAACATCTTAAAAGATAACACTTTAACTGGAGATAATTATGTCACATGGAAAAGGAAAATTGGGTTGTTGCTGCAAAGTGAAAAACAAAAGTTTGTTCTGACTACTCCTAAACCACATGCTCCTAATAATGAATCTAATATAATGCAAAGAGATGAGTATGAGCAGTGGAAGACTTCAAATGATATGGCCAAATGTTACATTATGGCTACTATCTCCGACGTGTTGCAACAGCAGCATGAAGGAATGGAGTCTGCTGCTGATATAATGATGTCTTTAGAGGAGATGTTTGCTATGAGGTCCAGGACGACTAAGAGAGAGGCAGTGACTGCTTTTATGAATCTTAGGATGAAACTTGGACAGTCTGTGAAGGATCACATGATGAAAGTCATAGCACATCTCAACATTGCTAAACTAAATGGCGCTGAGATAGATGGTGAGACAAAAATTGACATGGTTGTCAACTCACTGTCAGATTCCTTTGATCAGTTCAAATTGGACTACACTTTGAACAAAAAGGAATACACCTTGCAAGGCCTGATGCAAGATGTTCAAAGCGTTAAAAAGATCCTTGTGAAAAGCAAAGGTCAAGAGATTCATATGGTTGGTAAAGTTGTTACTGTTAAGACCCGTCAGAAGGTCAAGAAACAACAAAAGAAAAAGCAACTTGGGCCTACCAAGAAGGAGACCAAGAAAGTAACCAAGATCAAAGGGAAATGCTTCCTTTGTGATGAAAAGGGACATTGGAAAAGAAATTGCCCAAAGTCTCAGAATAAGAAGGAAGAAGGTAATGTTAATTATCTTGAAACATGTTTTCTGGCAGATTCTACAGATTCTTGGATCATAGACTCTGGAGCCACTAATCATGTTTGTTATTCCTTGCAGGGGTTCCAAGAAAGGAGAAGGCTGAATAAGAATGAATCAATTTGCGCTTGGGCAACGGAACGTTAGTGTCTGCAAGTGCAGTGGGAGATATTAGAGTTTACCTGGATTCTAGAAGGCATTTAGATTTAATAGACGTTTATTATGTACCTCAATTTAAGAGGAATTTAATTTCAGTTTCTTGTTTAAATAAATTTGGATATTCGGTTACTTTTAATAAAGTTTTTATTATTAGTAAGAATGACAAAATTATTTGCGAAGGTACATTGGAAAATGGTCTATACTTTTTGCATAGAAATATCTCTCACTCGTTAGACACAGAATTAACGGAACCTAATCATAAAAGAGTAAAATTATCAATAGATAAAACCTACCTATGGCATTTACGCCTAGGTCATATTAACCTTAATAGGATTAAAAGATTGGTAAGTGACGGACCTTTAAGTGACTTAAAGGTTGATGATCTACCAACTTGTGAATCTTGTTTGAAAGGTAAGATGACCAAAAGGTCATTCTCGGCCAAAGGCGCAAGAGCCACTGAATGTTTAGGATTAATACACACTGATGTATGTGGTCCTATGAGCATTCAAGCTAGAGGTGGATATGAGTACTTCATCACCTTCACAGATGATTACTCAAGAATTGGCTATGTGTATCTCATGCGACATAAGTCGGATGCTTTTGACATGTTCAAAGCATTCAAAGCTGAAGTAGAAAATCAGCTTGACAAACACATAAAAATCTTGAGATCTGATCGTGGTGGAGAATATCTATCTAATGAGTTTCAGCAATGTCTTATTGATAATGGGATGGTTTCTCAGTTTTCTGCACTAGGTACACCTCAACAGAATGGGGTATCAGAAAGGAGAAATAGAACTCTTTTGGATATGGTTAGGTCTATGTTGAGTTATTCAACACTTCCTATTTCTTTTTGGGGATATGCTTTACAAACTGCAATATACATTCTAAACGATGTACCATCTAAGTCCATTCCTCAAACACCGCATGAGTTGTGGACTGGGCACAAGCCTAGTTTACAACACTTAAGGATATTTGGTTGTCCTGCGCATGTGTTAAAAGGAAAGACAGAAAAGATGGAGTCCCGTTCGGAAACATGCATATTTGTAGGGTATCCAAAAGAAACTAAAGGATATTATTTCTATAGTCCTTCAGATCTTAAAGTATTTGTTTCGACAAATGCTAAATTTCTGGAAAAGGACTATATGAATGATTTTGTACCTAGAAGTAGAATTGTCCTGAATGAGATGTCAGGAGATACAATTCCACGAGAGGTTACACAACCTAACCCAATTGTAAGTTCCAATCCAACACCAAATCAACAACCTACCATTCCTCGTCGTAGTGGGAGGGTTAGTACATAACCCGAAAGATACATAGGTCTGGAAGAATCAGCGGAGAATCTCCCGGACGACGATGATCCCTACACGTATAAGGAAGCAATGGAGGATGTTGATAGTCGCCATTGGCAAAAGGCAATGCAATCTGAGATTGAATCCATGTTCGATAGCAAAGTCTGGTCCCTTATAGACTTGCCTAAAGGGATAAAACCCATTGGGTGCAAGTGGGTATACAAAAGGAAAAGAGGTATGGATGGAAAGGTGGAAACCTTTAAAGCTAGATTGGTAGCTAAAGCTTATACACAGAAAGAAGGTATCGATTAAGAGGAAACCTTCTCTCCTGTGGCCATGCTTAACTCCATTAGGATACTCTTATCCATTGCAGCATCTTTAGATCTAGAGATTTGGCAAATGGACGTCAAGACAGCTTTCCTTAATGGAAGTCTTGATGAAAGCAGCTACATGATGCAACCAGAAGGATTCATTGAGAAATGCCAAATGGAAAAGGTATGGAAGTTGCAGAAATCCATATATGGATTAAAGCAAGCATCCAGATCCTGGAACATAAGGTTCGATCAAGCTGTGAAAGGTTTTGGATTTATTCAGAATCCTAACGAACCTTGTGTGTACAAAAGGATTAAGGGTGACAAGTTGGTTTTCCTAATTCTTTATGTTGATGATATACTACTCATTGGAAACGATGTAGGTGTATTGACATCAGTAAAAGAATGGTTAGCAAAACAATTTGATATGAAGGACTTAGGAGAAGCAAGTTTTATTCTAGGTATCCAAGTAATAAGGGATAGAAAGAATAAAACGATTGCATTATCCCAAGCTTGATACATAGACAAGATCTTGTCTAGGTTTTCCATGCAGGATTCCAAGAAAGGTATGTTACCTTTCAGACAAGGAATCAAACTTTCTAAGGAACAAGTTCCTAAGAATGAGCATGAAGAGCAATTCATGAGTAGAGTTCCATATGCCTCGGCAGTTGGAAGTCTCATGTATGCAATGCTCTGCACTAGACCAGATATTTGTTTTGCTGTTAGCATAGTTAGCAGGTTTCAATCGAAACCTGGTCCTGATCACTAGACGGCAGTGAAGCATATTTTCAAGTATCTCAAGAGAACGAGAGATAATATGCTTATATACTCTGGAGGGGATTTAATTCCCATTGGGTATACAGATTCTGATTTCCAATCAGATTATGACTCCAGAAAATCCACATCAGGAGCTGTGTTTACTATTGGAGGAGGAGCAGTCATATACAGGAGTATCAAGCAATCTTGTGTTGCTGATTCCACCATGGAAGCTGAGTATGTTGCTGCATGCGAGGCTGCCAAAGAGGCTGTTTGGCTCCGCCAATTCTTGATGGACTTGGAAGTGGTTCCTAGTGCGAATAAGCAGATCACTATCTACTGTGACAACAATGGAGCAGTGGCTAATTCGAAAGAACCAAGAAGTCACAAGAGAGGAAAACACATTGAAAGAAAGTATCATCTTTTAAGGGAGATTGTTCAAAGGGGTGATGTGACGATTACTAAAATCACGTCAGCAGAAAATCTAGCAGATCCCTTCACAAAGGCTCTACCTCAGAAGAGTTTCGACGGGCACCTAGAGAACATGGGCATGAGAGATATGACACATTTGCTATAGCGCAAGTGGGAGATTGTTGGGATTATGCTCAATAGCAAGAGTGTAATATTGTAATTGACAATCTTTTCATATTAATAAAGTGATTTCTGGTTTAACAAATCTTATAGCATTTATAGTTTAATATTATAATTGTCAAAGTAAATAATCATAAGGTCAAAAGACAATGAGAAAAGAAGAATTGTTCGTACATCTGGATATGTATGAGGTAGACACAATTTTTTAGTTAGTCTTGAATAATGTTCACAACTTAAGTAAAGGCTGGGCACCTTTATCTTGTTAAAGTTGTAGAATTCTTTTGCTAGCATTTGAGTGGGATCAAATAAGTTATGATGATTCTGAAATCATCGAAGGGTCTTCGAGTAAAAGAATCTAGTGCACTGGGTGCATTGAATAGGATCACAATGAAATACTTTATCTAGAACCGTCAGTAGATAAAAGTTTTTTCATTATCAGGACAATCGGAGAGTCTATCTTAATCCTGAGATAAATGATGGACTTATGGTTACAAGTGTTATCATTTGAGTTAACAATGAGTACGATTATATAGCATAGTCTATCCTCGATAGTTTGGTGGTATTCATTTATTAATCGATAGAGGACTTCATTTATAGATGTGGACATCATGGCTCCATTTATTAAATGAGAGTAGAATATCATCATATGGATGTTTTGAGGTATTGGATATTGAATCTTAACGTTAAGTTTTCGATAGAGTCTATTGAAATATGGCTTCTAGACAAGTCAAAATATCCAAGTTCAAAATGTGGTCATATGAGTAAATATGGTAACTTGGAGAGCTATAGGCGATCTATGAGCTCTTGGCGATTACTGATATTCTTCACGAGGATACACCATCTCCAATAAGATTGTCTAGGGTACGAATGAGAAATATTTACTTATTCTATCTTTATTTAAGAGTTCAATTTTAGCTCTTTAGTGGAATGAGTTAAAATTAAAAGATCGGACCTAAGTGAATCATTTGTTGATTGTGATTAGGTTATGTCTATTGAAGCTCAAATTTAGATAGCCCGCCAAGATCCCCAATCCACACAGACTTGCATGGATCACTTGATATATTCTACTGAACCAATTTATGGGTCCATCTAGAATTGTATTTAATATATTAAGAATATAATTTGCACATTATTTATTTAATGGGCTGATCAATTATATTAATATATTAATGAAAGGCATATGGGCTTGTTTCTTTTAGTCAGAATGGGTCTGGTTCACATGTGGGCTTTTTAATTAAAGTCTAATGAATTAAATAAAATAGGAAAATAATATTAGGCCCATGTATATGGTTTGGGCGGTAAGACTAGAATAATAGTCTAAAATATTATTTTATTTTATTGATTGATTAAATGGAAATTAATTAATTTATTAGTTAATCATTTAATTGAGAATTAAAAAAATTTTCTGATCAGGAAATATGTTTCCTAGAGTTATACTATTGGTAGTAGTATATTAAAGATAAAAGACTTATTTGGTAAGAAGATAAATAATAAGGTTTATTTATCTAATCAAATAAGGAAGTCTTTTAATAAGTCATAATAGAATTAAACACTTATGTGTTGTATTACGGTTAGGATTCTAAGGTTGATAGGAATTAGGGTAAAGCACAAATCCTCTTTGGGAGAGAATTCGGCCAACCCTAAATCCTAATACAAGAAGAATTCGGCAACCCTAATAATAATACAAGAAGAATTCGGCCACCCTATATATTTGATAGGATAGCATTCGGCCACATCTTCTTCCTCTCCTAGCTTGAGTGAATTTTTTCTTTTGCTTAGAAAAATAATTCATACTCTAGACAAGTGTTTAATTTCGGCCAAGAGAGAAATAGAAAAAGAGAGTTCTAATTTCGATAGTGCACTTGTAAGCTTGAATATCAAAAAACTTTGTGCACAACTTCGAATTTGGTTCACGCAAGTTTCAATCTTAACGGTTGTTAAATTCAAAAGTGATCGGAACATACTTTCTAGTTTCTTGGATTTTATTGTGACTAACGATCAGGAGGAGAGATTTTGGTTTCCATCCTTAGGTACGCAATTCAAAGAAAGGGAGACCACGCTCCTAGGTGATTCACATTCGTGATAGGATTGGAAGATTTTACGGATTACCATCGACGCAAAGTCAATCGGATCACGCGACAAAAGGTATTCTACTTTTTAGTATATATATATGTTTAATTAATTTAAGGGTTAAGGTTCATAATATGAAAAATTTTAAACTATACTAAACACGATTTTAGTCTTGCTTCTGCTGCGTGTCCGTATTTTTCCCTTTAGTTCACACAAGTTTCGATCAATAGATTGTGAATTCAAAAGTGACTGAAATGTTCTTAATTTTCTCTTGGAAAGGTTATAGTGACTAACAAAGAAAAAGTTTTTTTTTTGTTATCCATTCTCAGGTTTACAATTCAAAGAAAAGGGAGACCACATGATCGAGCCATTACATATATAAAAATTCACCCCTTATTTCCGATACTTATGATTAACTTTCGAGTAAATTCATGAAATTTATGGCTCGATGTTGATTGTACAGGTACTTTTTGGATTCTGGGTTGATGAATGAAGGAATTTGGTGATTTTGGGCGCGACAAAAGGAGAGCATTTGGGGGCAAAATGGTCATCGGACAAGAAAAGAAACAATCGGCGGTTCAATTCTTTGGCTTGACCGCAGATTGAAACCGCCGTTTTCCTCCAGAAGCATCAGGTCAATTCGGCGGCCAGAATTCACCCGCCGATCCAACCGCCGATCAATTCCAGAATCTCATTTTTCCATTCTACGGTTTCGTTCTGCAGCCTGACTGCAGATTGATACCGCAGAATGCGCGCCACGTCAGCAGCACCGGGATTTCAACCCTAGCTCATGGGACCATATATATATATCCCCCTTTTCTCCTTCCCTCATCAATCCCACCATTTCATGAAACCCTAACCAATCTCTAACCTCTCTCTAACTTCCATTACTCCACATCTCCACCATTAATCCATTCTACCACCATTCTTCCACCTCATCTTAGAAATTTATTGAAGAGAGAAGAAAAGATTCACCGAGGTCAAGGGAATCTCAAGCACATTGAAGATCAAGAAGACTTGTGAAGGCATTTATGGGTTTTCTCTACAACTTTGCTCTTTTTTCCATTATGTGTAACTAAACCCTTTTAATTGGGGAATTGATGAGACAACTTATGTGATACTCCCATGTAATTGAACTAGTCATATATTTATTAAATCCTCTCTTGGTATATTTTAATTTCATTGCCTTGAAGTTGCCATTTTACTTTACTTGTTAATATTGGGGTTCAATTTGGCTTGTTGTAGAATGGTTCACATATGAACGTTGTGGTTTAGGGATTGAAGGGCATTCAACTCATTCTCCAATCTTTAGCATATATGAAATTGAATATTTGTGCATGCATGTGTTATATGGTACAAGACCTTTAATTTGTTCTTAAGAACATTGTTTGGGCCAAGATTCATAGTAGGGTTTACTTGAGTCAAGGCTTGAAATTGCACATTAATAACTTAAATCAATTTAAGAACAACCCTTGAGTAGGATGAAAGTGTTTAATTGGACTAGTTCATTACATTAGGAAATCTTTTAGTTGTCAACTCACTTCCCCAATATCCACCATCATATATCACACCTTTCATTTACATTACTTGTTTTAGATTAATTAATTTCACTTGTTTAGTTGTTGAAACAAATTCCAAACCCGAAAATGAATTTTACTTTTCCGCATGTAGTATAGATTAGTGTACATAGCTTAGTTTTAGCCAAGTATCCTCCCTTTCCCTGAGGAACGATCCCGCTTGCCATTATACAATTCATTCGATTTGTGTATTCCAAGTGTGGAATTTTGGTACTTGCAAAAGTCCGATCAAAATTTGGCGCCGCTGCCGGGAATCAGCAGCATTATATTTGGCTATTCTAGTTTAGTAGTTTAATTGTGTTATTTTTATCTTTTTACTTCTTGGTAGTTTTTGTTTTTGGTGTTTCAGGTTTGCTAGTGTATGCACGGACGTCGTTCTAGGGGAGGTATTCTGTTTCCCTTCAACGACCGCATTAATCAAGTTGGAAGACTAGCAAAAGCCGCTGAAAGGGCACGGTTGAATATGGAAGACGAAAGAGAAAACCAAAACCCACCCAATGATCCACCCCCACCAATGAATATCCCACAAAATGTACAACACCCACAAATGGACATCCCTCCAAGAAAAATCACCATGGGGCAATATTCAAGACCTATCATTGGAAATCAACCACCGGCCATTGTTCTTGATGAGCTCACGAAGTCATATGAGCTCAAGACCATGCACATTAGCCAACTACCATCCTTCTATGGCAAGACACATGAAGATTGCTTACAATTCATGAAAGATCTTAGTTGGGTGGTGGAGACTTTCCCCTTTACATCAAGGATGGGTACACTCTTAAAGGAACAACTACTAATGAGGTGCTTCTCAACTTGTTTGAAGGACAACGCAAAAAAATGGCTAAATACCCAAAGACCCGGATCTCTTGCATCATGGGATGCGGTGTGTGAAGCATTCTTCAACTGATTCTTTCCGTCAAACAAGAAGAGAGAGTTACGGATGCAAATTACGGGATTTCAAGAAGAGATGGGTGACTCATTTCATGAGACATGGGAGAGATTCCAATCCTTGTTAGCACAACTTCCTCCCCACATGCTCCCCGATGAATACAAGGTCTCCTCATTTCAAGAAGGACTCTCTCCCCACACACAACTTTTGATTACTAATGCTTGTGGAGGCTCAACCGCGGACAAGACGGCGGCTTTTGTGATGGATGTGTGTGAGAGGCTTGCTCTTATGTCCCAACAATGCAATTTTAGCACAAGAGCAAATGGTAGACATGAGGTAGGAGTAGGAACCGAGACGGCAATTGAAGTTTCGAAGTTGGCCAAGCAAATGCAATCCATGCAAGCTACAATGTTGTCCATGCAATCATTCATGACCAATCAAGGGAGTGCAAGCCATATTCAAGGAAGAGATGGAAGTGGAGATATGTCTTTTAATGGAGAAGGATGTGTTAGATTCCAAGAGGAAGTCCAAGCAATGGGATATCAACAAAAAGATAGAAGTGGTGTGTTCTCTCAAACCTACAATCCAAAATGGCGGTAACATCCGAACCTTTCTTACTCAAACAACAATGCATTGAACTCGGACATGCTTAGCCAAGAGGTGATTCAAGGGTTCAACAAGAATAAAGGGTTTTACCAAGGTCAAAGGTCGGGGAGTGGCCAAGCCAATCAATGGAACCAACCAGGAAATTTCTACAACAACCAAGCAAGGCAACAACAAGTAGAGCCTATTTTACCGGATGGGCAATGGTTGAGTTCACTCGAAGCCTTAGTTACCAATATGGGTGCATCAATGAAGAACTTGGAAACCCAACTTGGTCAAATTGCTGAGGCTTTGAATAAACAAGAAAAGGGGAAATTCCCTAGCCAACCCGAACAAGCTAAGTCCATCACTGTACTTTCCACTCCAAATACCTTTCACATGACCTTACCTCCAAAACTCAAAGACCCTGGGAATTTTGTTATCAATGTGTCAATAGGTGGAAGGAATGACCAAAAGGCAATGTTTGATCTTGGAGCCAGTATTATGTTATGCCGTATGCAGTGTACAAACACCTTGAGCTCCAAAACCTCAAACCAAGTTCAGTGTCATTAGTCTTGGCGGACCAATCGGTTAGACATCCAAAAGGAATTATGAAAGATGTGCTAATTAAGGTTGGTAAATTGAGTGTCTCAGCAGATTTTGTTGTTTTAGAAATGGATGGTGAGAATAAGAGAGACAATGAGCTGCCAATTTTGCTTGGGAGACCTTTTATGGCTACTACCGAAGCGGTCATTGATATGAAAAATGGAAGATTGTCCATGAAGGTGCTTGGGGAAGTCATCAACATCAACATTTTCAACTCTTCAGAACTTCTTGGTGCGGTTGATTGTTTCACTGTAGATGTGATTGAATTGGGGAAGCTTCCGAATTCCCCAAACGATTATTTGGACGAGCTCCTTGCAATCTTGGATGAAGAAGAGGAGATCCATGTTAAAGAAACCCCCAAGGAAGTTAATGAATTGAGGAGTCAAAAGGTGGAGTTAATGTTAGAGAGGGATTTGCTTAAGAAAGAGAAGATTTTGCTTCAAAAAAAGGTGACTGAAACTGTGCAAGAAAAGGAAGAAATGAGGGAAGATTTTGAGAGAAAGATGCGGGTCATGAAGGATGAATTGGAGGGCAAAGACAATGCTTTGAAAATTATGAGGGTAAAAGAATGTGATTACCTTGTGAAGCTTGACAAATCCGAACAAGAAATCAAAGCCTTAACCAACAAACCAACCTTGCTCAACAACACCCATGGGTGTGGGAACCCTTCTGCAACATCAACAAAGAAAATTGTACCTAAAGGGAAGAATCTACCACAATCGAAAATGCCTTCAAGATATGCTCCAACAAGGAAGAGGGAGAGCCGGGAAGGAAGGAATAGACAATCTTTTATATCAAGAAACACTCACCTAGGAGGTAAATTTTCTATCCCTTCACCAACTTGTTATTTTTACCCTAGAAGTGGACACAAAAGGTCCCAATGTGATGATTACTTCAAGAGTTGCACAAGGCATAATAACTTGACTTGGAGGAAGGTGAGGGTAGTGAAACAAGTTTGGGTTCGAAAGGATGAGGGTAATCCATTGAACAACACCTCTAGATGAGTTTAGCAAAAAGCATCCCACTTAGATAGATTTCATTTTGTACATTTTGTTTGGTCAATTGTTAAATTTAAGGATTTTGTGAAATTATCCCCTAATTTGTTTTGGATATTGGTTTGTGAAAACTTATTAAACCAATGAGTTGAGTACCATATCCAATATAGGTTTGGGGGTTTCTTTTGGCTTGATGAGTTTTGTGTAAGTGTGCAGTTGAAATGTAAGAATGCAGAATGCATAATGAAATTGACAAATTTTTAGCATTCTGCGGTCATGATAGCGCTCCAAATGTTCACATTTAGCGCTCCCTATTCCTAGCTTTTGTGTTCGTTTCCGAGCACTTTTGTGTATATAATATGTGTTTTAGCTATGTGTAGGTAAATATCCCTCAGAGTGGGTGTTTAAACCTAAATGGAAGAAAACATGGAAATTCAGGGGTAAATATGTCATTGTGGAGAATCAGGGGTCAAAGTGAAATATTCAGGAAAATACTGAATATTCTGTGAATATGGAGAAGATTAGGGGTGCATATTGTAATTATCCGTGCAAGGCACAGCACCAGCGCCACGTCAGCAGAGAAACGGCGTCGTTTTGGGAGGGTCCGCGTCAGCCTAACGTCACGCTGACGTCAGGTCGTCTTCAAGCTTGTGTCGGGTCACCTCGACCCGCAACGACCCGACCCGACCCGACCCGTGTTCGACCCGGTTCAGACCCAATGATAACCCGGCCATTTTCAGCCCATTTCCGATGGTGTTTCCGACCGTTCTCCACCCAGATCGGTAGCCGGTCTTCTCCCAGTCACGATGGACCCACTTTGAGCCTCCCATGCAAAGGTTCCACTCTCCACCAAATCCTCCAAACTCCATGGCCATGCAAGCTCGCAAGCTTGGTTCAGCGGCTTCTTTCCCGCGTTCCAGAACGTCCAAACCTGCCGGAAGTCAGCGACCTCTTGCAGCGGGAAGAAGCCAGCCGTCCAGAAGGTTCAAGCTCGCGGAAAACGTCCATTTTCCATGCGGCGGCGGCGACTTCCGACGGCGGGAACAAGCCCGCGAGGCAAAGTGAATGAGCTCGCCCAACTGGCCGACTCAAGAGGATTTTCAGATATTTTGGGATATTTTGGGATATTTTGATCCCCATTTGTTCCCTATACACTTCACACTATATATACATCACTTGCCTCTCTTTCTAAAGGGTGCACCAACCAACTTTGCTCCAAGAAACACTTTTCTTGGATTGATCATCACAAAAGAGAGAGAGCAACTCTAAGCCTTCCATGGGGGATTTTCCTCCATGGAAAGCCTTCCATGGAGAGTAGAGATGCAGAGATAGGAGAGGCTTGGGTGTCAAAACCGAGCCAATGGAGTTTCATAGCAAGGGAGACCTATTGGAGGCTTGTCTTCAAGGGTTATTTCTTCATTTACTCATCTCTTGTATTTCTATTGATGTATAACCCATTTGGGAGGATTGTAAACCAACACTTATTCTAATATATGTATGTTTGTTCATTTGCTTTGATTTGGTATTGATTCATTCCTAGATGTATAGTGATTAAGCTCTTTTTATGATAATCATATGTATGGATGATTATGTGTTGATATGTATGTATGGATAAGATTAGGAGTAGATTAACTAAATGATTAGGAGTAGTTGTAATCAAATATCTCATTTGTTTATGTATGTTGATGTATGATTTACTATGTATGTGTTTAGAGTGATTAGAGTGATTAAGAGTTGAGATTGTGCTTGGATAACCATTCCTTGCATAATCTTGACAATTAGCTATAAGGAATGGAAATAGCTTATGTGTGCATAATTATGCCACTTTAGCTTTGGTTCATATGTTCTTGTGCTTAACGGGTCTAAACCCTAGACAGAATCACTTTTTCGACTGGAAAGTGATGACATGATTTCGGGAATTCCCTAATCAAGATTCCGGGGTAATTTCCCTAATCAAGAGAACGAACCCTTTACTGAATTAATTGGATTCACATGCTAAACAATCGACATAGATTGCATAGTGTGTTTGGTGAACCGATTTCCCATATGTATTATACATCTTGCTTATCTCCAAGCCACCTTTATTTTCGTAGTTAGGGTGTCTTGCCTTTAAGAGTAGATTAACTTAATTAGGAGTAGATTAATTAGATAGCCAAGACACCCGGCTACATTTCTATCCTAGTTAGTTAGTTTACATTTCCGCACACACCGCACCACTTTCCTTTTACATGCTTTAATAAACACTAGAACTAGATACAGTTAACGAATCCATTCCCTGAGGAACGAACCGTACTTGCCGCTATGCGATCGTAACGATCCGTGCGCTTGCGGAAAAACATACGCGCCCATTTATTTTACGATAGTTTATAGAACTATCATGTGTCCCGCGTGCGCCGACCAAGTTGTTGGCGCCGCCGGGGATACTTAATTATAGATCGTTTCGGGGTGCGTTAAGTTTTTGGCGCCGCTGCCGGGGATGGTTTTCGTTAAATGTATTTAGTTTTAGCAAATAATGTAGTTGTTATGTTTTTGTTTTATTTGTTTTTATTTTCGTATCAAGCAAATGCGTTTGATTTTGTTTGAGTATTGGTGTTGTGCAGGATTCTTAGGTCCGGAATCAAGGAAGAGGATCAAAACGAGAAAAACGACCTTCCGTGACCTCAGTCCGCGGGAATGAGCCCGCCCAACAAAGCCGCCGGGGTCTTTTTGAACCTTTGGCGAGACACAGCGGCGGGACATAACCCGCCTTCCAGACGGAAGGAACCCGCCGGACCTCACGGCGACTTCACAACGGCGGGACATAACCCACCTTCCAGAAGGTCAGAACCCGCGGAAGGAAGTCGGTGACCTCATGCAGCGGGACATAACCCGCCATCCAGATGGAGGAACTCGTCGAGTTCACGCGACTTCATGCAGCGGGAATATGCCCGCCGTCCAGACGAGACGAAGCCGCCGCACCATCTGGAGGAATCACCTCGCACCGAGCCCGACAGTCGATGGACTGCACAACCCATGGACAGCAACGCACGCTACAAGAGGTATCCTCTTCACTTTGCTTTCCCAAACACAAGTCTCTTCAATCGACTCATCCATTTTTGGATTTGAGAGGATTGGATAGAGACTTAGTTTTGTGCTTCAATTAAAGTGGAATGCATATTTGTTGAGTTGAGCTTAATGTAATATGTGTCGTTGTAGTATGGTGGTAAGTTTTCCACCAATGAGCTTCATAGATAAATGCATTGCTTGTATATTTTGTAATTTTTATTTTTGTTCAGATCTAAGAGTGCGAGTTGTTTGTGCTTAGATCTTAGAATTTATTTTGTTTTATTGTTTTTAGTCTTTGTGATTTTTGTTGTTCTCATGTCTGAGTCTTGCTAAGCGTTGTCCAATTTATGTACGGAAATGGTTCCGTTGTACTACATTGAGGATAATGTTAAGTTTAGGTTTGGGGGTGTGGACAACTTTTCGTGATGTTGTTTTTGTAGGTTTTGTCGTTGAAAATTTTCAAATCTCTACAAATTGGTCAAAATTGAAAATTTTGGGAATTGATGTCCATTTTGTTGAGATAATATCTTTATGTGCCGGTAGAGACATGTCATGTATTCTTTTAGGTCTATATCTTGACTATCATTCATGCCATGTATGATTATTGCATCACTTAAATTTGTGTGTACAGTGCCAATCTTTAGATGTTGAAGTTGATAGAACTCTTTGCTTGTTTAGCTTAGGAGAATAGTGGAGACTACCCTTGTGAGGATTTTGTGCTTTAACGTTCATTTTAGAGGGTATATTCGTTTCTACTCTTAAACACTTATCTTGTTCTTCATTGTATAGATTGATCTCTATAGGGTTTTGCATTGGATATTAAAGAACAATCATTTTATGATATCACATGTTGTGCTTTACTTTTGTGTGGGTTGATCCTTGAGAAGTGATGCTAGGCAATGTGTGCTTAAACTACCAAAAGGCCTAAACACTAATCCCTACCTATGTGTGTGCTCCAATAGCCCATTTGAAACCAAACACATAGCCTTTTCTTTCATCACCCGAACTTACAACCAAGCGTCTATAATGAAACCATACCTAATTAGCTTGGACCATACGGTGATAAGATGTTAGAGATTATTGGGGTGTGTTGTAATTACTACAAATTTTGGAGAGAAACCAATGAGTTTCTTGAATTTAAATTGTAAAGTGTAATTGCATGTACTAAGGCTTGAATGATAAGCATCAAAATTTATATGTGTATAGTCATTCAAAAGAAAGAAAAAAAAAAGAAAGAAAAAGAAAATTGAATATATACTCAAAGGGAGTATGAAAAAGAAAACAAAAGGGAAGCCTAGATGCATACTTGTAATAGATTGACTTGAGGATGTAGTGATTGCATTGTATATGGTCAACATTCCTATGATACAATCTATGGTTGGGATTATGATATTGCATTGTAGATGGTTAGCAATCCATGACATGGTCTTAGGTATTTTGTTTTCCTTTTCCCTTTCTTTCTTAGCCTACACCCATGGCCCCATTACAACCGGAAAAGACCTAGCGGATCTCTTGGTAAAGCTTGCTTAATTGTGAAGTTGCATGTGCTCTATCTATGTTCTTAATGTTTAATTCGTTCATGAGATCCTTTGCACTTATATGAGCGTTCTTTCTAATGTATGAATATGCGAATATATTTTGATTCCATGTACCCAAACTCCAATTTGCATATGTTGATGAGTGTTATCGCCTAGGTTCTTAGAGAAAATATGAGAGTAATCCGGTGAGGATTAGAAGTCGAGGTGAATTCTAGCCCGAGCATTCGAGCATTGTTGTTTTGTAAACCGAAAACATCTTTTGTATTGGCATACATGCATTGTGTGATGTATTGATTTAAACGGCATATTTTTAGTCTTTGTATAGAGATTCTAGCATGCATGTAGTTTTTGCTTGGTATGTTTAAGGTGGCATCTCAACCTTTTGCTTTGTAGAGTTGCGGTTGTGGGTATCGTATCTGGTAAACCCTCAGGAGACTTCACTCCTCCTACTAGGGGCACCTAGAGGTTTAAAAGGCTTATGGCACGTGCTAAGTGCCATCGTTTCTCCCACGACAGTGGACTAATTAGTTTCTATGTTATTGCTTTAGTGTTTAGTTTGTTAATGTATTTGTTATTTATTTTTTATTTTTGCTCGAGGACGAGCAAGAGTTAGGTTTGGGGGTCTGATAGCGCTCCAAATGTTCACATTTAGCGCTCCCTATTCCTAGCTTTTGTGTTCGTTTCCGAGCACTTTTGTGTATATAATATGTGTTTTAGCTATGTGTAGGTAAATATCCCTCAGAGTGGGTGTTTAAACCTAAATGGAAGAAAACAGGGAAATTCAGGGGCAAATATGTCATTGTGGAGAATAAGGGGTCAAAGTGAAATATTCGGAAAAATACTAAATATTCTGTGAATATGGAGAAGATCAGGGGTGCATATTGTAATTATCCGTGCAAGGCACAGCACCAGCGCCACGTCAGCAGAGAAACGGCATTGTTTTGGGAGGGTCCGCGTCAGCCTGACGTCACGCTGACGTCAGGTCGTCTTCAAGCTTGTGTCGGGTCACCTCGACCCGTGTTCGACCCGATTCAGACCCAATGATAACCCGGCCATTTTCAGCCCATTTCCGATGGTGTTTTCGGCCGTTCTCCGCCCAGATCGGTAGCCGGTCTTCTCCCGGTCACGATGGACCCACTTTGAGCCTCCCATGCAAAGGTTCCACTCTCCACCAAATCCTCCAAACTCCATGGCCATGCAAGCTCGCAAGCTTGGTTCAGCGGCTTCTTTCCCGCGTTCCAGAACGTCCAAACCCGTCGGAAGTCGGCGACCTCTTGCAGCGGGAAGAAGCCAGCCGTCCAGAAGGTTCAAGCTCACGGAAAAAGTCCATTTTCCATGCGGTGACTTCCGACGGCGGGAACAAGCCCGCGAGGCAGAGTGAATGAGCTCGCCCAACTGGCCGACTCAAGAGGATTTTCAGATATTTTGGGATATTTTGATCCCCATTTGTTCCCTATACACTTCACACTATATATACATCACTTGCCTCTCTTTCTAAAGGGTGCACCAACCAACTTTGCTCCAAGAAACACTTTTCTTGAATTGATCATCACAAAAGAGAGAGAGCAACTCCAAGCCTTCCATGGGGGATTTTCCTCCATGGAAAGCCTTCCATGGAGAGTAGAGATGCAGAGATAGGAGAGGCTTGGGTGTCAAAACCGAGCCAATGGAGTTTCATAGCAAGGGAGACCTATTGGAGGCTTGTCTTCAAGGGTTATTTCTTCATTTACTCATCTCTTGTATTTCTATTGATGTATAACCCATTTGGGAGGATTGTAAACCAACACTTATGCTAATATATGTATGTTTGTTCATTTGCTTTGATTTGGTATTGATTCATTCCTAGATGTATAGTGATTAAGCTCTTTTTATGATAATCATATGTATGGATGATTATGTGTTGATATGTATGTATGGATGAGATTAGGAGTAGATTAACTAAATGATTAGGAGTAGTTGTAATCAAATATCTCATTTGTTTATGTATGTTGATGTATGATTTACTATGTATGTGTTTAGAGTGATTAGAGTGATTAAGAGTTGAGATTGTGCTTGGATAACCATTCCTTGCATAATCTTGACAATAGCTATAAGGAATGGAAATAGCTTATGTGTGCATAATTATGCCACTTTAGCTTTGGTTCATATGTTCTTGTGCTTAATGGGTCTAAACCCTAGACAGAATCACTTTTCCGACTGGAAAGTGATGACATGATTTCGGGAATTCCCTAATCAAGATTCCGGGGTAATTTCCCTAATCAAGAGAACGAACCCTTTACTGAATTAATTGGATTCACATGCTAAACAATCGACATAGATTGCATAGTGTGTTTGGTGAACCGATTTCCCATATGTATTATACATCTTGCTTATCTCCAAGCCACCTTTATTTTCGTAGTTGGGGTGTCTTGCCTTTAAGAGTAGATTAACTTAATTAGGAGTAGATTAATTAGATAGCCAAGACACCCGGCTACATTTCTATCCTAGTTAGTTAGTTTACATTTCCGCACACACTGCACCGCTTTCCTTTTACATGCTTTAATAAACACTAGAACTAGATACAGTTAACGAATCCATTCCCTGAGGAACGAACCGTACTTGCCGCTATGCGATCGTAACGATCCGTGCGCTTGCGGAAAAACATACGCGCCCATTTATTTTACGATAGTTTATAGAACTATCATGTGTCCCGCGTGCGCCGACCAAGTTGTTGTTGGCGCCGCCGGGGATACTTAATTATAGATCGTTTCGGGGTGCGTCAGGTCACATTTGGCTGCCTGGCCGCCGAATGAAACCGCATAATGAAAACAGAAGTTTCTGCCAACAAACGGCAGTTAGAACGATGGGCATAAATCGACCGCCGATTGAATCAGGTCTCCAAACCACAGAACAGCTGTTTTGAATCTACGGCCTGGCCGCAGAATGCATCGGGCGCCGAATTGAAGCACTTATCAAAACGGCTGCGTTTTGGGCCAAAAAGGGGGATTTTGCAGTCTAATTCGGCGGCCTGGTCACCGAATGAAACCGCAGAATTCGAGATATAAGGTCTTATAATGGCTGTCACTTTCACGAGTCAAAACACAATTCCCTCTTCCTAAACGTTCAAAAACTCTTCCAAGGTGCATTCTTTTCCTTTTTCTTCCGATTTCAAGGCTTCAAAGGTATGTATTCTCCCCTCTAATCTTATTTTTGCATAATTTAACTTCTCCTATCTCTCTATTGACCAAAATTTCTTATTATAGTGTTAGGGTTAGGGTTTAGTTCGAAAAATTGGGGATTTTGTGATTAGAGTTCAAATTGATTGTAATGTGTAAGGATTCCCGTTTTGTTGATGGCTTATTTCGTGGTCAAACCACATGTTGGGGTTTTGAATGTAAGGGTAGTCTAAGTGATTAGTGTTGAAGATCAAAGGCCCTTCCATGACCTCAAGATACAAGCACGCCAAAGGTATAATCTCTTGTGCTTGTTTTTCTTTGAAGAGATTTAGTAGCACACACACACTTAGCATTATTGCTATGATTGCATACTTGCTTATTTTTATGTGCATCTCTTCACATGTCACTTTACACACTAGCACTTTGGTTGATATATCTTGTTGTGTGTATATGTGCCTTATAATTCGTTTCCCGACATTGTTCGGAAACGTCCGCGCTTGCACTAATGAGTGCTTGGTTTCGCGCGAAGACCGCCTATGGAGAATGCCCTTGGCTTCTCCTTGGTTTTCACCATTGTTGGTGATCGGCGGTTATGATCGGCGGCCTGGCCGCCGAATGAAACCGCCGTTTCAGTCAAGATTGGTCTGAAGCAATTATGCGGTCAAGATCGGCGGTCACGACCGCCGTTCGAAACCGCCGTTCATACCTGATCGATTTTAATCCCTCGGGTTTGATTCGGCGGTTGGATCGGCGGTCGCAAAACCGCCGAATGAAACCGCCGTTAATGCTCTGTTCTTCACGAGCTCAATTCGGCGGTCGTTATCGGCGGCCTGGCCGCCGATTGAAACCGCCGAACGGTGCGTTTCAGGGGCAAAAGTGTCTTTTCACATGCCCAATTCTTGATGTCTATAAATATCTTATTTTCTCAATCTCTGATCAAGTTTCTTGAGCAATTAGAACCCTAAACTTTCAAGAGAGAGTTTTGAGAAAAAATCAAATCAAGAACCTATCTTTAAACACTCAAATCAAACCCCTTTTGCATCAAATTTCATATTTGATCTTCTATGCCTTCATAGAATTGATCCATGCATGGTTTTGAATCATCACATCTTATTTGGTATGTTCTTCACTAATTTCATATTACTTTAGTGTTTTTCATATTAATACATCTCTTTAATTACTTGTATGCTTTTGATTATATGCTAGATACAAGTTAGAGATTATTTGTGATGAAAATGATTGAGTGTTGATTGTGATAGCTAAAGGTTTTTAATTAATCTTGATTAGCTAAGCTATTTGACATGTCATTTAGCAATTGATATCTAGGGTTGATTAAATTGATTATATCATCATCCTAGATAAGCATCTAAGGTTACCTAGCCTTGTTTGTTATTTGAATATTCATTTATATTCACATAGGTTGTTTCTCTTCATTGAGAAGTAAGTCTTGAGGCTAAGAGTGCTTAGGCCTCAAGCAAATTGGAATAGGGTTGCTATAAAGGCCCGCTGGGTAGAAGTGAGGGGTTACAGACCGGAGTGTTAGACGAGGTCTACATAGGTTGTAAACTTCATTTCAATTAGTGATTTCGAGTTCCGAGTGTGGCGCACTATACAGCCCGTGGTTTTTCCCAGTGGTTGGGTTTCCACGTATACATCAAGTGTTATTTAAATTCCGCACTATATTACACTTGTATGTATTTTTGACTAGTAGGGGCATTTTCGTAAAATTGACTTGCATGTGAAAATTGGGTAATATTAGTTAAAATCTATTCACCCCCCTCTAGCTTTATATTGATAAACACACCTCGAGTATTTAATTACTTTCATAATGCATGCTTGGGTTTTATTTGTGGCAGTAATAAAATGCTCATAGGATGTTAATCGATGCTTGAATATGCTTTAATTTGCAAATTTTTGTTTTGGTGCGAATTTGGACTAAATTTCTCAATTGTGTGAGTGTGAATCAATTGGCATGGACGATATTGTTGCTAGAATGCTTTTCAAATGTCGTAGATTGCCAAATTTTTGTTAGTTGACATGCCTATTTTGCTAGAGATTCTTGTTGTGAATAAATGTGGGCATGAAATTGGTTTTTGATGACTAAATGATTGGCTATTTGCTATGTTGGTATTGAATTTTACCTATGTTGTGGATTAATTGAAAAATGTGGCATGTTGTGGGTTGATGCTATGTATTATGGTCTTTGCTTGTGATGTGCAGAATTTTTCGCTTCCCGAATGGCACCAAAGAAGGGCAAAGGCAAGGGCAAGGGCAAGGCTTCTGGTTCCCGCAACCCAAGGGTTGATGAGCACAACCGACGCAACGCATTATATCTGGGTCGCCTCCAGAACATAACCACTAGAACCATACACCATGACAGGGCCATAGATTTGAATGACGTAGGCGGAACGGATATCGTGCGTCAAGTGGAAGGAATAGGGTGGCGTCAATTTGTCACCAAACCCCGCGAAAGGGCCAATGCGAGCATTGTTCGGGAGTTTTACACCTCAATGATCCCTACTGAATTCTTGGAGGGGAAGTCTGTGAAGGTTCGAGATGTGGATATGTTTGTTCGTCCCCAGGACATAAATGAGTACTATGGGACCCGTTCATATGATGACCTTCCGAATGGGCTCCCGAGGAACAACATCTTCCGGTTATACGATTCTACATTTGCCGCGGCTCTCAGGAGAGAAATGAATGACAGAGGTTTGTGGGATGCAGACCATCACCTTCGACAATCCAAACTACAGAGAGACATAGCATTTTGGTCTGTTTTTGTGTCCCATTCCCTGAAGCCGACACAGCAGAGGATGCATATTGTTCTAGATATTGCTCAAATTTTGTACTGCATCAAGTTCCAGCTGCAGATAGATGTGGGGCGGCTGATCTGTTTGGCCATAGGCAGAGCTAAAAAGATGGAAAAGTCAGTTATCCCCTTTCCATGCTTGATTGCTGATCTATGCAGGCTAGAAAGGGTTCCTGAGTGACGTGGAGATGACTTGCTTACCATGGGAGATCCCTGCAACTCCAGGACCTTCAGGGATTTGACCGAACCTCAAGATGTAGAACGCCTCCTACCATTGAGATCAAGGAAGAGACAGAGGTTGAGGCAGCAACAAGAGGAGGGAAGTGATGACAGTGATGATAAGGAGGATCCTAGAGTAGTTCCAGCTGCCACAGACGCACCTTCAGAGCAGAGACCGGCATTGTTTGAGGCTTGGGTGACATAGTACAATCAGCAGACGCCCCCATGGGCTGCCACCATAATCCAAGGCCAACAGGACCAACATGCACAGATAGCTGAGCTGATCAGATCAGAGCCCTACAGACTAGCACTTTCACAGCTTCAGAGCGTCATGGTGGAGCAGGCCCAGCTCAGTACTCCAAGAGCAGCAGCAGCAGGATGGGCAGACACCTTCAGATCATGACAGGGATGCACCCGCACATTGATATTTGTTCATCTAGTTTACATCACTTATTTCAGTTTTAGCTTCGCACTTACTTTTAGCATTTTGGGCACTTTACATTACTTTTAGTCGGATTTTAGTTTAACTTTTCAGACTTAATTTCGGTTTGCTTATACATGTTTCTTATCTACTTTTGGGAACTTTATTGTGTTTCATTGGATATTTTGCACATGACTTTATACATGACTTTTGTTCATAAATTGTTTGGGCGCCTTCCTTGCCGGGTCCTCATTGTCAACATTGGGGACAATGTTGGATTTAGGTTTGGGGGTGTGGATGTGAATGACTTGACTTTATTTTTTTATTGTAAAAATAAAATTTTTTGGAACAAAATTTTTGCCAAACTGGTGCAGCATAGACCATAATTAAGCATATTTCGCTTGGTTTGATACATTTGTCATGTGCTCATTGACAATCTAAGATTGCGTGCACGTCATAAGTTAGTCCCATACTTTCTTGATTTAAGTAGAGGTGGCCATTTGTGTGAGTGTGTAGGTCTATTAGTGGAGACTACCCTAAGTTCACGTGCCTTAAAAAGCGAATCCATGAGGGTTATGTTTCTCTTTTTGTATTCCTAAACACATCTCACATTTTGTTGTGCATCATTGAAGTCTCATCACATTACTTGCACCACTAGCCATAGAACATTCATCAATTATGGATATCATGTCATTAGTTTGCAATTTCTTGTGGTTTGCCTACTTGAAGGGATGATACGACTTTTATAGAATTCACCTAAACACTCTCATCCATCTCCTACCCGATTTGTGCTCAAGGGTCCAATAATGGTGGCCAAGCACCAAAGCCAAACACTTTCCTAAACACCAACAAACCTAAACACAAACCATACCCAATCTTTCCGATCTTGCTTGTTCAAGCTTTTGTAATATGTATTTAGAAGATATTGTGTCAAAAAAAAAATTAGAGAAAGAAGAATAAATGAAGAAATAAATTGAGCCTTGTATGTGTCTAAATTATGTGTTGCTCTCATTGAGTAACAAAAGTTGTTGCAAGTTGCTCAAAATGAGCTTAGTTGGAATTTTTGTAGTTTTTGAGCTCAAACTTAGCTCATTGCTCTAGAGTTGTAAGCTTGATCGGAAATTTCCACACCTTCCCGTATCCACCATTCACCACATAACACCCTTACCCCATCAATTAGTAGGAAAAGTCAATTTGATCTTGTAGGCCTCCCACTTGAGAATGTAAACTCTCGTCATGCTGTACCACGTTCATGGTTTTTGGTTCCTTTCATGAGATTTATTCACTTAAAAGAGTGTTCAATTTTTTAAATACATGTATGCGTCTTAATTTGTTCCCATTGCATAAACTCATTCGCATACGCTTGTATGAGTGTAAACCTAGGTTCTGAGAGGAAGAATAAGAGTGAATCTTGTAAGGACCTAGAGTCGAGGCGAAATATGGCCGAAGCGCTTGTACAAGTGGTCGCCAAAGCAAGAACAATTTAGTGTGGGATTCATGACTAGTATTGCACTCATTGGATTGATTTTGGGTTCTTTCAACTTTAGCACATCTCTCATGGTATCTCATCATATTTGGCATTTGCACTCTTTTTGGTTGTTTTCATAATTGTGAATATCGGCGGCTTTAGTACTAGTTCATAGTTATGTTATTTTGGTTTATCGGATTTCCCTAGTTTTGTTTTTGAATTTGCTCGGGGACGAGCAAAAGCTAGGTTTGGGGGTATTTGATCGAGCCATTACATATATAGAAATTCACCCCTTATTTAAAATACTTATGATTAACTTTCGAGTAAATTCATGAAATTTATGGCTCGATGTTGATTGTACAGGTATTTTTTGGATTCTGGGTTAATGAATGAAGGAATTCGGTGATTTTGGGCTAAAAGTGACAAAAGGAGAGCATTTGGGGGCAAAATGGTCATCGGACAAGAAAAGAAACAATCGGCGGTTCAATTCTGTGGCCTAGCCATAGATTGAAACCGCCGTTTTCCTCCAGAAGCATCAGGTCAATTCGGTGGCCAGAATTCACCCGCCGATCCAACCGCCGATCAAACCGCCGATCAATTCCAGAATCTCATTTTTCCATTCTACGGTTTCGTTCTACGGCCTGACCGTAGAATGCGCGCCACGTTAGCAGCACCAGGATTTCAACCCTAGCTCATGGGACCACATATATATATCCCCCTTTTCTTCTTCCCTCATCAATCCCCACCATTTCATGAAACCCTAACCAATCTCTAACCTCTCTCTAATTTCCATTACTCCACATCTCCACCATTAATCCATTCTACCAACATTCTTCCACCTCATCTTGGAAATTTATTGAAGAGAGAAGAAAAGATTCACCAAGGTCAAGGGAATCTCAAGCACATTGAAGATCAAGAAGACTTGTGAAGGCATTTATGGGTTTTCTTTACAATTTTGCTCTTTTCATTTCTATTTCCATTATGTGTAACTAAACCCTTTTAATTGAGGAATTGATGAGACAACTTATGTGACACTCCCATGTAATTGAACTAGTCATATATTTATTAAATCCTCACTTGGTATATTTTAATTTCATTGCCTTGAAGTTGCCATTTTACTTTACTTGTTAATATTGGGGTTCAATTTGGCTTGTTGTAGAATGGTTCACATATGAAAGTTGTGGTTTAGGGTTTGAAGGGCATTCAACTCGTTCTCCAATCTTTAGCATATATGAAATTGAATATTTGTGCATGCATGTGTTATATGGTACCAGACCTTTAATTTGTTCTTAAAAACATTGTTTGGGCCAAGATTCATAGTAGGGTTTACTTGAGTCAAAGCTTGAAATTGCACATTAATGAGTTAAATTAATTTAAGAACAACCCTTGAGTAGGATGAAAGTGTTTAATTGGACTAGTTCATTACATTAGGAAATCTTTTAGCTGTCAACTCAATTCCCCAATATCCACCATCATATATCACACCTTTCATTTACATTACTTGTTTTAGATTAATTAATTTCACTTGTTTAGTTGTTGAAACAAATTATAAACCCAAAAATGAATTTTACTTTTCCGCACGTAGTATAGATTAGTGTACATAACTTAGTTTTAGCCAAGTATCCTCCTTTTCCCTAAGGAACGATCCCGCTTGCCATTATACAATTCATTCGATTTGTGTATTCCAAGTGTGGAATTTTGGCACTTGCAAAAGTCCGATCACCACGCTCATAGGTGATTCATGTTCATGATTGGATTGGAAGATCTTGCGGATTACCATCGACGCAACGTCAATCGGATCACGCGACAAAGGTACGATATCCTTTTGTTTATATATTAATTAATCAAGGGTTAAGGTTCATCTTTAAAAAGGAAAAAAATTTTAAAATATACTAAACCTCTTTTAGTCTCGCTTCCGCTGCGTGCATGCGTTTTTCCCTACAGTATGCTGTCGCCGTGAAGTGTCACCCTGAGAACAAATGGTGACAAAGAAGATTTTCTTTGTTGCGTCAGGCGTCACCATGATGTTGCCCTGAGACAAATGTTGACAAAGAAAAAAAATATAATGTCACCATGATGTCGCCCTGAGACAAATGGTGACAACTGATTTTGTCCAAAATGACATAGCTTCAATTTGACCTCCTCTAGATATGCCTCTTTGTTCTTCGGTCAATCTAATGACTCAAAAATCATATTTTTAATTGAGAGCATTTTCAAATAGAGATTTTTATTCAAGATTTCATCTTTGATCATCTTTGATTACTCAAACACTTTTCCATGTGCATCAATCATTATCTAGCATCATCCTTGATCATCTAGGTGTCATCTGATCAAACTAAAATTGGTACAATTTTGGCCCTCATTCCCGTCTCCTATGCTTGATTCTCGGGCATTTCCCCGTGTTTTAATATTTTTAATTAAGTATGTAAGGATTCCCATATATTGATTGGCTTATTTCGTGGACAAACCACATGTTGGGGTTTATTGTGTAAGGGTAGTTTAAGTGATTGAACTTCATGCTCGAAGGCCCTTTCAAGACCTCAAGGGACAAGCACGCCAAAGGTATAATTTCTAGTGCTTGGTTTTTCTTTGAAGAGATTTAGTTAGCACACACACATTTAGCATACTTGTTCTTGTGTGCATACTCTTCACATGTCACTTTATACACTAGCACTTTGATTGATAACTTGTTGTGTGTATATGTGCTTAGTAATTCATTTCCCGATAGTGTTCGGAAACGTCCGCGCATGCACTAGTATGTGCTTGGTTTTACGCGAAGACCGCCCATGGAGAATGCCCTTGGCTTCTCCTTGGTTTTCACCTCTGTTGGTGATCGGCGGTTATGATCGGTGGCCTAGCCGCCGAATGAAACTGCAGTTTGCATCCAGAAGTGTATGGAGCAATTCTGCGGTCACGATCGGCAGTCACGACCGCCGTTCGAAACCGCCGTTCATACCTGATCGATTTAATCTCTCGGGTTTGATTCGGCAGTTGGATCGGCGGTTACTAAACCACCGAATGAAACCGTCGTTGTTCCCCTGTTCTTCTCTGGTTCAATTCGGTGGTTGTAAACGGCGGCCTGGCCGCCGAATGAAACCACTGATTGGTGCGTTTCATGGGCAAAATTGTCTTTTCACATGCCTAATTCTTGATGTCTATAAATATCTTACTTTCTCATTCTCTGATTAAGTTCTTTGAGTCCTTAGAACCCTAAACTTCAAAGAGAGATTTTTGAGAAAAAATCAAATCAATAACTCACCTTTAAACACTCAAATCAAATCCTTTTTGCATCATATTTCATATTGCATCTTCTATGACTATATAGAATGCATCCATGATTGGGTTTGCATCATCACAACTTGCTTGGTAAGATTTTGATTAAGTTCATCTTATTTTAGTATTTTTACTATCAAGCATATTCTCTTTTAATTTACTTGTATGCTTTTAATCATATGATAAATACAAGAATAGAGAATTAATTGTGATGAATTGATTGAGTGTTGTTTTGTGATAACTAATTAGGTTTTTGATTAATCTTGATTAGCTAAGCTATTTGACATGTCATTTAGCAATTGATATCTAGGGTTGATTTAAATTGATTATATCATCATCCTAGATAAGCATCTAAGGTTACATAGCCTTGTTTGTTATTTGAATATTTATACGTATTCACATAGGTTGCATAATCTTTTCATAGAGAATTAAGTCTTGAGGCTAAGATTGCTTAGGCCTCAAGCAATTGGACTAGAGCCACTTTTAAGTTATGGGGGTGACCGGAGTGTTAGACAAGGTCTACATAGGTTGTAAACTCCATTTCAATTAGTGGATTTCGAGGTCCGAGTGTGGCGCACTAAACAGCCCGTGGTCTTTCCCAGTGGTTGGGTTTCCACGTATACATCAAGTGTTATTTAAATTCCGCACTATATTACACTTGCTTGTATTTTTGACTAGTAGGGGCTTTTCGTAAAATTGACTTGAAGGCAAAAATTGGGTAATAATAGTTAAAATCTATTCACCCCCCTCTAGATATATTTATCATACACACCGAGCGTTATTGTATTACTTCCAAAGTATTTTCAGGTATTTATAAAGTTCAAGGGCATTGAAGTGATTTGGAGAAACTGGGGGCAAATATGTAATTTATGAAGAATGTTTGAAGTTTTAAATAATTTCAGAAGAGAACAGGGGTGCTGTCTGTAGTTTGCCAAGCAAATCAGGCAAGCACGCCACGTTGGATAAGTGATGCGCTGCGTTTTGAAGAGAGGTTAGGCTTCTGAATGAACCCCAGCCCAATGCTGCGTGCACCCCAGCATCCTCAACATTTAATGAAATGGTGCGTTTCATTGACCCAAATGCATGGCCCAAAATGCAAAGCCCAATCCCCTGCCTCAATCTGATTAGAGAAGGCCTGTGTGCACCCCAGATTAGTGCTCAATGCACCTTATAAAAGACAAACTCTTACAGCCAACTGCACCCCGACCCGTTGCTAAACACACCCACCATCATCATCTTCCTCCTCAAGCTTCGCGATAGCCATGGCCTCCAAACCCTAGTTTTTGTAATTTGCCTGAAGTCGCCCATTCCCGACTTGTCTCCGGCCAATTTCTGGTCTAAAAGAACGGCGATGATGACGCAAGGCTGGTCGTTCCTTTTTCAGGCCTCCAAAACCACCGGAAGCTCCAGCCACATTCTCCTCTTCGTTCGCCGGCGTCGCTCCATTGTTGCCCTCATTCCCAAACGGCGACCACACCGACCAATCGATTGTCGCTAGTTTGCTCGTTCGCTCGTTCGATGTCGCCATGGCGACAAGAAGTTAATTTCCACACTTGATCGTGTCGCCCTTGTGTCGCCCCAACTGTCACAGTGAAGCTTTATAGCGACCTCTACTGTGTCAACTCTGATTGGCTGAATTGGCTAGGAAAATTACCAAAAGCCCCCCTTTAAGGGGTCAAAATGGTAATTTGCAAAGTTAGGGGAGTCTTTTGGTAATTAGCCATCCGTGACCTAATTCAAAAACAGTATAAATTCATCCCTATTTTCATTTGAAAACCCATCCTATTCTCTCCTACCAATCCTCTCTTCAACCTAGGATCACCATAACTCCCCTCTCAAATTCCTCCATTTTCTATACTTGAACTATCGTTTCCATATAACACTCAACACCAAATCTTGATTACTTCCCTAAATCATTCCTCTCTTACCATTCTCTACATCCCAATACCTTTGTCACTCACCATTAGACACCCACATATCTAGGCATATCATTTTCTACCACTCTTTGCAATAGGAGCACTCTTGGAAATGAAGGAGCAAACAATAAAGAAGGAGACCTAAGGGTGGTTTCCTTACCTATTAGTTACTTTCTATTTGATTGTAACTATGTGTAACTAAACCCCTAATCTAGGGGATAGATTTGAGGAACATTTGGTTGTCGGTATTTGCTTAGGCTTTGTAATGAATCTCTATATGTGTTCTATTTATTTATTCATTAGATTCTATTCACTATGTGATTGACTTGTATATCCACTTGTTAATTACAATCTTGTTTAGAATAACATGTTATGCAATCATCCTTGGATTGACACCCTTGTGTGATTAAGAACCCAATAAATAGGATAGATTAGTGGAGGGTATATCAACCACACTAATCTAAACCTAGATTTGTGACCAACCAATCCCACCATGACCCCCTTTCCTTAATCGGTTAGACATTGTGGTGGGAAGATGTTTAGGGTTCATAGTAATGACCTAAACACATCCTAGAAAACAAATGGTTAACATGTAGATATTGGTCAATTAGAGTGGCTTAAAAAGCACTACCCATACCCGCTTGCTAATCAATCAATTCCCTAGCATCTATATTAATTGTTTACATCCATTTCTCTTATCATGATTGTTGAGCATTCTAGTTGTCCTATCACCTTTTGTATGTTTATTTTACTTGCATTTTTGGTGGTTTATCAAACCACACACTTTCCACCTACTATGATTTGCTTAATTGCATTTATGACTAGTTAATTTATTCAACTCATTCCTCTGATTCCCTGTGGAACGAATCCTACTTACCACTTTACTAATTTCATATCCTAAGTGGATTTCTAGTGGTTAAACAATGTTTTCAAAACGATCACATAAAACGTATTTTGTTGAGTACCAAAACGACCTTATCAAAATTGGCGCCACTGCCAAGGAATTGGTAGCGATTGTTGAATCAATTAACTTTTCTTAGTAGTTGTTAGTTTAGTTTTATTAATTTTTTGTCTCTTGTTTTTTTTTTAGTCTTTTTAGTTTCTTTTTACTTCTTTGGTAGTTTTTGTTTCAGGACTCTATGGACTTCTTCATGCAAAATCAAGGGTTGAGCTTAGAGACTTATGAGAATATCTACAATACTGATTGGGGGATTAACCAAGACTCCATCTCATCATACCAATCATATTCCATTGATGATGAGAGGAAAAGTTTCGTGGAAAATCATTTCGGGAAATGGAGAAAATTCGAGTTTCTCAACAAAGAACCATGGAATTATTCCAATTCGCACAACAATCACATGAGAGGAAGATGACCAACCATGTGTTGTCTAGCTGGCCGGACCAATCAATAGAGTCAGACAATCCCAAGCAAGGGAGGACACAAAACCGTGTACACGCTCTTGTACAAGTATTTAAGAAGGGTGCAGAAACCGAGGAAGGACCACCGAAGACCCAAGAGCGAAACAAGAATTTGCAGGAGAAGTTGTCTTTACTTCAAGAAGAATTAGTGGAAACCTCCCAAGGGAAGGAAGAAATGAGAGAAGAGTTTGAAAGGAAAATACAACTCTTGAAGAAGAAGTTAGAAGGCAAAGAAACCTTGGAAATGACAAAGGAGAATAAGCTTCAAGAGTTGAACAAGAAACTCATACTTGAAGTGAAAACGCTCAGAGCCGAAAATGGTACTCTCAAGAAGCATAATGGCAAAGTCTCTGACAAGAACAAATTGAGAGACTTGAAGCCGAAAAGAATACAACATTGAAGGAGTTGGAGAACTTAGAGAGGCCATCAAAGGAATTTAAAGATGAGATAGCTAGCAAGTCAAGAAAAATGCAAGTGGAAGTTGTACAAAAAGCAAATGCCCTTGAGGAAGTGAAAGAAACACTTAGCAAAAAGGAGGAGGCCCTCAAGATAGCAAAGGTGAAAGAGTGTGACTACATAACTCAACTAGACAAGGTTGAAAAGGAGGTCAAGTCGTTACAAGGGAAGCAAAGCCAACGGCCTCAAAGTCACTCATTAAGAGGGAGTTCTTCTAACTCAATTCCCATTTGCTATTTGTGTTCAAAAACATGGCATGTGAGAGCCGGAAAGTACCATTTTAATGGACATAGGAAAATGAGAGGTTCTAGGAATAGGAAAAGTCCACCTAGAATTAATAAGATTTGGGTAAAGAAAGACCAAGTGCACTTAACGAAAATCAAAGACAAGGACAAGATGAGGAAATCATCTAAACTTGTTTGGGTGGTAAAAAAGAGCGAATTTCCAAACTTGGTAAAGCCACCCTTAGTCGATCCTAACCCCACCACAAATGCATAATGTTGAAAATCTTATTGCATTTTTTTTTATTTGTTATTTTTTTAATTAATTATTTATTTATTTTTATTTATGCTTTATGTTGTTTAAAAATTGCACAATCTATTTGTTAGGATTAAGCTCAATAGCAAGAGTGTAATATTGTTTTTGACAATCTTTTCATATTAACAAAGTGATTTCTGTTTTAAACAAATCTTATAGCATTTATAGATTGAATATTATAATTGTCAAAAGTAAATAATCATAAGGTCAAAAGACTATGAGAAAAGAAGAATTGTTCGTACATCTGGATATGTATGAGGTAGACACAATTCTTTAGCTAGTCTTGAATAATGTTCACAACTTAAGTTAAAGGTTGGGCACCTTTATCTTGTTAAAGTTTTAGAATTCTTTTACTAGCATTTGAGTGGGATCAAATATGTTATGATGAGTCTAAAATCATCGGAGGGTCTTCGAGTAAAAGAATCGAGTGCACTGGGTGCATTGAACTGGATCACAATGAAATACTTTATCTAGAACCGTCAATAGATAAAAGTCTTTTCATTATCAGGACAATCGGATAGTCTATCTTAATCCTGAGATAAATGATGGACTTATGGTTGCAAGTGATATCATTTGAGTTATCAATGAGTACGATTATATAGCATAGTCTATCCTCGATAGTTTGGTGATATTCATTTGTTAATCGATAGAGGACTTCATTTATAGATATGGATATCGTGGCTCCTTTTATACAATGAGAGTATATTATCATCATATGGATGTTTTGAGGTAATTGGATATAAAATCTCAACGTTGAGTTTTCGATAGTGACTATTGAAAGCATGGCTTATGGACAAGTCAAAATATCCAAAGTTTAAAATGTGGTCATATGAGTAAATATGGTAACTTGGAGAGCTATAGGCGATCTATGAGCTCTTGAGGATTACTGATATTATTCACGAGGATTCACTATCTCCAATAAGATTGTCTAGGGTATGAATGAGAATCATTTACTTGTTCTATCTTTATTTAAGAGTGCAATTTTAGTTCTTTAGTGGAATGAACTAAAATTAATAGATCGAACCTAAGTGAATCATTTGTTGATTGTGATTGGGTTATGTCTATTAGAGCTTAAATTTAGATAGCTCGTCAAGATCCCCAATCCACACGGACTTGCATGGATCACTTGATATATTCTACCGGACTAATTTATGGGTCCATCTAGAATTGTATTAAGGCATGTGGACTTGTTTCTTTTAGTAAAAATGGGCTTAGTTTATATGTGGGCCTTTTAATTAAAGTCCAATGGATTCAATAAAATGAAAAATAATATTTGGGCCTATCTTTGTGTATAGGCGGCAAAGCTTGAAAAATAGCTTAATTTATTATTTTATTTTATTATTTGATTAAATGGAAATTAATTAATTTATTAGTTGATTATTTAATTAAGAATAAAAAAAATTTTATGACTAGGAAATATATTTCTTAATAGTATACTATTGTGGTAGTATAAATAAAATAAAAGACTTTATTTGGTAAGTAGATAAATAAGGGATTTATTTATCTAGTCAAATAAAGAAGTCTCTTATATAGTCACAAATACACTAAAGAGTTGGATTAGGGTTTGGAATTCTAAGGAAATCTACCTAGGGTTAGGATTTAAGTCAAAAGACACAAATCCTACATGGTAAAGGATTTCAGCCTCAATATAGATATATATGAAATATATATGGCAATTAGCTGGAATATATATATATATATATTTATAAAGCACGCATATATATATATATATATATATATATATATATATATGATATATGCATGTAAAAGTCGTGCGTTGAATTAATGAAGATATATATTATATATGCATGTTAAAGTCATGCAAATATATAGATTATATATTTAAAAGCTAGGTTGAATTCGGTGCGAGATATATATTTTATTGGGCAAGTGGATTGTGTGACCTATATATATATATTTTGTGCAAAGTTAATTGAGAGAACCCTAATGCAAGGCTTGAGAGTTTTTTATGCATGTAAAAGTCGTGCGTTGAATTAATGAAGATATATATTATATATGCATGTTAAAGTCATGCAAATATATAGATTATATATTTAAAAGCTAGGTTGAATTCGGTGCGAGATATATATTTTATTGGGCAAGTGGATTGTGTGACCTATATATATATATTTTGTGCAAAGTTAATTGAGAGAACCCTAATGCAAGGCTTGAGAGTTTTTTCTTTAGCTAGAGAAAAATAGAATCCAACTCTTAGACTAGTGTGATTTTTGGCCAAGAGGAATAGAGAGAAAAGTTTGTTCTTATTTCGATAGTGCACTAGTTACTTTTACATCAAAAGGTTTTGTGCACAATTTCGAATAAGGTTCACGCGAGTTTCAATCTAAAGATTGTGAATTCAAAAGTGACCGGAACATTCTTTATTGTCTCTTGGAACTTGTTGTGACTAACGAAAAAGAAAAAGTTTTGTTAATCCATCCTCAAGTACACAATTCAAAGAGAAGGGAGACCACGCTTCTAGGTGATTCACGTTCGTGATTGGATTGGAAGATCTTGCCGATTACCATCGACGCAATGTCAATCGGATCACGCGACAAAGGTATGATATCTTTAATATTATATGTTAATTAATTAAAGGGTTAAGGTTCAACTTATGGAAAAATTTTAAACTATACTAAAACTCTTTTTAGTCTCGTTTCCACTGCGTACACTCGATTTTTCCCTACACTATTTTCCTTCTTTAATCTAGTGTTTTTCTCTATGCGTGAAATTGTATATGGTAATTAAGAGGAGAGAAAACATTAGGTTTGGGGGTAAAATCTATTGTGGGATTAGTTTAGTTTGTTAAGCTTATTTCTTTTGAATAATTAGTGTTTCAAGCTTTTGTTGGCAATTGCATATATTGAGTAGACTTTTATTTGCCAAGAACTTTCTAATATGCTTTGTGAGTGTGTAGATTTTCTATTGCTTCTTGAGGAAGCAAGATTTTTGTTTCTTGTGCATTAAAGCAAGGTTTCTTCATCTCTTGGGAGAAAACAAGGACAACTTGCAAGTCTTGGAGGGACGAGCAAGCTAAGAGTGCTCATAAAAAGGTCAAGAGCCTTCTCCTTAGGAAAGCAACATTTTGGGAGTTTGAAGTGTTGGAGCACCATTCCACGTCTTGCTTAGACGTTAAATCGAGCGCTTGGTGGGAGGCAACCCATTTAGGTACATTTCTTTCATAGTTTAAAATTTTGTTTTTAATTAGTCGCATCATTTTTGAATTCTTTTATCTTTATTTCGTTTTTGCTTAGAATAAGGGTGTGAGATGAATTTTGGTAGTGAATTTAGGATGTATGTGCTTTATTGATTAATTTTGAATGATAGGAATGTTGATGAACATGCCATTCATAATTGAACATCTTTTTGAATGATTCTGGGCATGTTAGGTTGTGAAGGCACTTTGCCAAATTTTTGAAAATACATTGATTATTTATGGACATTTATGCATCATTTGCTTTGGATTTGTTGGGTTGCGCCTTTTGACCAATTTTGCCTCCCATGAACATTGAGGACAATGTCCAATTTAGGTTTGGGGATACATTTGCGCAACACCACTTTACTTACTTTGCTTGGTTTTATAAATATGAGCCTAATTTTTTAAATTTTTGCGATAATGCCATATTTGAGCATACCTTGCTTGTTGAGATTGTGCTTTACATGAGTAGTGAGGAATTGTGCATCTTTACCATTGTTTGGTTTAGATTAACATCATATTTAGGGTGTCATTGAACAAAGTGCGTTAATTTTTTTCTCATAATGTTAGGGTGAATTATCAATTTTGCTTTAAGGCTAGAAATTACTAGTGGAGATTCCCGTGAGGATCACAAACATGGCCTTAAAAAGCGTATTTTGAGTTGTCAAATATTCACTCTTTAAACACTCACTCTCAAACACTCTTTTAAGCATGTATAGGTCCCATTTGCACTTAAAATATTGCATGTCATAGAATATTACGGACTGCTTATGGATGCTTTGATTTGCTTGTGGACAAACCTTTAGAAAGGACTTTAGGCAATGCATGTGAAGAAAACCGTAAATTGGCCTAAATACTTCCATACCTTCTAAATGTGTGTGCTCCTAAGCCCTTTCGAAGCCAAATACATTTTAAGCTTTTCATTTTTGAACCACATCTAAATGAACCATATAGCCTACATAATTGACTTACCTTGACCAAATGATTTTGCTAAGGCTTAGGATATGGTTGTAAGCTCTTTTAAGAGAAAATATTGATGCATGTACCTAGGCATGTAAATTTGTGTAAAAGAGTATTGAAATGCAAAAGTGAAGAAAAAGAAAAGCAAAACAAAAAGAAAAGCAAAGAAAAAGAAAAGAAAAATATTGAAATAAAAGATGTAAGAAAAGATGTATGCAAAAGAAAAGAAAAGAAAGGGCAAAGCCAAGAAAAGAATCAAAGGAGAACTATGAATTAGGCACAATTGGCCTAGATAGAGGGTTAAGAAATGAATAAGCTACTCAAGAAAAGTTTGAGTAGAGAATATGCAATTTAAGCTACATTGTAAGCAATGGACGCCAAGGGTGTGAACAAATGTGTGAAAGCAATTGGGATTCATTATTAGAATGTATGCCTTAAGTATAATCATTGAGTTCCTTGTTATCTATTGCCCCATTATTTGACTCACCATTCACCTAAGGCCCCATTACAACCAAAGAAAGACCTTCATGATCTTTAGGGATGTTCACTTGTGAATTTGGGTTGACGCATGTTCTTTCTAATTCATGACTTGCAATTCCATTCATGAGACCTCATTTTCAGAAATTGTACTTTAAATAACATCATATGCAATCAATTTGATATCCATGACATAAACTCATATTGTATATGTATTCTTGAGTGAAACCTAGGAGTCTAAGAGAAGAAAAGAGAGAATCCAGTGAGGATTAGATCGAGGCGAATTACATTCTAAACCTAATTGCACCTTTGCTTTGAAGCTTTGGCATTTTGAAAGTAAGGTCACATTATGTACAATCATATCTAGAGTGGCATGCTCTTAATCTTTACTTAACATTTTCTTCCATGAATAAGTCCTCACTAGTGCATCACTATTTTAATCTCTTTATTTTGGTTTAGCATATTGATTATGATAAGTAAAACCTTGCTTGAATAAGTTAGAGCTTTATTGAAAATCTTTGAAATGTCTTAATGCATGTCTTTGGGGTTGATTTGTGATTGTTTTGCTCGAGGACTAGCAAAAGATAGGTTTGGGGGTATTTGATCGAACCAAAATTGGTATGATTTTGGCCCTCATTCCTGTCTCCTTATGCTTGATTCTCATGCATTTCTCCGTGTTTTAATATTGTCAATTAAGCATTTTCAAGTATTTACAAAGTTCAAGGGCATTGAAGTGATTTGGAGAAACTGGGGGCAAATGTGTAATTTATGAAGAATGTTTGAAGTTTTCATAATTTCAAAAGAGAACAGGGATGCTGTCCGTAATTCGCCAAGCAAATCAGGAGAGCACACCACGTTGGATAAGTGATGCGTTGCGTTTTGAAGAGAATTTGGGCTTCTGAATGAACCCAAACCCACTGCTGCATGCACCCCCAGCGTCATCAACATTTAATGAAACGGTGCGTTTCATTGACCCAAATGCATGGCCCAAAACGCAAGGCCCAATCCCTTGCCTTAATCTGATTAGAGAAGGCTTGTGTGCACCCCAGATTAGTGCTCAATGCACCCCAGAAAAGACAAACTCTTACACCCAACTACACCTGATCCGTTGCTAAACACACCCACCATCATCATCTTCCTCCTCAAGCTTCGCGACAGCCATGGCCTCCAAACCCTAGTTTTTGCTATTTGCCTGAAGTCACCCATTCCCGACCTATCTCCGGCCAATTTCTGGTCCAAAAGAACGGCGGTGATGACGCAAGGCTGGCCGTTCCTTTTTCAGGCCTCCATAACCGACGGAAGCTCCAGCCACGTTCTCCTCTTTGTTCGCCGGTGTTGCTCCATTGTCACCCCCAATCCCAAAGGGTGACCACACCGTCCAATTGATTATCGCCAGTTTGCTCGTTCGATGTCACCATGGCAACAAGAAGTCGATTTCTACACCTGATCGTGTCGCCCTTGTGTCGCCCCAACTGTCACCGTAAAGCTTCATTGAGACCTCTACTGTGTCAACTCTGATTGGCTGAATTGGCTCGGAAAATTACCAAAAGTCCCCCTTTGAAGGATCAAAATGGTAATTTGCAAAGTTAAGGGGATCTTTTGGTAATTAGCCATTCGTGACCTAATTCAAAAATAGCAAAAATTCATCCGTCTTCCACCACCGGGAGTCATCTTGGGTAGATCATATCCGTCTTCCACCGCCATCCATGCACGGTCATGAATTTGGCATATGTAGGATTCCATCTTCCCTTTCCATTGGGAATAGTTCAAACCGGTAAGAAGTGGAGGCCTTGTGCTAGAAGCACCTTCGTGGCTACCACCATTTCCACCGTTTCCACTCATAGCGTTTATGAATGAATGAAATGAATGCAAATGTATGAATGATCAAAAATCACACAAAATGCAAAACACACCAAAAAAGCAAGGATCACCTATGTATGTCTAGGAACCCGCTCTGATACCAATTGAAACAAATTATAGCACGGTGTGTATAAAAATATCTAGAGGGGGGTGAATAGATTTTAAGCTTTTTACCCAATTTTTCGTGTTAGTCAAAATTACAAAATTACCCCTAAATAGATAAAGCAATAAATCAAGTATAAAATGCGGAAATTAAATAAGACTTGATTTTTACGTGAAAACCCTCATGGGAAAAACCACGGGCTAGTAAGTAAGCCACACTCGAACCTCGAATCCACTAAATGTGTAAAACGATTACAACCTAATCCCGGAAGTAATCACTGTAAGGATTCCCGTTTTGTTGATTGGCTTATTTCGTGGTCAAACCACATGTTGGGGTTTTGAATGTAAGGGTAGTCTAAGTGTTTAATGTTGAAGATCAAAGGCCCTTCCATTACCTCAAGATACAAGCACGCCAAAGGTATAATCTCTTGTGCTTGGTTTTCTTTGAAGAGATTTAGTAGCACACACACACTTAGCATTCTTGCTATGATTGCATATTTGCTTATTTTTATGTGCATCTCTTCACATGTCACTTTACACACTAGCACTTTGGTTGATATATCTTGTTGTGTGTATATGTGCCTTATAATTCGTTTCCCGACATTGTTCGGAAACGTTCGCGCTTGCACTAATGAGTGCTTGGTTTCACGCGAAGACCGCCTATGGAGAATGCCCTTGGCTTCTCCTTGGTTTTCACCATTGTTGGTGATCGGCGGTTATGATCAGCGGCCTGGCCGCCGAATGAAACCGTCATTTCAGTCCAGATTGGTCTGAAGCAATTATGCGGTCCAGATCGGCGGTCACGACCGCCGTTCGAAACCGCAGTTCATACATGATCGATTTTAATCCCTCGAGTTTGATTCGGTGGTTGGATCGGGGGTCACGAAACCGCCGTTGATGCTCTGTTCTTCACGAGCTCAATTCGGCAGTCGTTATCGGTGGCCTGGCCGCCGATTGAAACCGCTGAACGGTGCGTTTCAGGGGCAAAATTGTCTTTTCACATGCCCAATTCTTGATGTCTATAAATATCTTATTTTCTCATTCTCTGATCAAGCTTCTTGAGTTATTAGAACCCTAAACTTTCAAGAGAGATTTTTGAGAAAAAATCAAATCAAGAACTCAACTTTAAACACTCAAATCAAATCCCTTTTACATCAAATTTCATATTTGATCTTCTATGCCTTCATAGAATTGATCCATGCATGCTTTTGAATCATCACATCTTATTTGGTATGTTCTTCACTAATTTCATATTACTTTAGTGTTTTTCATATTAATACATCTCTTTAATTACTTGTATGCTTTTGATTATATGCTAGATACAAGTTAGAGATTATTTGTGATGAAAATGATTGAGTGTTGATTGTGATAGCTAATTAGGTTTTTTGCTTAATCTTGATTAGCTAAGCTATTTGACATGTCATTTAGCAATTGATATCTAGGGTTGATTAAATTGATTATATCATCATCCTAGATAAGCATCTAAGGTTACCTAGCCTTGTTTGTTATTTGAATATTCATATATATTCACATAGGTTGTTTCTCTTCATTGAGAAGTAAGTCTTGAGGCTAAGAGTGCTTAGGCCTCAAGCAAATTGGAATAGGGTTGCTAATAAAGGCCCGCTGGGTAGAAGTGAGGGGTTACAGACTGGAGTGTTAGACGAGGTCTACATAGGTTGTAAACTTCATTTCAATTAGTGATTTCGAGTTCCGAGTGTGGCGCACTATACAGCCCGTGGTTTTTCCCAGTGGTTGGGTTTCCACGTATACATCAAGTGTTATTTAAATTCCGCACTATATTACACTTGTATGTATTTTTGACTAGTAGGGGCATTTTTGTAAAATTGACTTGCATGCGAAAATTGGGTAATAATTAGATAAAATCTATTCACCCCCCCCTCTAGCTTTATATTATACACACCGAGTATTCTTTTCAATTGGTATCAGAGCGGGTTCCTAGATATACTTAGGTGATCCTAGCTCATTTTAGGTGTGTTGTGCATTTGTGTGATTTTTGCTCATTCATACATTTTGCATACATTTCATTCATTCATTTGATACAATGAGTGGATTCGGTGGCAACCATGAGGGTGCTTCAAGCACACGGCCTCCTCTCCTCACCGGTGTGAATTATGCCTCTTGGAAAGGCAAGATGGAGGCATATGTGTGCCAAATCCTTGATAGGGCATGGATGGCAATTGAAGATGGGTATGCACCTCCTATGATGACTCCCACGAGTGGTGGAGAAGAAGTACTCAAGCCAAAGGCCCAGTGGTCACCTGAAGAGTTTGAGACTTCAAAATGGAATAGGAAGGCATGGCATGCTCTTCTATGTGCAGTGGATGAAAATCAGTACAAACTGATTCAGAACACTAGGATAGCCAATGAGGCATGGAATATCCTACAGGTTGCACATGAGGGAACCGATGTCGTTAAGGATTCCAAGCTACAAGTCCTTCAAAAGCAATTTGAGTTGCTTAAAATGGAGGAGGACGAGTGCTTCAATGACTTTGAAGTCAAGTTGATGGATATTGTGAATCAAAGCCATCAACTCGGTGATCCTTACTCGGATAGAAGGATCAAGCAAAAGATAATGAGATCGTTTCCCGAGAGGTTTGAGTCTAAGGTGACGGCTTTAGAAGAAAACAGTGATTTTAAGGACATGAAGCCGAGCGAGGTAATAGGTAGACTTCTCGCCTACGAGTTTAGGAAGGGTCCTAGCTCCACTCCTTCAAAGAAGCAAAAAGGGATTGCTTTGAGAGCTTCCAAGGTTGAGAATGAGGACAAGGATGACTCGGCTGAAGACATGGCACTTTTAATGAGAAAATTCAAGAAGTTTGTAAAATTCGAGAAGAAGGGTCATGCATCCAAAAGGCAAGAATTGAAGAAAAGGGTTCCTTTCAAGAAGGTTGAGCATAGGCAAGAGAATAGCGAAAGGAAAGGGATCCAATGCTATGAGTGTGGTGGCATAGGTCATATCTCACTAGATTGTGGGAATTTGAAGAACAAGAGAGAAAAAATGATGGCCGCCATTTGGAGTGAAAGTGATGACTCCGAAGAGGGAGATAAGTCATCAAGTGATGATGAGCTTATCAATAACTTCAAGGCATTGGGTGCCACTTGTGAAGAAAATGAAGTTGTTGGTAAGAATTCTGTTGCTAGTGATCCCATAGAAGAGAAAGTCGAAGAAGTAGCTCTAGAGGAGATAGTTGTTGCTTCACATTGGGATATGGCACTTATTGACTCAAGAGATCAAGGTGAAGGTCTTGATGAGGATATTGGATCCATAGGAGAGGAGGAGAGTCTAGAAGATGACACTAGTGGAGATGACTCCTTTTCTAACTCTACAAATGGAAATGTAGAGAATATGGATATGCATGACTTTATAGTCAATGTTGAAAGCTCCATAAAGAAGAAAGATAGATTTCTAAGGATTTTAAAGGAAGAAAATCTAGAGCTTACAACATACAATGACCTCCTAAAGAAGCAAGTGGAGAAAATGGATCTTAAGGACAACTTTGAAAGTTTTGAAAGCTCTAAGTTAAAGAATGAAAAAGAGATTCAAAGGTTAAAGGAAGAACTACTTAGGCTTTCAACACAAGTTGATCACTTGAATGATGAAGTGATAAGATCCATGGTGGAAGAAGACAAGCTAAAAGATGAGCTAGCTTTGTCTAAGAGGAATGAAGAGGGTTTGAAGAGAGAGCTTGTTGAAGCCAAAGAGTCATTGACTAGAATGACCACAAGCACCAAGAAGCTTGACAACATACTTGGTGTAGGAAAAAGCCCTTGTGACAAAAGAGGTCTTGGATTCGAAGTGAGCAAGGATTGCTCTATTCCTAAGAAGACCGTCTTTGTGAAGAGTTTGGGTAAGATAGAAGCGTCACCGGTGCAAACTCCTAGGAAGAAGGTAGAACTAGGACAATGTTCGAAAAATGCACAAGTGAAGGTGGTGAAAGCAAGACAACCCCAAGCTCAACGGATTAGAGCCTCTCGAGTCAACTCTCCTCAACAAATGACTCACTATGAAAAGAGGCAAAACATGCTACCTCATCCAAGGAGGCAACCCATTCCGGTTCAACCAAATAGAAGACATGAACCAGCTCAACACCAAAGGAGACATCAAATGCATGATAAGTCTCCAATGACTTCACACGGATATGGTATGAATTCTTACTTTGTACCAACTTGTCATTATTGTGGTGTTTATGGGCATATTAGGCCTAAGTGCTTTAAGTACATTAAGCATTCTAGAACTAATAGCATGATAGAGAAAAAGAGGCTAAGAAAAGCCCACTTGCATGAGCCTAGGAAATCCTTTGTCAATAATCCTAGGTTAGTGAATGACATGCAACCTTTGACCACTAAGAAGAAAAATGTCATATCTATGTGGATAAGAAAAAATGAACCCGCTTGCTACGAGACTAACAAGTCTCAAATAGGTTCAACTAAGTCCAATGGACTTGGTAGGTCCATAGGACCTCATGCCCTTCATTAATGAAGGATGATATTGACCCCATATGGGGAACTCAAGCAAAGAGAGCTATTTTTGCATTCTTGTCACTTGCAAAAAATTTGAAAAATCTTATGCTTCTTGGTTGATTGCTTGAGTAAGCTTGGTTGCACATATGTATATATGTTTTCAATTCAATAAGTGTGAACCGTGCTTGTTTACAATCCATGTCATATTTATGTTCAAACATGCATTTTTGGACTAGGAGATGTATGTAGGAAGTATGATTTGAATGACCTATGATTATCTCCATGACATGATGATTCTTTTATAACATGCTAATGTCTTATGAAAAGCATGAAATTCATGTACATGCTCAAATGAAAAAGCATGAATTGATAATTGCGTTCTTAAATGCAAAAACTTGTGTGAAAAAAGCTTATGAGACTTAAATGAAAAAGGATCTAGTATCCATTCAAGGATTTTACAATCCAAATGTCTCTCTTTCTTTATTGGTTGAACATGTCTACTATCATACGGGTTTCATTCCCGGAAAAATCAAATAGGGTGCAAAGTTGCTCATGACATGTTTAGCTTATAAAGTTGGATATAGTTGTTCTTAAATTGAAATCAATGAAATTTCTATATCCTTACTTCTCTCATGACAATGGTGAAATTGGTTTGAATTCCTATTAGAAACCTTTGTCATTTGCTTTGCCAAATACCATGGTATTTTGGACTTGAATGTTATATGTCTTGTATGCAAAGCATTTTGTTTCACACATTTTATCTAATAAATCTCCTCGTTTCTCTTCGATTAATTGAGATTGCATAAAGTGACTTATATTGATTATGCATATACTAGAATGCTACTATCTCTCTTTGCCTTAAGTGACCCGGTTGGGGACTACTCCTTTGCCTATATCATGACAAAAAGGGGGAGTAGAATGTGGTAAGGGGAGGTGCAAATTGTTGTAGCAATTGGTGCACATTGGGGAGAATATATATTGAGGGGGAGTAACCCTTTGAGGGGGAGCATTGCATACATAAAACAACATGATGTTGTGCTTAATTTTTTTTAAATATGCAAATGCTTGTTTTAATCTCACTTGATTCATCTCACCTTTCTTGTTTTGGAAAGTTTAGAAACCTTGTTTCAGGGAATGATTGTTCTACAAGAGATTGAAGACTTCAAGTTTTATTTTTATATATTTCTTTGTATTGTAGAAAATCTTCATTGACCCATAGGTTTATTTTGTTGTGAGGAATCAATGTGAGTGGTGGTTTTGTCACAAAATAGCCAAAGGGGGAGATTGTAAGGATTCCCGTTTTGTTGATTGGCTTATTTCGTGGTCAAACCACATGTTGGGGTTTTGAATGTAAGGGTAGTCTAAGTGTTTAAGGTTGAAGATCAAAGGCCCTTCCATTACCTCAAGATACAAGCATGCCAAAGGTATAATCTCTTGTGCTTGGTTTTCTTTGAAGAGATTTAGTAGCACACACACACTAAGCATTCTTGCTATGATTGCATATTTGCTTATTTTTATGTGCATCTCTTCACATGTCACTTTACACACTAGCACTTTGGTTGATATATCTTGTTGTGTGTATATATGCCTTATAATTCGTTTCCCGACATTGTTCGGAAACGTCCGCGCTTGCATTAATGAGTGCTTGGTTTCGCGCGAAGACCGCCTATGGGGAATGCCCTTGGCTTCTCCTTGGTTTTCACCATTGTTGGTGATCGGCGGTTATGATCGGCGGCCTGGCCGCCGAATGAAACCGTCATTTCAGTCCAGATTGGTCTGAAGCAATTATGCGGTCCAGATCGGCGGTCACGACCGCCGTTCGAAACCGCCGTTCATACCTGATTGATTTTAATCCCTCGGGTTTGATTCGGCGGTTGGATCGGCGGTCACGAAACCGCCGAATGAAACCGCCGTTGATGCTCTGTTCTTCACGAGCTCAATTCGGCGGTCGTTATCGGTGGCCTGGCCGCCGATTGAAACCGCCGAACGGTGCGTTTCAGGGGCAAAATTGTCTTTTCACATGCCCAATTCTTGATGTCTATAAATATCTTATTTTCTCATTCTCTGATCAAGCTTCTTGAGTTATTAGAACCCTAAACTTTCAAGAGAGATTTTTGAGAAAAAATCAAATCAAGAACTCAACTTTAAACACTCAAATCAAATCCCTTTTGCATCAAATTTCATATTTGATCTTCTATGCCTTCATAGAATTGATCCATGCATGCTTTTGAATCATCACATCTTATTTGGTATGTTCTTCACTAATTTCATATTACTTTAGTGTTTTTCATATTAATACATCTCTTTAATTACTTGTATGCTTTTGATTATATGCTAGATACAAGTTAGAGATTATTTGTGATGAAAATGATTGAGTGTTGATTGTGATAGCTAATTAGGTTTTTTGCTTAATCTTGATTAGCTAAGCTATTTGACATGTCATTTAGCAATTGATATCTAGGGTTGATTAAATTGATTATATCATCATCCTAGATAAGCATCTAAGGTTACCTAGCCTTGTTTGTTATTTGAATATTCATATATATTCACATAGGTTGTTTCTCTTCATTGAGAAGAAAGTCTTGAGGCTAAGAGTGCTTAGGCCTCAAGCAAATTGGAATAGGGTTGCTAATAAAGGCCCGCTGGGTAGAAGTGAGGGGTTACAGACCGGAGTGTTAGACGAGGTCTACATAGGTTGTAAACTTCATTTCAATTAGTGATTTCGAGTTCCGAGTGTGGCGCACTATACAGCCCGTGGTTTTTCCCAGTAGTTGGGTTTCCACGTATACATCAAGTGTTATTTAAATTCCGCACTATATTACACTTGTATGTATTTTTGACTAGTAGGGGCATTTTCATAAAATTGACTTGCATGCGAAAATTGGGTAATAATTAGATAAAATCTATTCACCCCCCCCCCCTAGGTTTATATTATACACACCGAGTATTCTTTTCAATCACACATCTACCTAATCCCGGTATGAGTGAACCTAGTCCAATTTGCTTGCGATCTAAGCAACCTAATCCCGGATGCTACACACAAGACTTACTTTCTCTATGAAGAGAATAACAACCCTAAGTGAATATATGAATATCCAAAATGCAACATAGAGCAAGGGAAACCCTATATGCTTATCTAAGATGATTAATATGCAATTATAGCAATCCTAGATATCAAAACTAAATGACATGTCAATCAAATAGTTTAGCTAATCAAGATTAAGCACAAAACCTAATTAGCTATCACAATACAACTTCTCAAACATACATCATACTAATCTCAAACATGTATTCAAAGTATATAAAATAACATACAAGTAATTAAATGAGATTGCTTGTTAAGAGAAGCACAAAATATGTAAGATATTAGTGAAAAGCTTACCAAGCAAAGTATGATGAAGAATCCATGCAAGATGTCATCTAGATGATCAAGGATGATGCTAGATGATGATTGATGATCATGGAAAAGTGTTTGAGTAACCTAAAAATGAGTTCTTTGGAATTTTTCTTCTCTTTGAAAAATATCGTAAGTATGGAATCTGAATATGAACTCTTGTGATTGACCTAAAGTCAAAGAGGCATATATATAGGGGGCCAAAACAAGGTGTGGTCGTTTTGATAAGTTTGCCTCAATATTGCCTTAGGCGCTGTACGTAGAGCGCTTCTTGTACAGCGCCCCTACTCTGTTCTCACGGGAAAACAGAGTGGCGCTGTACGTAGAGCGCTTTGTACAGCGCTTGTATAGCGACCCAACAGCGACCGAATTAAATTGATCAGGTCTGAACAGCACTCAATGGGCGTTGTTCGTACAGCGCTTCTGTAGAGCGCTTTTGGGAGCGCCCAATGCAAAAATGCAATCCTGAGTCTAAGCATGACAATGCAATTGGATATGCAAGATGCAATCAAACTAACATGCAAGAAGAGATGTTAATGAACATTAATGCACAAAAATAAGACACACAACATATAAGTATTAAACATATGCATGAGTTGTGAGTGTGTGCAACTATCTCTTCAAGACAAGTAAGCACAAAAAAATATACCTTCGGTGCTTATCAACACGAGGTCTTCAAAGGGCTTCGAACAATAAACCCGATACCTAGGCTACCCTTACAAAGAACCCCAATATGTGGTTTGTCCACGAAATAAGCCAATCAACAAATGGGAACCTTACATCATCCTTGCATGGGTTTTTCAACACACTTTGCTTGGTAAGTTTTTCATTAATATTTTACATATTTTGTGTCTTTCTTAACAAGCAATCTCATTTATCACTTGTATGCCATTAGAATATATTCTTGACACAAGATTAAGATTAGGTATTGATTGTTTGATAGTTGTATTGTGATAGCTACATAGGATTGCCTAATCTATGTTTAGCCATGTTTTATGCCATGTCATCTAGCATTTGATATCTAGGATTGATTGTATTGTCATCTTATCATCCTTGATAAGCATATAGGGTTTCCTAGCTCTATTTGCTCATTGGATATCATACATATTCACGTAGGCCATTTTATCTCTTCAATGAGAAGTAAGTCTTGTGTTGCTTCCGGGATTAGGTTGCGTAAATCACAAGTAATTGGACTAGATTCACTTATACCGGGATTAGGTAGTGGTGGTGAGTTATACCGGGATTAGGTTGTATTCATCTTACCATTAGTGGATTCGAGGTTCGAGTGTGGCATACTTACCAGCCCGTGGTTTTTCCCAGTTTAGGTTTTCACGTAAAAATCAAGTGTTATTTAAATTATGCACTTTACACTTGATTTATTGCTTTAACTAGTTTGGGGTACTTTCGGAATATTGACTAATTGCGAAAATTGGTAATAATCGTTTAAAATCTATTCACCCCCCCCAGATAGTTTTATACACACCGTGCATTATTAGTTTCAATGAAATATCAAAAATTCAATTAATACTAGGCAACACTAAATGCTTATCTAGAGATTAAATGATGACAATAAAATCAATCCTAGATATCATATTTCTACATGTCATATATATGTAGCTTAGCTATTCAACGAAAAGGCAATTCGAGATGCAATAGTTATCATAAACAATCTCAATCAAACAATGAGATAAATTAGCTAGATGTTATATAAACTCGGAATCCTAGCTATCACAAACAATCTTAATCAATCAATGAGATAACTTAACTAGATGTTATATAAACTTGGAATCCTAGCTATCACAAACAATCAACACAAAATTTCAACTTGTAAATAAATCTTAATCTAGATGCTAACAAGTCATAAATGAGATTTCTTGCTAAGTAAGAACACAAAATGAATGAGGATGGAGTTCAACTTACCAATTCATGTGTGTTGAAGAAGACCCATGCATAGATACATCCTAAATGATCCTATATGATGCTAAATGATGTTTGATGTACATGGAAATGAGTTTGTGTAATCAAAGATGAGTTCTTGGATGATTTTCTCTCTTGGAAAATGTTCTAAGTTAAAAATATGATTTTGAACTCTTAGAAATGACTTAGAGAGAAAACAACATATATATATATATATAAGGTCAAATTGATGCTACGTCGTTTTGGTAATTTTGCAAAAAGTTTTGCCTTGGCCGATGTACACCCGCTGTACGTAAGGCGATTGTACAGCGGGTCACCTGGAAAAATGAAGAACAAATTCCTTGATAACCGCTGTACAAACAATGACTTTTGGGTGAGCTACCAGTGGTTTTAAAAATCAATCAGGTGCCGCTGTACATAGGGCGAGTGTACAACGGTTTGGACGCGATAGTGCATCAGCTTCAGATTCAAGCGCCTCAAAATATGACCAAACGACATCGAAACCTTTTGTATGATATATCGTTGGAAAGGTATGGATGTCACATTTCTACTCCTTTTTATAGAATGACATTTCAATCTCTATAGAAACAGTTATGGCCAATTGAGTGATCAAAGGTCAGAAACGGACAACAACAGAGTTGCCCTATTTTGGTGGTCACTTTGGAGATTTCAAAACCAATCTAAACGGTCATGAAATATTACCAATAATATACCGTTAGAAAGGTATGGGTGCCTAGTTTGTACATAAATTCCAAAACTCATTTTGAAGCTTTGTATAAAGAGTTATGGTCATAAGACCATACAAAGGTTAGTTTTGAAAATTATTTAAATCATTGAAATCCAATCTTTTGAAACTAGACACTTTACTCCAAACAACCAAACCAATTCTAACACTTATCCAAGAGAAGAAGAGGACCTTCTCAAATGGTCAACCATCATGCTAAGACATGCACACCATCGTGCAAGTACGGACGTTTTCGATCACACAAACGGAAACGAATTACTAGACACTATCACATAACAAAGTCCAGCAAAGAGGTGCAAGTGTGGAGTGTGAAGAATGCACACATATAAGAATTGAAGCACAAATGCAATATGAATAAAACATGCATGAAGAAATGTGTGTGTGTGTGTGTGTGCAACTAATCTCTTCAAGAGGCAAGTCAAGTGATTTACCTTTCGCTCTTACTCTTGAAGTCACCGGGATGCTTGGAAGCTTGTCCACGATAACCTAAGCTACCCATTACATAGACATCCCAAAATGTGGTTTGTCAACGAAATAAACCAATCAAAATATGAGGAACTTACATGAAGGTTTACAAATATTCCCAAGTGGGGTTACACATCAAAGAAAACAAAATATACAAAGAGATGAGTAAAAAGGAGACAACCCTTGAAGGTGACCTCCTCCAAGACCTCTATGAATCTCTAGCTCGAATTGGCCCAAGACCACTCCTTTCTCTATGCAATCTACTCTCAAATGTGGTGGAGAATGTGTAAAAGGTGGATATGGTGAGTGACACGCCCAAACCGGTTCTACAAATGTCACTATAATTTAACCTATTCTACCTCGGTTGTATTAAAGGGGCGTGCGAGTCTGATGACCCTATTGCAAATCGTACAAGTCGTTATGCTAGTATAGTGTACAAAGTAAGGGTATCGGTCCACAGGGAAATCTAGTAACTAGTAAATGCTAGAATTAGTGATCGTTCTAAGGAATTAAACTAATGTGATGATAAACGATTATAATTGATAAGCTAAGATGCTAGGGAATGTATGAAATTAGTAATGATGCACCACAAATAACCACCTTCATGCAACAAAGATCAAATCACTCATGTAGTTCCATTTATACAATTGGTACACTCAACCATCCACTTAATAACTCATCTGAGGTTCAGATTCATCATCAAGGACTGTCAGTTGTGGAACTAAATTCATAGAATGTATTCTTAGGATTTTTATGAACAACACATTCTAATCCCGGAGTTTTTACTAATCATACTCAATTCAAACATCATGAACTAGTATTTTATCACTTTACAATAACCAACTCCATGCTTCTAAGATTTATGAGATATATGGCATGATTTCATCAATTCAAGCATATAAACACAAGTGATTCATACAAGAAAAAGTGGTAACAAGTGATTACATCAATACTTTCATAAATTCCCCAACAAAGTGTTTAGTTACACATGATCATTGTGTAGGGAAAAATCGAGTCAACGCAGCGGAAGCGAGACTAAAATCGAGTTTAGTATAGTTTAAAATTTTTCCATAATTTGAACCTTAACCCTCTAATTAATTAACATATAATACTAAAGATATCATACCTTTGTCGCGTGATCCGATTGACATTGCGTCGATGGTAATCCGCAAGATCTTCCAATCCAATCACGAACGTGAATCACCTAGGAGCGTGGTCTCCCTTCTCTTTGAATTGTGTACCTGAGGATGGATTAACAAAAACTTTTTCTTTTTCGTTAGTCACAACAAATTCCAAGAGGCTACAAAGAATGTTCCGGTCACTTTTGAATTCACAATCGTTAGATTGAAACTCGCGTGAACCTTATTCGAAATTGTGCACAAAACCTTTTGATATAAAAGTTACTAGTGCACTATCGAAATAAGAACAAACTTTTCTCTCTTTTCCTCTTGGCCGAATTCTCACACTAGTCTAAGAGTTGGATTCTATTTTTCTCAAGCAAAAGAAAAAACTCTCAAACCTTACATTAGGGTTCTTAAAAAAACAAATAATAATAATATATATATATATAGTGGCCGCTCGATATTATATATATATTTTGCGCCGCTTACTATCTCAAAAACTGCACTTTACTTATATATATATATATATCGCACCAAATACCACTTATATTATATATTTATATCAAAAGTGTTGCATCCTTATTAAAGTGCACTAGCAATGCACGCCTAAATACATATATATATCTATATTAATTTAACTTGCCATATATAATATATATCTCTATCAATCTTTAGAATTCAACCCTAATCCAACTCTTTAGTGTATTTGTGACTATATAAAAGACTTCCTTATTTGACTAGATAAATAAATCCCTTATTTATCTACTTACCAAATAAAGTCTTTTATTTTATTTATACTACCACAATAGTATACTACTAAGAAACATATTTCCTAGTCAGAAAAAGATTTTGATTTTTAATTAAATAATTAATTAATCAATTAATTAATTTCCATTTAATCAAAAAATAAAACAATATAATATCATATATATATCTCGGCCATGTGCCATATATATTAATATATCTATATATTGTTTTTCTATTTTATTAAATCCATTGGACCTTAATAAAAGGCCCACATGTGAACCAGACCCATTCTTACTAAAAGAAACAAGCCCACATGCCTTTCATTAATATATTAATATAATTGATCAGCCCATTAAATAAATAATGTGCAAATTATATTCTTAATATATTAAATACAATTCTAGATGGACCAATAAATTGGTCCGGTAGAATATATCAAGTGATCCATGCAAGTCCGTGTGGATTGGGGATCTTGGCGGGCCTATCTAAATTTAAGCTCCAATAGACATAACCCAATCACAATCAACAAATGATTCACTTATGTTCAATCTATTAATTTTAGTTCATTCCACTAAAGAACTAAAATTGTACTCTTAAATAAAGATGGAATAAGTAAATGATTCTCATTCATACCCTAGACAATCTTATAGGAGATGGTGTATCCTCGTGAAGAATATCAGTAATCGCCAAGAGCTCATAGACCGCCTATAGCTCTTCAAGTTACCATATTTCCTCATATGACCACATTTTGAACTTGGATATTTTGACTTGTCCAGAAGCCATGTTTCAATAGACACTATTGAAAACTTAACGTTAAGATTCAATATCCAATACCTCAAAACATCCATATGATGATATTCTACTCTCATTTAATAAATGGAGCCACGATGTCCATATCTATAAATGAAGTCCTCTATCGATTAACAAATGAATATCACCAAACTATCGAGGATAGACTATGCTATATAATCGTACTCATTGATAACTCAAATGATACCACTTGCAACCATAAGTCCATCATTTATCTCAGGATTAAGATAGACTCTCCGATTGTCCTGATAATGAAAGACTTTTATCTACTGGCGGTTCTAGATAAAGTATTTCATTGTGATCCTGTTCAATGCACCCAGTGCACTAGATTCTTTTACTCGAAGACCCTCCGATGATTTTAGACTCATCATAACTCATTTGATCCCACTCAAATGCTAGCAAAAGAATTCTACAACTTTAACAAGATAAAGGTGCCCAACCTTTAACTTAAATTGTGAACATTATTCAAGACTAACTAAAGAATTGTGTCTACCTCATACATATCCAGATGTACGAACAATTCTTCTTTTCTCATAGTCTTTTGACCTTATGATTATTTAATTTTGACAATTATAATAATTAAACTATAAATGCTATAAGATTTGTTAAACCAGAAATCACATTATTAATATGAATAGATTGTCAAAAACACTATTACTCTCTTGCTATTGAGCATAATCCTAACACATTGAATATAGCATATTAATGAACAAAAGGAAGAAATACTACTCTCGGAGAATCAAGGCCGACCTCTCCTTCCTCCACAGCAATACAAACCAATTGATCACAAATAACTTTCAAGAGATTGATGAGCAAGGTATTTACTAAGATCAATACCTTTTAGCTACAAAGATTTCAAGTGATGAACTACTTGAATCACTAATCTATTCTATGATAAATTAACCAAAAACTACTAAGAACTATTCTATGCTATATTTTTTCCACCCTTTGTCACTCAGGAGAGAGAAGTATATATATGTTTTCTTCAAATGAGGCAAGAAACACACAAATTGGCCTTTGGACGTGTCTTGGGCGGGTTCATTCCCGCCGCACGAACCCGCCTCGCGAACCCGCCTTGCTTTCAGTGAGCTTCTCAGAGTCTTCTTTCCCGCCGTTACGAAGTCGTCGCGCTTCTGAAAAGCTATGGGTGGCCTCTTTCCCGCCTCACGAAGTCACCGCGTGAACCCGCCATGTAACTAGCCTTGGCTTAGGGCGACTTCAGACCTTCGGGAAGGCTGGCATGTGCCCGCCTTCAGAACCCGCCATCTCTTCTTCTCTTGGTTTTTGCTCCTCTTTTAACTATTTTGATGCAAAAACCTTCCTGACTGGTCTAATTACCTGAACTTAACAAAAACACACGTTATGCACACAAAAGTGCTCGAATACGAACACAAAAGGTAGGAATTAGGGGCGCTAAATGTGAACATTCATAGCGCGATCAGTGAGCTTCCCATGGAGGAGAACCTCCATGGGAGCTTTGAAAGCCTCTCTCCCTCTCTTGATTTGGTGGGAAGATGAAGAAGATGAAGTGCTGCTCTGTTTTTGTGGGTAGAGAAAAGAGGAAATAGGTGAATTTATAGTGTGGGAAGATTATGGCTCGAATTGGGTGCAAAAGGACACATTTGCCCCTTAAAATGGTCTGCTGCGGTCTAGCTTGAAGGTGTGCCGCAGTCTAGCTCGACGGCGCAACCACGACAGTGATTTTCGCGGTTTAAATGCCGTTGTTGTCATCGCTGCGATCAGGTTTCCAACATCGTGCACCATTATGAAAATAAGCATAACTCTCTCTAGAAAACTGTTGATCTGAGGAGAGAGATATGGCCCCCAAATTTTGGATGTTCTGCATGGGTATTTGCAATGTCAGCCCATTAACCTTTTGGAAAGTAGAGTTGACCTGTGCCGCGGTCTGGCTCAACGGCGGATTGACCACGGAAACATGGTTTTTCTTGCCGCGGTTGATCTCGAATCACGCTATAGTTTGGGTCAACGGCAAGGCTGCGACAACTCTGCATGTTTCCAATTCTTCATTGTTTTGCTTGGTTTGGCCTTCCAATCTTAACTTTAAGCTCAAACACCAAATGTAGGGAACATTTACCTACACATGGCTCACAAAACACATTCATTTAACGATCTACAACAGGAAAATAAAATTAACTAAAAAAATAATATAAAAGAATTCTCCATAGCTATGCAATTAAGGACGATAGAATTTTTTTTTCTACCTCTATTTTCAAAGCAACTAAACAACACCGAAACAAATCAAAAGAACTTCATTTATGTTAATTAAAAATAATAAAAAACAAAAACCACTACTCAACCATACGAATATGCCATAATCAAAGTCATGTATGAGCTTGACTCTATGCAATTATGATCAATATCAAACTACCCACTTTTAGGCATGGGTTTTGTTCAACTTTTAGGAACGGTTTTTATGTTTTATCTTAGTAACTTGAATTAATTTTGGGTAGATTTTTTATACCCATTGTCATACTTTTGTAGAGACATGTAAACCTTAGGATTATTGTTGGTTTGCTACATTTATTCTAAAAAATAAATTATAATATTCTGACTAATTATAAAAAACAAATAAAATTTTGACTAATTATTAAAAAAAAAATAGGTGCATAATAGAAAAATAAAAATAAAAAACAAATAAAAATTTTAAAATCACGTATATAGGTATGAATGCTTTTGTCAAGTTTAATTAACAATTATTTTATTTTTCATTCTTTTGAACAAATATTTTTATTGACATGAGAAATATATATAATTTTAATAAAACAAAGTATATATTATATTTTAAAGTCAATGAAAGTATATAAATGAAGTCTTTTGAAATAAATGTCTATGATATATATGCTCTTAGGCTTGAAGTATACCGGCTTGTTGGCTTCTTTTTCATATTTTTTTGGGATAAAATCAAATAGTGGAATTGGTGGAAAATGTCATATTTTTGAACTGATTTGGTGACAAAGTCACTACTTTAATAAGTTAAGTTAAGAAGACACCTATTATGGTGAACTACCAAAATTGCCCTTACTTTACACATTCTCTTTCTTACTTTGAAGTTTTCTGATATTTTATTCTTTCATTTTCCTCTATAACAGACCTCCAATGGAGGTTGAACATCATAACATTATCAATGCAACTTCATTGGATAATTAGTTTTGTGGCGCTACACATACGCATTCGGAGGTCGAGTCTTTTGTTCAACTTCATTGGATAACGCTTTTTTTCAATTTAAAACCCAAATTGGATTCCTTTTCATTTGTTCTCCGAGTCTTTTGTAAGCCTTAAGCTGGTTATGTGAATTTTGAGAACAAATGAAAAGGCTCGAAGAACAAATGAAAAGTCTCGGAGACTAATTGAAAAGGCTCGAGCTTCTCGAGCCTTTTCATTTAATCTACGAGACTTTTCATTTGTTCTCCGAGCCTTTTCATTTATTCTCTGAGTCTTTTGTAAACATTAAGCTGGTTGTGTGAAACAAATTGAAAAAGCTCAGACAGTGTATAAAAAAGCTCAGATACTGTGTTAAAAGTCTCGGAGATTCAAAATTAACAAACCTATTCATAAAAATGAAAAGGCTCGGACAGTGTACAAAAAGGCTCGGAGACAGTGTTAAAAGGCTCGGAGATTCAAAATTGACAAATTTATCATAAAAATGAAAAAGCTCGGATTATTGTTGAAAATGCTCAGATAATGTATGAAAAGGCTCGGAGACAGTGTTAAAAGGCTCGGAGATTCAAAATTGACAAACCTATTCATATTCCTTAAAAAAAAGCTCGGATTACTATTTAAAAAGCTCAAAGACTATTTGAAAAGGCTCGAAAAAAGTGTTAAAAAGCTCAAAAACCCAGATCTTCATCGTCTTATAGATTCTCGTCGACTTCAGGATTGTAGCGCCACTACTGGTGAGTTCACCGTGAGATTTCAGTCGGATTTCTTGCAAACATGAGATTTTCAATCAGATTTCTCTCTCTCTCTCAACTTTTCTCTCTAGGTTTGAAAAGACACAAACTGACAAAATAAGGGTATTTTTGTCTAATCACCTAAATAGGTGCCTTTTAAACTTGAATTAGTAAAATGGTGATATTCTTACAAAGTCAGGCCCAAATAGTGACAAAATTTTTTTGAACCCAAATCAAATACTCCCCTAACCTTTTTACTATTATTGAATGGGTAGATAAATATCCGTTTATTAAAAGATCCCCTGACTATTGGGGTTTAAATATGGGATCGGAATTCAGAATGAACTAATTTCAATAAACCTGTAAGAAAGAATGAACGAGTCATGATAAATTATTGCGTTTCAAACACAAACCAAGTTTTTGAAAAACCTACTATACTGTAATACAATAGATTCTCCTCTCAGCAAATACAATTGAACAATCTGAGGGTGAAGCATACCCATAAATCTGAGGCAGAATTGATTATCAAATGATAAAAAAAAAAACAAACAATAATTTGTAATCAAGAGAATGATAAACACGTTCATTACGCACTGTATTGATGAAAAGTAGGTCTAATAAGTTTAACCAAGTACAGGAATGAATTTTATACAATAAATTAGATAATTCACATTAGGTTAACTTTTTTGAGATCAAAATTACAGTTATTATTGTTAAGATGCCGAACACAATTGAACAACAATACAATAAGATGACCAGCAATGAAAACACTTGCTTCACCACCAAGAAAATCATCTTAGGGTTGCATAACGAAAGCTTATCTTAAAAACAATGAGCATGTGTAGCACCATCTACAGATTCATTTCTGAAAAATCAACCACAATGTCAATTCCCATGCATTTCAATCTTGAGAAGCTGTCATTGGCACTGCTTTGAAACAAAATGAGAAGAGATAGAAGTTAATAACACTCCAATCACCAAACAATTGTCATAAGATTTAATAATGAGAAACAATTCCTATTGTTGGAAATTGGAAACCGTGGCACTCAACATTAGTAATACATGATTCAATATCCTCTTTCTGCTGTAAGATATAGCACACACTCAAAGTAAGTACATACCAGAGGAAAAAGGCACCGAGTAAATAATGAGCATTAGCAACTCAAAGATGATCCATAAGGAATAACTTAAGATAATGATATACGGTGGTCTTCAACTCTAAAGGTGGTTTCGAGGAGCCTCAAAGGAAGTTACCCTAGATCTCAAATATATCTTCTCAACAGGATAAATCAAAGGTTTATATATACGCAAAAATACAAAACTATGACTTAAGAACAAGGCCTTCAGATTTTATGAAGAATCTAGTAGTGGGAATCTCTAAATGTTTATAACATTAACATAATCTTTACTTGACTTTAATTTAATGATCACAGATTATGAACTCAAATCATTGATTCCAAAAGCTGATGAAATAGATGGCTTTAAAAGAACAGTTGATGAAAGAAGAAAATAGATCACTAATGACAAGATATCAACTTTACTAAGAGAGATTAATATAAGGAAGCTAAAACCTTGCCTAGCTGTGAAGATTGCTCGGGAACTCAAGAACATCTATACTTTGAGGATTGAGAGAAATCTACAGTCCTGTTTGGCATGGCTTTTGCTTTTAAAAGCCTGCTTTTGGGTTTTTGGGCTCAAAACTGGTTTTTAGTGGCGTTTGATTGACCTATGAAAAGGACTTTTGGTTTCAGAAACTTTTTCAAAAGAAGCAAAACCCACCATTCTTCTTTTGAAAGAGCTTCCAAGCTTACCCCAAGAAACCATTTCCCCAGTTCAATGAAATTTTTGTGTTTACAGTTTTATCATTTTTCAATGAATAACAAACAAAGAAATCACTCATATTCCATAATAATCTCCTCTAAAATATATTATCCAAATAGTAACTAAAAAGCAAACTTCTACTTCTCTTCTTCTACTGCAAAAACTCTAAAGCAAAAGCTATCCCAAACAAGCCTTAGGGAACACATAAAACTATACAAGTATTTCATGTATTTGTTTATCAAATATGTTTTATGATTTTCATATAAAACAAGTTAGATACCCAACAACATAGAACTGCCTTCCTTTTTGGTGGTGCTCGTCAAACAAAATTGACACCTAGATTGGGAAGTGCTAGCTTAATCAAAGATGAATACACCTCAAATAATCTTACCAAAAAAAAGAAAGAAAGAATATGCAGGGGCAAAATGTGGTTGATTTTGTCTTATAGTTTCTTGTCAATCAGATAATTTTTCATCCATCATGGCCATTATAGCTAGATGCACAGGTAAAATGAAACTGGAAAGATTCAGTAAAGGTCAATTAGACATACCAATGAGAATGGACAAAAAGGTCTTCCACCTCTGTTCCAAAGATGTGTGTCATCATAGAAAACAAAACAAAATCTCAAGACCTAAATCAAACATTTCTTCTCCATCCATCCCAGCGCACCACCACCACCTCCCAACCCCACCTACCCCCAACCCCCAAAGGTGGCCACTGGCGTCAGATTGTTCAATAGACTGATCTTAGTGGTTTACATATGAAATATAACTCAACTCTGTGTAGAATACTTAGAAGACATAAATATATAAGGCAATGACTTGTCATCACTAATTGTTGTAGCCATAAGCAGCATAATCTTTTGACTCTTCTACCTAATTTTATTTACAGTATGTCTATTATGAACTGCAAGGTGCAGGGTTGAAAATGAGAAGTAATGTAGCAAACATTATGCTTCTTATCTCTTTATAGTCTCCACTCCTTTTCATAACTTTCATTGTAATGTAAAAAGTGAATCCGAGTCAAACATGCAGCTCTATGCAAAACTAGTGGGTAAAGCACAAGCATACGCATCTCACTCTTCCCCAATTCCTAGCAATAGTATAAATATAGACTTCTAATTATTAACATAAGGGACTTTAATGAAATAAGAAAATAGTTAATACATAGACCAAAAAACACTAAGAATTAAATTAGACGTCATATAAATTATGAGATTATCGAGATAAATCTTTATCATTTAGTTGAGTTCTGAGTCCATGAAATGTAAAATCAGACCAAGTATAACAAATACAGTCTCTGATATGACAGTTTAGTGACATAATGGCCAAACTCAGCTAAGTTTCATACTTTTATTGCAATAACAGTTGTCCATATAGAAGCCTTAATATTAACAAGTTTGGCTGCAGCTGCAGGAGGTGAACTGCCAATATTTATGTTTTACATTTGATAATTGATATTAACTATGTTGGGAAGATCTTCACATATTAATTTCTAAACAAATATATGTAAGACTTATAACTTGCCTTTGTGAGATTAAGAATCATTTGGACATCCTATTGAAGGAGATCAGTACTTCTAGTGCTGAAAATTACAATCAGTCGATTTAGAATAAAACTATAATACTGAGGGTATCTTTGGATATAATCAATCAGTGGATATTGATAGTTTGAATTTAACTAATACATCAACTTGTCGTGTCATATTTTCACATTAAATAGATAGTAACACTTAGCTAAACATGCACATTTTCAAAACCTCATGAACACAACATACTTCTTCCATTCCATCACAGACTCACAGTTTCTATTCACAAAGCATACACCAAAACATCAAATCAAGCTAATATGGAAAGAAATCTTCAATTGTTACTGCATCCTATGCAATACAAGTAGTCATTCCTAAAATAACGGTGACAATCAAGAATCTAATAATATAGATAATGCAGAGGAAAGAAGGAAACTTGAGGTCTAACCATACGAAACAGATGAATTAATCAGTCTGACTCTGTCATAGTTTGGACAGGTCCAATGTCTTCCTCCTCTTGCTGAAGAATATTGTGGAGTGAAACCGTGGAACAGAAACTAATAACCTTATGAAACTTATTAACAGGTGATGGCAACTGAGGCAGCCTCCTCCAGCTACAGTTACCAGAGTCATCACTACTAATCTCACAAAGACAAGCTGGATACTTCTTATGATACTCCTCATTGAACACATATATGAGATTACCAAGCCCCACGCATTTCAAGCTCGCAAATTTGTCATCCTCATCACTATCAACCAAACTGTAGAGAAAATTATGTGGCATAATTGCAATCTCACTGAACTCCATGCTTTTCTCATCAATCTTCCACAGATTAAATGACGGCCCACGTGACGTATTACACATTCCAGCTAAAATAAGCATGTCTTGACAAGCAATTAAGAATGAAAAAATAACCCCAGGAGGTCTGAGGGTTTGTACCTCACTCCAAACATGATTTTTCAAATCAAAGGCTGAAATGAAACAAGAATAGATACCAAAGACATAGAATTTCCCTTTAAACAAAGCAGAGGATAGATACTGGCTGGAATTTCCTGACCTGAAATCCGCCGGCAAAGGAGGACACAACTCCCAAGAATCCAAATTGGGATCGTAAATCTCGACAGCCAATCTATCTTCAATATCAACCAAGCCACCAATGAACCTGACCCCACCAACGACAATGAATCTGGGGACATTAGAAACATACCTAGATGCAGAATCATGATGATCCGAGAAAACAGCGACAAGAGGATTGATTCTGGAGAAGTTGAGAGAGGAAGTGAGATGCCAGGAGGTCTTGAAAATGGGAGAGTAACTGAATGCGGGAGTGGTAGTGAAAAAGAAGCCATTAGAACCGATGAGGGAAGAAGCGGGAGTGGGAGGAAGTTGGACGTGAAACCAGGAGTTGGAGATGGGATCGAAGGCAAAAGACTGGTTGTTCTTGGAGGAGGTGTTGTGGAGGCCCAAGAGAAAGAACCAAGGGCGGTGGCAGTGGTGGGGGTGACTTTGAGTCAGAGAAGAAAAGGTAGGGGTGGAGATAACAGACAGCCAAGATTTGCACACAGAGGAGGCGCGAACCAGGCTAGGAATCGGAAGAAGAGACAGGATGTGTTCGGTCACGTCGGTGCTCAGGGTCGTGAAGTTGGGGTAAGGGTTGTGGTCCGACATGATTTTTGATACAGAGAGAGAGAGAGAGAGAGAATGGTAGTTGGAACTTGGAAACAGTGAGAGAGAGGAGTGGTTTGTTGGAAATGAGGATTTATTGATTTGAATTTTGATACAGTATGTGGCTGGGGAGTTGGCAGTTGCCATCCCTCGCTTTTTCTTTTGGCGATTGAACCAGCATTCTTCGAGTCTTGCCGGCTTGGTTGACCCGGTTTTTTTACCCTACTACTTCTACTACACATGTCCTCTATTTATATTTTTCTTGCTGATTACTTTTTAAATAAATGTAACTACGGGCCAGTTTGGTATTGCTGTAACTTTTATCATAATCACTGTTAGCTGTGCTGAAGAAATAATCAGATGTGAAGTTAATTAGCAGATGTTTGGTTAATTATATTTTTAAAACTACTGTATAGATCAAAATCAGTATACATATGTTTGGTTTTTTTATTTCAAAAGTGCTGAAATTAGTTACAATTATTAAAATAGACATGATTTTATAATCTTATTTTATTTTTTCATTAATTATATATATTAAATTAATATTTAAGTAGAATATTTAAATTAGAAAAAAAAATCCATAAGAATAATAAAAATATTTTTAAAAGGTTTCATAAATCAAATCAATATTTAATTAGAATCTTTAATTTTAAGATGAAATAAGGTATATAAATGATTTTAATTTGATTTCATAAGGATAATAATGATATTTTAAAATATTCATTAAATGCTTAAATAGATTATTCCATAATCACTTTCAAAAAGTAACCCCCCATCTACTTCTCAAAATCACTGTCAAAACTTGTCATATTATGAATTAATCACTTTTGGAAGTTTTACCAAACATTATTTTATGTCAAAATTATAAAATAAGCTGATTTTAACTTCTCAAAAGCAATACCACTCAACTTTTACGGTTTTACGCATCACCTACTTCCACACCTGGCGGTTACGCATCATCACTATGTTTCATAGGAGTTGGCTAGTATACCTCCCCTAAAAGTGATAGGTATCATGGCAATGAGTTTGAGATTTGGGACAACCGGTTGCAACCGGTTTCTCCCCAAAAAGTCAACAACAAATGGTTTTTTATTTTTTATTATTTATTTATTTTTTTAATTTTTTTAATTTTTTTTATATATTATTAATATATTAAATTACATATTATTATTATATATTAATTGAATAATAAAACTATATTAAATATAGAAAATTTGAAAACTATTATTATAAAGTTAATAAATAATAAAATTATATTAAAATGTAGAATTGTAAATATTTGTAGAATAATATTAATAAATAATATTATTACATTTGTAATTTGGAAATTTGAACATATAATTAAAATAATATTAATATGCAATAAAATTACATTTATCATAAATAATAAAATTAAAATTGTGAAAATAAGTAATTATTTGTAACATATTAATAAATTGCATACATTTGAAAATGTATATATTAATTTTGTAAGGATTCCCGTTTTGTTGATTGGCTTATTTCGTGGTCAAACCACATGTTGGGGTTTTGAATGTAAGGGTAGTCTAAGTGTTTAGTGTTGAAGATCAAAGGCCCTTCCATGACCTCAAGTTACAAGCACGCCAAAGGTATAATCTCTTGTGCTTGTTTTTCTTTGAAGAGATTTAGTAGCACACACTCACTTAGCATTCTTGCTATGATTGCATACTTGCTTATTTTTATGTGCATCTCTTCACATGTCACTTTACACACTAGCACTTTGGTTGATATATCTTGTTGTGTGTATATGTGCCTTATAATTCGTTTCCCGACATTGTTCGGAAACGTCCGCGCTTGCACTAATTAGTGCTTGGTTTCGCGCGAAGACCGCCTATGGAGAATGCCCTTGGCTTCTCCTTGGTTTTCACCATTGTTGGTGATCGGCGGTTATGATCGGCGGCCTGGCCGCCGAATGAAACCGCCGTTTCAGTCCAGATTGGTCTGAAGCAATTATGCGGTCCAGATCGGCGGTCACGACCGCCGTTCGAAACCGCCGTTCATACCTGATCGATTTTAATCCCTCGGGTTTGATTCGGCGGTTGAATCGGCGGTCACTAAACCGCCGAATGAAACCACCGTTAATGCTCTGTTCTTCACGAGCTCTATTCGGCGGTCGTCATCGGCGGCCAGGCCGCCGATTGAAACCGCCGAACGGTGCGTTTCAGGGGCAAAATTGTCTTTTCCCTTGCCCTGTTCTTGATGTCTATAAATATCACACTTTCTCTTTATCTGAATTAGTTCTTTGACTCTTAAGAACCCTAATCTTCAAAGATAGATTTTGAGAGAAAATCAAATCAAGAACTCATCTTTAACCACTCAAATCAAACCCCTTTTGCATCAAATTTCATATTGCATCTCCTATGTCTATATAGAGTGCATCCATGTATGGGTTTGCATCATCACAACTTGCTTGGTAAGATTTTGATTAATTTCATCTTATTGTAGTATTTTAAATACCAAGCCATCTCTTTTAAATTACTTGTATGTTTTTGATCATATGTTAAATACAAGAAAAGAGATTATTTGTGATGAATTAATTGAGTGTTGTTTTTGATAGATATCTAGGTTTTTATAATCTATGATCATCTATGCTATTTGACATGTCATTTAGCAATTGATATCTAGGGTTGATTTAAATTGAATATATCATCATCCTAGATAAGCATTTAGAGTACCCTAGCTCTTATTGCATTAATTGAATATTCATACATAATCACATAGGGTTGTTTCTCTTCATTGAGAAGTAAGTCTTGAGGCTAAGAGTGCTTAGGCCTCAAGCAAATTGGAATAGGGTTGCTAATAAAGGCCCGCTGGGTAGAAGTGAGGGGTTACAGACCGGAGTGTTAGACGAGGTCTACATAGGTTGTAAACTTCATTTCAATTAGTGATTTCGAGTTCCGAGTGTGGCGCACTATACAGCCCGTGGTTTTTTCCCAGTGGTTGGGTTTCCACGTATACATCAAGTGTTATTTAAATTCCGCACTATATTACACTTGTATGTATTTTTGACTAGTAGGGGCATTTTCGTAAAATTGACTTGCATGCGAAAATTGGGTAATAATAGTTAAAATCTATTCACCCCCCCCTCTAGCTTTATATTGATAAACACGCCTCGAGTATTTTGAGAACTTTCAATTGGTATCAGAGCGGGTTCCTAGATATACTTAGGTGATCCTAGCTCATTTTGGTGTGTTTTTGCATTTTGTATGTTTGTTTGATTTCTTCATACATTTTGCATTCTTCTCATTTGCATTCATTCAACGCAAACACTATGAGTGATTTTGTGAGAGAAGAAATTGACTCCATTGAGGAGATGCCTCTCTTACTAGAGAGATTTAGGAGATTTGTGAATTTAACCACCTCACCTCCTAAGAAGAAGTTGACCACCGCACCTCCTAAGAAGAAGAAGAAGAAAATTGCTTTGGAGACTTCGAAGCATGACAAGAAGGAGGGTATCTCAATTGAAGACATGGGACTCATTAACAAGCCAAACCAAGGAGTGTCTTCAAGAGAGGGGATTCAGTGCTACGAATGTGGAGGATTCGGGCATTTCTCCCCGGAGTGTGGAAACTTGAAGGATAGAAGAAAAGGGAAGGCGAAGGCCACCTTATGGGATAAATATGAAGATGATGAAAATCCTTCAAGTGATGAAGAACTTGCCATCATCTACACGGAATTTGGAGCCAAGAGTGTAGAAGTTGAAGAAGATGGCAAAGTTGCTTTTCCTTGTGATCCCCAAGAAGAACAAGGTATAGAAGTAGTTGGTGTAGCTACTCATAGGGATTTGGCTCTTTCCTCATCAAGAGAAAAATTTGATGATCTTGATGAAGGAGATGACTCCATTGGTGAAATGGAGATTAGAGGAGATGACACAAATGTTGAATGTTTGTCATCTAACTCCACAAATGGAAATGTGGAGTGTATGGATCTTAATGACTACAAAGTCAAAGTTGAGAGCTCGATGATGAGGAACAAGGAAGAAATTAGAAGATTAAAAGAAGAGAATCTAGAGCTTTCAACACTAGTAGACCACTTGTGTGAAGAAGTGGTGAGATCCATGGTGGATGAAGATAAGCTAAAAGAAGACTTAGCCTTATCTAAGAGGAGAGAAGAAGAGCTAAAAAGAGAGCTTGAAGAAGTTAAGGTCTTAATGGCTAAGATGACTTCAAGCACCAAGATGCTTGACCACATGTTGGGAGTTGGAAGAAAGCCAAGTGACAAGAGAGGTCTTGGCTACATTGATGACACGGATGCCTCCTCCACAAGCAAGACATCCTGTGCCATGAACATGGACTTCAATATGTCCCCTCCTCCTCAATAACCTAGGAAGAAGAGTGACCTAGGAGAGTGTTCAAGAAGTGCCCAAATGGTTGAGGCACCAAAAGGTCAAGCTCAAGCTCACACCCAAAGGGCTCCTCACACTATCTTCCCTCAAACTCAAAAACACAATGGGAAGAGTTCAATCATGCAAGCTCAGACAAGCAAGCAACCTCGTCTTGGTTTTCAACAAAAGAGGAGAGATCCGATCCAACAACCAAGACAACCACAACGACAAGGGAAAGCTCCTATCCATGCTAAAGGGAATGGTATGATTCCTAACCTTATTCCCACTTGTCATTTTTGTGGTATTGTTGGTCATATTAGACCAAGTTGCTTGCATTACATTGAAATGTGTAGAGCTAAAAGTATGATTGACAAGAAAAAGGCTAGAGCTAAGATGCTTCATAAAAAGGAAGAAAATCATGTGCATGATCCTTTTTCATCTTGTACTCTAGAACCCTTGTCCACTAGGATTGATTTAGTGTCACCTAAGTGGAGTGATAAGAATGAACCCGCTTGCTACGAGACTAACAAGTCTCAAATAGGTTCATCCAAGTCCAAAGGACTTGGTAGGTCCATAGGACCTCATACCCTTCTTTGAAGTGGTATGGAAAATTGGCCCCATATGGGGAACTTAAGCAAAGAGAGCTATTTTGCATCTTGTCACTTGCAAAAAAATTTGAAATATCTTGTGCTTCTCTTTTTGTTGCTTGAGTTAGCTTGGTTACACTATGTATACATATTTTCTATTCAATAAGTGTGATCAATGCTTGTATTGCAATCCATGTCATATTTATGTTCAAACATGCATTTTTGGACTAGGAGATATATACATAGGATTTAATTTGAATGACCTATAATGATCTCCATGACATGATGATTGCTAAAATGACATGCTAAATGCTAATCTTAAAAAGCATGTTTTGATGATTGCATTTCTTAACTGCAAATAATGTGTGAAAAAGCTTATGAGACTCAAATGAAAAAGGATCTTGTATCCATTCAAGGATTTTACAATCCAAATGTCTCTCTTTCTTTATTGGTTGAACATGTCTACTATCATACGGATATCTTATCCGGAAAAATCAAGTAGGGTGCAAAGTCGCTCATGACATGTTTAGCTTATAAAGTTGGATATAGTTGTTCTTAAATTGAAATCAATGAAAACCTATATCCTTGCTTCTCTCTTGACATTGGTGAAATTGGTTTGAATTCATAATGAAAACCTTTGTCATTTGCTTTGCCAAATACCATGATATTTTGGACTTAAATGCTACATGTCTTGTATGCAAAGCAATTTTTTGATTCACACATTTTATTTAAATAAATCTCCTTGTTTCTCTCCAATAAATTTGAGATTGCATAAAGTGACTTATATTGATTATGCATATACTAGAATGCTACTATCTCTCTTTGCCTTGAGTGACCCGGTTGGGGACTACTCCCTTGTCTATATCATGACAAAAAGGGGAGTATGGTGTGGTAAGGGGAGTTGCAAATTGTAGTAGCAATTGTGCATGTTGGGGAGAATACTAATTGAGGGGGAGTAACCCTTTGAGGGGGAGCATTTGCACATTCATACATTGCATGATGTTGTACTTAAATTCTTAAATGCAAATGCTTGTTTTATCTCACTTGATTCATCTCACCTTTTCTTGTATTGGAAAGTATAGAAACTGTGCTTTCAGGGATTGATTGTTCTACTTGAGATTGAAGACTTCAAGACCATTTATCTTATCTCTTTGTAAAGTAGAAATTCATTGTAGACCCGTAGTTTCTATTATGTTGTGAGGAATCAATGTGAGTGGTGGTTTTGTCACGAAATAGCCAAAGGGGGAGATTGTAAGGATTCCCGTTTTGTTGATTGGCTTATTTCGTGGTCAAACCACATGTTGGGGTTTTGAATGTAAGGGTAGTCTAAGTGTTTAGTGTTGAAGATCAAAGGCCCTTCCATGACCTCAAGTTACAAGCACGCCAAAGGTATAATCTCTTGTGCTTGTTTTTCTTTGAAGAGATTTAGTAGCACACACTCACTTAGCATTCTTGCTATGATTGCATACTTGCTTATTTTTATGTGCATCTCTTCACATGTCACTTTACACACTAGCACTTTGGTTGATATATCTTGTTGTGTGTATATGTGCCTTATAATTCGTTTCCCGACATTGTTCGGAAACGTCCGCGCTTGCACTAATTAGTGCTTGGTTTCGCGCGAAGACCGCCTATGGAGAATGCCCTTGGCTTCTCCTTGGTTTTCACCATTGTTGGTGATCGGCGGTTATGATCGGCGGCCTGGCCGCCGAATGAAACCGCCGTTTCAGTCCAGATTGGTCTGAAGCAATTATGCGGTCCAGATCGGCGGTCACGACCGCCGTTCGAAACCGCCGTTCATACCTGATCGATTTTAATCCCTCAGGTTTGATTCGGCGGTTGAATCGGCGGTCACTAAACCGCCGAATGAAACCGCCGTTAATGCTCTGTTCTTCACGAGCTCTATTCGGCGGTCGTCATCGGCGGCCAGGCCGCCGATTGAAACCGCCGAACGGTACGTTTCAGGGGCAAAATTGTCTTTTCCCTTGCCCTGTTCTTGATGTCTATAAATATCACACTTTCTCTTTATCTGAATTAGTTCTTTGACTCTTAAGAACCCTAATCTTCAAAGATAGATTTTGAGAGAAAATCAAATCAAGAACTCATCTTTAACCACTCAAATCAAACCCCTTTTGCATCAAATTTCATATTGCATCTCCTATGTCTATATAGAGTGCATCCATGTATGGGTTTGCATCATCACAACTTGCTTGGTAAGATTTTGATTAATTTCATCTTATTGTAGTATTTTCAATACCAAGCCATCTCTTTTAAATTACTTGTATGTTTTAGATCATATGTTAAATACAAGAAAAGAGATTATTTGTGATGAATTAATTGAGTGTTGTTTTTGATAGATATCTAGGTTTTTATAATCTATGATTATCTATGCTATTTGACATGTCATTTAGCTATTGATATCTAGGTTTGATTTAAATTGAATATATCATCATCCTAGATAAGCATTTGGAGTACCCTAGCTCTTATTGCATTAATTGAATATTCATACATATTCACATAGGGTTGTTTCTCTTCATTGAGAAGTAAGTCTTGGGGCTAAGTGTGCTTAGGCCTCAAGCAAATTGGAATAGGGTTGCTAATAAAGGCCCGCTGGGTAGAAGTGAGGGGTTACAGACCGGAGCGTTAGACGAGGTCTACATAGGTTGTAAACTTCATTTCAATTAGTGATTTCGAGTTCCGAGTATGGCGCACTATACAGCCAGTGGTTTTTCCCAGTGGTTGGGTTTCCACGTATACATCAAGTGTTATTTAAATTCCGCACTATATTACACTTGTATGTATTTTTGACTAGTAGGGGCATTTTCGTAAAATTGACTTGCATGCGAAAATTGGGTAATAATAGTTAAAATCTATTCACCCCCCCTCTAGCTTTATATTGATAAACACACCTCGAGTATTTTGAGAACTTTCAAATTTAAGTATAAAAAATATGAATACACTATATATATATATATATATATATATACTTGTTTATATTTGATTGATAAGTAATATAATTGTTTATAATTGAGAAGTAAAAATAATAATGAAAAGAATAAAAAAGAAAAGAAAAAAGAAAAAAGAATAGAGAAATTGTTTCTAGGAACAACTTTTACATTATGGAACTACTTTAACGTTCCAATCAACGTAAAATTCATTCCCGGAAATGATTACTTGTTTGAAACAACTTCAACGTTGATGGAAACCACTTTAACGTTTTAACCAACGTTTAAGTGGTTTCGTGAACTACTCAACTTTAACAAAAGGAACAACTTTTACGTAATGGAACCCACTTTAACGTTCCAATCAACGTCAAAATCGTTCACGGGAACAATTACTTGTTTGAAACCACTTTAACGTTGATGGAAACTACTTTAACGTTATACTCAACGTTAAAGTTGTTTCTGGGAACAACTGAACTTTAACAAAATGAACAACTTTTACGTTATGAAAGCCACTTTAACGTTCTAATCAACGTCCAAATCGTTCCTAGGAACAATTACTTCTTTGAAACAACTTCAACGTTGACGGAAACTACTTTAATGTTCTAACCAACATTGAAGTTGTTCCCGGGAACCACTCAACCTTAACAAGGGGAACAACTTTTACATTATAGAAACTACTTTAACGTTGCAATGAACGTCAAAGTTGTTCCCAAGAACAACTAGTTGGGAACAACTACTTGTTGGGAACAACTTCAACGTTGACGGAAACCACTTTAACATTATAACCAACGTTGTAGTTGTTTCCGGGAACCACTCGACTTTAACAAATGGAACAACTTTTACATTATGGAAACTACTTTAACGTTCTAATGAACGTCAAAGTTGTTCCCAGGAACAACTACTCGTTAGGAACAAATTTACCGTTGACAAAAACCACTTTAACATTCTCACCAACGTTGTAGTTGTTTCCAGGAACCACTCGACTTTAAAAAAGGGAACAACTTTTACATTATGTAAACTACTTTAACATTCCAATGAACGTTAAAGTTGTTCCCACGAACAACTACTCGTTGGGAATAACTTCAACATTAACGGAAACCACTTTAACGTTATAACTAACGTTGTAGTTATTTTCGGGAACCACTCGACTTTAACAAAAGGAACAACTTTTACATTATGGAAACTACTTTAACGTTCCAATGAACGTCAAAGTTGTTTCCAGGAACAACTACTCATTAGGAACAACTTTACCGTTGACGGAAATCACTTTAACGTTCTAACCAATGTTGTAGCTGTTTCTGGGAACCACTTGACTTTAAAAAAGGGAACAACTTTTACATTATGGAAACCACTTTAACACTCCAATCAACGTCAAAATCGTTCCCGGGAATGATTACTCGTTTGAAACAACTTCAACGTTAATGGAAACCACTTTAACGTTTTAACCAACGTTGTAGTTGTTTCTAGGAACCACTCAACTTTAACAACGGGAACAACTTTTACGTTATGGAAACCACTTTAACGTTCCAATCAACGTTAAATTCATTCCCGGGAACAATTACTCATTTGAAACAACTTCAACGTTGATGGAAACCACTTTAACGTTCTAACCAACGTTGGAGTTGTTCTCGGAAACCACTTTAACGTTCTAACCAACGTTGGAGTTGTTCTCGGAAACCACTCAACTTTAACAACGAGAACAACTTTTATGTTATGGAAACCACTTTAACGTTCCAATCAACGTCAAAATCGTTCCCGGGAATGATTACTCATTTGAAACAACTTCAACGTTGGTAGAAACCACTTTAACGTTCTAACCAATGTTGGAGTTGTTCCCAGGAACCACTCAACTTCAACAACGGGAACAACTTTTATTTTACGTTATAGAAACCACTTTAACGTTCCAATCAACGTCAAAATCGTTCCCGGAAACAATTACTCATTTGAAACAACTTCAACATTGATGGAAACTATTTTAACGTTCTAACTAACGTTGTAGTAGTTTCCGGGAATCACTCAACTTTAACAAAGGGAACAACTTTTACGTTATGGAAACCACTTTAACGCTCCAATCAACGTCAAAATCATTCCTGGGAATGATTACTCGTTTGAAACAACTTTAACGTTGATGGAAACCACTTTAACGTTCTAACCAACGTTGGAGTTATTCCTGGGAACCACTCAACTTTAACACCGAGAACAACTTTTACGTTATGGAAACCACTTTAACGTTCCAATCAACGTCAAAATCGTTCCCGAGAACGATTACTCATTTGAAACAACTTCAACGTTGATGGAAACCACTTTAACGTTCTAACCAATGTTAGAGTTGTTGACGGTGATTTTTTGTGGTCACCCAGTCAACGATCTGATTTCAGTTGTACTACTTTGTGAATGAAGACAATTGAAAGTAAGGAAGAATAATAAACGTAATTACGTGGTAAAACTCCGATCACCGTAGAAACATCCACGGGTTATTGCCTAAGTAACGAAGTAGAATCCACTATGAAAAGCTGTTACAAAATATTGTGTTCCGATCACCCTGTCTAATTCTTGCCTACCTCTTCTTTTGTGTGTTACAGGGTATTTATACATAATGCTACTAGGGTTTGTGGATGCCGCTAGGGTTTGGTGTTGTGGTGCCTAAGTTTTGGGCGGCTGTCTAGTCCTAAGCGGATTCTGCTTCTTTTTTTAGTGCAACATATTTCCCGGTTCGAAAGAATCCGAGTTTGGATAGGATTCTTTCTCCTTTATTTACGGAAAACCTGTTTGCTTTATTGTTATACTCTGGACAGCCACACCATTGTTTATTGTGGGGATGCTGGTTACTGATTCTGCTCATGTTCGGAACGTGAATGCTGGCGACTATCTTTTTCATTGAATCCCGAGCATGACCGAGCAGGCTTTTCTGCCCGAGCCGATTGTCTTCGTTTGTGGTCGGGTTGCTTTAGTTTTAGCCGAGTAAGTTACTTTAGGGACTTTCTGCTCTTTTGAGTTGGCTTCTCTTGACTCCTGCTTACGTGGCTTCTTGTGGTGATGACATGTCATTTATGACGATTTTTACCTATAACAATACCCCCTTAAATATTTGAGCCGAATGCACCAGGTTCGGTTTACTCCGAAAAAAATATTTAACTTTCGTTTGCCTCTTTTTCTCATAACTTGTTTTCGTTTGTCACCTTCTGTATTAATGTTGGGTTTCAATATCCTCGTTTGATTCGAAACATTAATGACGTGTCTTAATTATATCCGCATTTGTTTTGATTTGCCCCACTATTCAGAAATCTCTTGATGGTGACATACTGATTTTCTGACGGCTCAAGGCTTTCTTCGATTGCCACCTGTCTCTTTTTGCTTGGTCGTGATATAGGGCATTTATGGGACACGACCCTTCTGTTTTTTCGCATACAGCCCACGTCACTGCCCCCGTCTCTTCACTTTCCCGCTTCTCTACCTACCCTTTCTAGGGTTTCGATTTTTCAAAACTGATACCTGGCCTATATAAACATTGCGCTGGAAAGGATATTTTCGCCTATGTAAGGATTCCCATTAATAGATTGGCTTATTTCGTGGTCAAACCACATGTTGGGGTTTGGTTGTAAGGGTAGTCTAGGTGTTTGTTGAAGATCAAGACCCTTTCCAAGACCTCAAGAGGACAAGCACCAAAGGTATATATCTAGTGCTTACATTGGCTTGAAGAGATATAGTTGCACACACACACAACATGCATAACTCTTATTCTTGAATGTTGTGTTTATATTTTGTGTGCATTGTGCTTTATTGTTTATTCAATGTCTCTTCTTGCATAAGATTGTTTGCATCTTGTTATATGATAATGCCATGACATGTTAGGCATTAGGATGCATTCAATACCCACACTTGCACTTCATGTATGTTAGCTTTTAGTGTGGAGTAATTCGTTTCCCTAAGGATGTTCGGAAACGTACGCGCGTGCACGGTAATGTGCTTTATTTTGCGCGATGATCGCCGGTGGAGATGCCTTTGGCTTCTCCTTGGTTTCACCATTTTTGGTGAATCGGCGGTTACGTTCGGTGGCCTGGCCGCCGTTAGAAACCGCCGACTCAGACCTGATTGAAATATATCTCTCGGGTCCAAAACGGCGGTTGGGATCGGCGGTTTGCAAACCGCCAAATGAAGTCGCCGAAGTTCCCCTGTTCCACTCGGGAGCCATTTGGCGGTTCAGTTCGGCGGCCTGGCCGCCGAATGAAACCTCCGATCGGTGCGTTTCAAGGGCAAAATTGTATTTTCACCTGTCCTGTTTTTGGTCTCTATAAATACATCCTTATCTCTGGTTCAGAATACAAGTCTTTGAATATATGAACCCTAGAGAGATATTTAGAGAGACTTGAGAGAGAAAGCTTAAAGATCATATCTTTATCTCTCTAAACCCACTCCCACATGCATAAATCTTCATCTAAGCATCATCTAGGATCATCTAGCATATGCTAATGCATGGGACTTCTTCAACACACATGGTATGATTTGTTGAACACTTTTATCTTACATAATTAGTGTTTCTACTTATCAATTTTATCTCATATTTTACTTATATGTGTTTAGATTAATTTCTACATATAAGATTGAGATTATGTGTTGATTGGGTTTTTATTTGTTAGCTAGGCTTTAATGTTCATATGCCATCTAGCTAATTGATCTCATTTATTGAATGAGATTATTTTTCATAGCTTATTTGATTAGGTCATTATTGCCTAAAAGCTATGCCATGAACATTCTTGTGTGATGTATTGATAACTAGGTTGATAGATTGTTTTTTAATCAACTAGTTAATCCTTTGAATGTTTGTGGGTTTTATATGATAGCTTTGTATCTAGGATTGGTGATCCTTTACTTAGCTAAAGTTATATGCCATGTCATATAGCTATATGTGATATCTAGGATTGATTATATTGTCATCTTATAATCCTAGGTAAGCATTTAGAGTACCCTAGCTCTTATTGCATTAATTGAATATTCATACATATTCACATACGGTTGTGCATCTCTTTTGAGAGATTGAAGTCTTGGGGCTAAGTGTGCTTAGGCCTCAAGCAAATTGGACTAGAGCCGCTATAAAAGGCCCGCGTGGTAGATTAGAGGGTGCTCACGCCAAGAGTAGTGTATCAGGGGATATCACTAGGGATTGAACCAAGAGTGGCGATTGGTAGTGTCCATAGCCTGAGGTTATCTAGGGTGAGAGTCTGAGAATCACTTGAGGGTGTAACCGTCTTTTCATATAGTGGATTTCGAGGTCCGAGTGTGGTGCACTTAACAGCCCGTGGTTTTTCCCAGTGGTTGGGTTTTCCACATAAACATCAAGTGTCATTTACTATTTCCGCATCTTATTACACTTGTATGTTTTGTTGACTTGCTAGGGGTATTTTCGTAAAATTGACTTGCATGCGAAAATTGGGTAATAATTAGATAAAATCTATTCACCCCCCCTCTAGCTTTATATTGATAAACACACCTCGAGTATTTGAGAACTTTCAGCCTATTTTTATTCTGTCATTTTCTTCTTTCTTAGAGAGAAACGTTTGCCTGAATTCGTTGTATTTCTGACGAAATTCCTAAGAAACCGTAATTTGTTCTTCAACCTGCTTTGAGTTTAGGCATTTTTCTTGGTCTTGCTTTGTTGAGATTCTGCCTCAAACCCCTGGACCCTTACTTGAAGCTCCTTCCTCTGCAGTTGGTGCATCTCCGACCTTCTGATATATCAAGGTTAGTTCTCATGGATCCTGCAGTTAGGCACCGTCTTTTTACTGTTGGTATGATAGCTATTGAACGAAACGATGCTCTCACTGCCACAGTTGTTCACAGGTTACTGGGAGATCCTCTTTTCGATCAGCCTCACTTCTTAGACGCCGACGTTTCTGGGCTTTTCCGCGAAGGCCCTGCTACTTCTGAAGTTCCACCTGCTTCTGAAATTCCTTCCGCTTCTTCTGGTTCTTCAAGACCCAAGTCTTATCAATCTGAAGCTCAATCAGATCCTTCTGTTTTCGTTTGTGGTGATGCTCGGCCATGGAAACGAATGGGGAAGAGGAAAAGTCAAACCAAAATCTACAAGGATTCTTACTCCCCGGGAAAGACGAATTGGGACCCAGAGAGTTGTCGAGAATGACATTGAAGAAGAGCACAGGGGAGCTCGCATTATTTTCTCTCCCGAGCGGGTGTGTGCTTATGACATCAAGCCAAAAGTGGTCGGTCCTGAGGAGATCAACAAATACAAGGGACGGTTTGATCTAGACGACAGCATCATCTCACTAAGTCCCGCTGACGGTTGAGCCGTATGGAACCCCCCACCCGGCCAAGTGGCAATCTATAGGGCAATGCTTACTTGTGGTGTTACTCTTCCGCTTCAGCCTTTCATCACCTGGTTTTTAGCTGAGGCTCAGCTTACTCCGGCACAGCTGACTTCAAACAGCTATCGGATTTTGATGTGCATGTGGCACATGTGGCACAAGATGAAACGGCCACCTCCCACCCGTCGCAAAATTAGGCATTTTTATTTGTTGAGGCCTCTGGGGAAATCCGGGGTTTATTTCCTCCTTTCTACTCAGCCCGAGAACTGGATACCAAAAGACGTGGTGGTCAAGGGTGAAGTTGAGCCGGCCGTGGATGAGAAGAAGGGGTTTGTTTGGGGCTTCCCTTCTTCAAATAAGTTCTGGAAGAACAGTTGGTTCTTCGTTGGTAAACGCTGGGGCCAATCGGTCAGCTTCGATCTTGATGGTACTCGAGTGACATGCAAGGTCCCCTGGTACTTTTACTCGCCTGACACATGGAATCATACGACTCTCTACTATATTGATGACAAGCTTAAGACTTTGGCTCGGGCGGCCGTTCGTCTTTTAGAGAAAAGGGGCAAACCTTATCTCTTTGACGAGGAAAAAATGATTAGGGCTCGCCTTTTTCCTCAGATTTCTGCGCGCCGACGCCGCCGTAAGTTTTCATAGAACTTGGTTGATTATTTTTGCTCTTAGTCAATTTACTAACTTAAGAATCCTTTTTCTTTTTTTTACTGTTCGATGTAGATATTGTTTGCGACGCTCTAGCGCGCCGGATGAAGGGCATCGTGGAGGCGAGCCAAAAAGAGGCTAGCCGTTAGCGGGATGTTGGAATAGCCCCTCCACTAGATGATTCTGATGAGAGTCCTCCCGAGGATCTTCCCGAGGGAGATGATGAAGAGGGTGTGCCTGACTATACGCTCGAGGAGACTCATGGTCAGGAAATGGTCACATACTCGGCAAGGGCTATTGGTGATCCGGGGGACCTTGCTGCAGACAAGGCTGCTGGTTCCTCTTTGTAAGGATTCCCATCTATTGATTGGCTTATTTCGTGGACAAACCACATATTGGGGCTTGATGTAAGAGTAGCTTAGGTATTTGATGGTTAGTGTTTTAAACAACCAAGGCCCTCTCAAGACCTCAAGAGATGAAGCACTGAAACAAATTATAGCACGGTGTGTATAAAGCTATCTAGAGGGGGGGTGAATAGATATTACGCTTTTTACCCAATTTTTCGTGTTTGTCAATATTTCGAAAATGCCCTCAAGATAATATAAACAAGCAAGTGTAATATGGTGCGGAAATTAAAACAACACTTGGTTTTTACGTGGAAACCCTCACGGGAAAAACCACGGGCTATGTAAGTAAGCCACACTCGAACCTCGAATCCACTAAATGTGCAAACGATTACAACCTAATCCCGGAAGTAATCACACACCTACCTAATCCCGGTATGAGTGAACCTAGTCCAATTTGCTTGCGTTCTAAGCAACCTAATCCCGGATGCTACACACAAGACTTACTTTCTCTATGAAGAGAATACAACCCTAAGTGAATATATGTGAATATCCAAAATGCAACATAGAGCAAGGGAAACCCTATATGCTTATCTAAGATGATTAATATGCAATTAAGAGCAATCCTAGATATCAAAACTAAATGACATGTCAATTAGTTTAGCTAATCAATATTAAGCACAAAACCTAATATGCAAGCACAATATAAAATCTCAAACATACATCATACTCATCTCAATATTGTATCTAAAGCATACAAAATAACAAACAAGTAATTAATTGAGATTGCTAGATAAGAGAAACACAAAACATGTAAGATATTAGTGAAAAGCTTACCAAGCAAAGTATGATGAAGATTCCATGCTAGATGACATCTAGATGATCTAAGATGATGCTAGATGATGATTGATGATCATGAAAAAGTGTTTGAAAATCAAGAATGGAGTTCTTGGAATTTTTCTTCTCTTTGAAAAATATCCTAAGTATGAATTCTGAATATGAACTCTCTTAATTGACCTAAAGTCAAAGTGGCATATATATAGGGGGCCAAATCAAAGTGAGGTCGTTTAAGTAAGTTTCAAAGAAACGCGCCAATCGGCGGTTTAAATCGGCGGCTAGGCCGCCGTTAATGACCGCCGAATTGAGCTCGTGAAGAACAGAGCATAAACGGCGGTTCATTCGGCGGTTTCGTGACCGCCGATCTTAACCGCCGAAACAGAACAGAGAGATCAAAATCAACCAGGTATGAACGGCGGTTTCGAACGGCGGTTTCATGCCCGCCGTTTCAACCGCCGAATTAGACTGAGAGATAAATCAATCAGGTCTTGAAACGGCGGTTTCGAACGATCTTAACCGCAGAAATGCTTCAGACCAATCTGGACTGAAACGGCGGTTTCATTCGGCGGCCAGGCCGCCGATCATAACCGCCGATCACCTAGATAGGTGAAAACCAAGGAGAAGCCAAGGGCATTCTCCATAGGCGGTCCTCGCGCTAAATCAAGCACATTCTCGTGCATGCGCGGACGTTTCCGAAAGTTATCGGGAAACGAATTACACAACAACATGACACAATTACACACAACAAAATATAATAAATAAGTGCAAGTGTGAAATGTGACAAATGAAGAGAATGCACACATATGCAATGAATGTTAAGTGTGTGTGTGCAACTAATCTCTTCAAAGAAAAGTAAGCACATAGAAATTTACCTTCGGTGCTTATCAACACGAGGTCTTCAAAGGGCTTCGAACATTAAGACCGATACTTAGGCTACCCTTACAAAGAACCCCCACATATGGTTTGATCACGAAATAAGCCAATTAAAAACAACGGGAATCCTTACAATCTCCCCCTTTGGCTATTTCGTGACAAAACCATCACTCACAATGATTCCTCACAAAAAAAATAGAAACTACGGGACTATAATGATATTCTACATTACAAAGAGATAAGCTAATGCATCTTGAAGTCTTCAATCCTCTTGTAGAATAATCAATCCCTGAAAAGAGTTTCTAACATTTCTAATACAAGAAAAGTGTGAGATTAATCATGTGAGAACAATACCAAGCATTTGCATTTTTAGAATTTAGGCACAACATTACCAAATGTATGCAATGTATGATAAATGCAATGCTCCCCCTCAACGGGTTACTCCCCCTCAATGTATGTTCTCCCCAAAGTGTACAATAACTTCTATATTTTGCACCTCCCCTTACCATATCCTACTCCCCCTTTTTGTCATGATATAGGCAAAGGAGTAGTCCCCAACCGGGTCACTCATAGCAACGAGAGATAGAAGCATGCAAGATTTGCATATACATATAAGTCACTTTATGCACTTCAATTAATTTGAGAGAAACAAGGAGATTTATTTTGAGAAAATGTGTGAATCCAACATGCTTTGCATACAAGACATATAGCATTCAAGTCCAAAATACAATGGTATTTGGCAAAGCAAATGACAAAGGTTTCTAATAAGAATTCAAACCAATTTCACCAATGTCATGGGAAAAGCAAGGATATAGAGATTATTGATTTCAATTTAAGAGCAACTATATCCAACTTTATAAGCGAAACATGGCATGAGCGACTTTGCACCCTATTTGATTTTTTCAGATAAAATTATCCGTATGATAGTAACCATGTTCAACTAATAAAGAAAGAGAGACATTTGGAATGTAAATTCCTTTGAATGGATACAAGATCCTTTATTCATTTTGAGTCTCATAAGTTTTCACACAAGTTTTGCATTTTAAGAATATGCAATCATCAATTCATGCTTTTCATGTGAGCATGTTATATGAATTTCATGCTTTTTCATTTGACATTAGCATGTTATTAAAGAATCATCATGTCATGGAGAAAACTATAGGTCATTCACATCATACTTCCTATGTAAATCTCCTAGTCCAAAAATGCATGTTTGAACATAAATATGACATGGATTGTAGACAAGCAAGGTTCACACTTATAGAATTTGAAAACATATATACATATGTACAACCAAGCTTACTCAAGCAATCAAAAGAAGAGGCATAAGATATTTCAAATTTTTTGCAAGATACAAGAATGCAAAATAGCTCTCTTTGCTTGAGTTCCCCATATGGGGTCAATCATTGAACATCACTCCACAAGACATACCCCAATAGATCTACTAAGAGTTTTAAATCGAGTAGCATCTAAGGGTTTAGTAAATAGGTCCGCAAGTTGATCATTTGTACCTACATGTTCAAGTACTATGCATTTATTTTCAACAAGCTCTCTAATGAAGTGATGGCGGATGTCAATATGCTTAGTCCTAGAATGTTGCACCGGATTCTTGGAAATATTAATAGCACTCATGTTATCATAAAAGAGAGTGAGAGTACCTTGGTTGAATCCGTAGTCTACTAGCATTTGCTTCATCCATAGGAGTTGTGTGCATCCACTCCCCGCGGCTATGTACTCGGCCTCGGCCGTGGACAAGGAAATCGAGTTTTGCTTCTTGCAAAACCAAGACACCAAGTTGTTGCCTAGAAAGAAGCAACCGCCCGATGTGCTCTTCCTATCATCACAATTTCCTGCCCAATCCGCATCACTAAAGCCTACAAGACTAGCATTAGTGATAAAAGAGTACCAAATCCCATAGTTGGATGTCCCATTCACATAGCGAATGATTCTCTTAACGGAAGAGAGATGGGACTCCTTAGGATCCGCTTGGTACCTAGCACACACACCCACACTAAAGGAGATATCGGGCCTACTTGCGGTCAAATAAAGCAAGCTACCTATCATGCCACGATATAACGTTTGTTCCACACTTTTACCACTAGCATCTTTGCTTAGCTTCAAAGTGGTACTCATGGGTGTATCACAATGTTTGGCATTTTCTAAACCAAACTTCTTCACTAGGTTTTTGGCATATTTGGCTTGGGTTATGAAAATCCCATTGTCTAGTTGCCTAATTTGCAAACCTAGGAAGTAACTAAGCTCACCAACAAGGCTCATCTCAAATTCATGAGACATGACATCAACAAATTGTTGGACCTTGGTGTTGTTGGTGGAGCCAAACACTATGTCATCAACATATATTTGAGCTATGAAAAGCTCATCATTATCTCTCTTGATGAATAGTGTCTTGTCAACACTACCTCTTGTGTAGTCATTGTCAACAAGAAATTGAGTGAGGGGCTCATACCAAGCCCTCGGTGCTTGTTTCAACCCATATAGTGCCTTCTTGAGGCGATAGACATGGTTAGGGTGGTGTGCATCCACAAACCCCTTGGGTTGTTCAACAAACACTTCCTCTTGCAAGAAGCCATTGAGGAAGGCACTCTTGACGTCCATTTGGTGCAATTTGAACTTGTGCACACAAGAGATGGACAAGAGAAGCCTAATGGACTCCAAGCGGGCAACGGGAGCAAATGTCTCCTCAAAGTCGATACCCTCAATTTGAGAGTACCCTTGTGCTACAAGTCTAGCCTTGTTCCGCACTATGTTGCCATCCTCATCGGATTTGTTCCTAAATATCCATTTAGTGCCTATGACATTAGTGGTCTTAGGCCTAGGAACTAGAGTCCAAACCTCATTCCTTTCGAATTGGTTTAGCTCTTCTTGCATGGCAAGAACCCAAAATTCATCATGTAAGGCTTCTTCAACCTTTTTGGGTTCAATTTGAGAGGTGTAGCAAGTATAGCTAATAAGATTAGCAAGTTGACGTCTAGTCCTAACACCCTCATTTACCTCTCCAATGATATCTTCTTTATCATGGAGTTTCCTAACCCATGGAGCGGGTTCTTTAGAGTCCAAGAGAGGAACTCTAGTAATGGGTTGTGTGACTTCATTAGATGTCCCAACATTGGGAGTCACCACAACCCTCTCCAAAGGAGAGTCATCCTCTAGAACATCCTCCTTCCTCATGGTCATTAGACTTGAGCCTAGTATCATCAATGACCACATTTGATGATTCCATGACGGTTCGAGTCTTCAAGTTGAAAACTCTATAGGCTTTACTATTCAAGGCGTAGCCAATAAAGATACCCTCATCACTCTTAGCATCAAACTTGCCAAGTTGATCACGGTCATTTAAAATGTAGCATTTGCTTCCAAATGTGTGGAAGTAGCTAACATTTGGCTTCCTACCCTTCCATAGCTCATAGGAGGTGTTTCTAGAACCGGGCCTTAGGAACACACGATTTCCTATATAGCAAGCCGTATTGATGGCTTCGGCCCATAGGTTCCTAGGGACATTGTTGCTAAGCAACATCACTCGGGCCATCTCTTGGAGGACCCTATTCTTCCTCTCAACAACTCCATTTTGTTGAGGTGTCCTAGGAGCCGAAAACTCATGGGAGATGCCTAAGCTATCACAAAAGCTTTCAAAAGAGGCATTCTCAAACTCTCTCCCATGGTCACTTCTAATCCGTTTAATGCTTCTAATGTTAGATTTCATTTCATTTTGTAATTTAGTACAAAGCATTTTAAACTTATCAAAAGTTTCGGATTTTTCTCTAAGAAAGTATGTCCATGTAAATCTAGAGAAATCATCAACACATACAAAAATGTATCTCTTTCCACCCAAACTTTCGGTTTGCATGGGACCCATGAGGTCCATGTGGAGAAGCTCAAGAGGCTCCTTGGTGGTGAGATACTTACCCTTTTTGTGCATGCTTTTAGTTTGCTTTCCTTGTTGGCAAGGTCCACAAACACCATTGGCTTTCTTCCCAAGCTTAGGGAGGCCACGCACACACTCGAACTTTCCAAGGGTCCGTAGATCCCTAAAGTTCATGTGGCCAAGTCTTTCATGCCACAACTCAATTTGCTCATCCATGGACACATTGTTTGAGACTATTCTAGCTTCAAGACAATAGCAATTGTCGCTAGATCTCATACCTTTCAATAAGGTTTGTCCATCGGGCTTTAGGATCGAGCAATCATCTTTACAAAACAAGACGGAATATCCTTCATCACTTAGATGTGAAATGCTTATTAAATTGGCTTTCAAGCCATCAACAAATAAAGCATCGGATAAGGAGGGTAATCCGGGAACGGAAATGGTTCCTTTCCCTACTACTTTCTTTTTGGATCCATCACCAAAAGTGACATATCCACCTTCCTCCATAACGAGAGTCTCGAAGAAACTCTTGTTTCCCGTCATGTGCCTAGAGCACCCACTATCTAGATACCAGAAATTAGAAGAATTTGCCTTCAAGGCTATTTGAGCAACATGGCAAACAATATCATTCTTTCTAATCCACCTAGAAACAATCTTAGCTTTCTTAGTGGTCTTTGGTATATGGGCTCTAGATGTCCTAGGATCATGCATAATAATATTATCATTCCTAGGAACATGCATCATGGCTCTTTTCTTTTTCTTCTCTATCATGCTTCTAGTTTTGCACATTTTTATATATCGAAAGCAATGTGGTCTAATATGACCATCAAATCCACAAAAATGACATATAGGAGTGAAATAAGGAATCATACCTTGTCCTTGTCTTTGTGGATGAAGGGGTTCAATCCTATTTCGTTGTTGAACCGGTCTTGGTTGCTTCCTAGCTTGAGGTTGCATGATAGGTCTCTTTCCTTTGTGAGCCATTTGAGGAGGAATGTTGGCTTGAGGGACCCTAGGGGGTTGAGCTTGAGGTTGCCTTCTTGGCCCCATCTTCACTTGTGCATTAGAGCATTGTCCTACTTCTAATTTCTTTCTAGGAGCTTGCACAAATGAAGTTTCTTCTCTCTTCAAGCTCTTGACAAACACGGTCTTGTTAGAGGTAGAGATCTTCTTGTCATCTTCATACCCAAGACCCCTCTTGTCACATGGACTCTTTCCAACACCAAGCATATGGTCAAGCTTCTTGGTGCTAGAATCCATCCTAGTCATAGAATTTCTAACTTCTTCAAGCTCACTCTTTAGACTTTCTTCATTCCTCCTAGATAAAGCTAACTCCTCTCTTAGCTTATCTTCTATCTTCTTGAATTTTTCAACTTGTTCACCTAAGAGGTCATTATGAGATGCAAGCTCAAGATTTTCTTCTCTCAACATCTTGATCTTTCTTGTGCTCTTGATTGCTAAATCATTAAACTCGGCATGGCATTTAGCAAGCACCTTTTTCTCCACAAAACTACTTATGGAGTTAGACGAGGAATCACTTTCTTCTTCACTTGAGTCATTTTCCTCTTGACTCATTTCCTCTTTCTCACTACCACTTTTGCTCTTATGTGAGGAGGCAAAAGCTAGGAGGTTAGCCATGAGCTCTTCTTCACTTGAAGACTCATCTTCCTCATTGGAGTCATCACTACTCCCACTCCAAGTGGCGGCCATCACTTTGCTTTTCTTCTTTCATTGTGATTAGCACATTCGGGGGCAAAGTGACCAATCCCACCACATTCAAAGCATCGGACCCCTTTCCTTTCGGTCCTCTCTTGTCTAGGCTCAAACTTCTTGAAGGAACTCTTTTTCTTCAAATCTTGTCCTCTTGACCCAAATCCTTTCTTCTTCTTGAACCCCATAACCTTGTTGAACCTTTTCACAAATAAGGCAAGGTCTTCATCCGATTCATGCTTTGCCTCCTTTGCATCCTTAGATGCTTTCAAAGCTATTCCTTTAGACTTCTTAGGAGGAGTAGTGGTGCTAGGAGCCTTCCTAGACTCATATGCAAGGAGACGCCCAATCACCTCACTTGGCTTCATATCCATGTAGCCACTATTTTCTTCTATGGCCGTCACCTTGGATTCAAACCTATCGGGGAGAGATCTCATAATTTTTTGCTTGACTCTCCTATCCGAATACGGGTCTCCGAGTTGATGGCTTTGATTTACAATGTCCATCAATTTGATTTCGAAGTCATTGAAGCATTCATCCTCTCCCATCCTTAGTAGCTCAAACTGAGTTTGGAGGACTTGAAGCTTGGACTCCTTCACCACCTCGGTTCCCTCATAGGCAACTAGAAGGATGTCCCATGCCACTTTGGCAATCTGAGTATTCTGAATAAGCTTGTACTGATTCTCATCCATAGCACACATAATGGCATGCATAGCCTTCCTATTCCACTTAGAAGCCTCAAACTCTTGCGCGTTCCATTGCGCCTTAGGCTTCAAAACATCTTGTCCTCCACCCTCGGGAGTCATCATAGGGAGATCATATCCGTCTTCCACTGCCATCCATGCACGGTCATGAATTTGGTATATGTAGGATTCCATCTTCCCTTTCCATTGGGAATAGTTCAATCCGGTAAGAAGTGGAGGCCTTGTACTAGAAGCTCCTTCGTGGCCACCACCATTTCCACCGTTTCCACTCATAGTGTTTATGAATGAATGAAATGAATGCAAATGTATGAATGATCAAAAATCACACAAAATGCAAAACACACCAAAATAAGCAAGGATCACCTATGTATGTCTAGGAACCCGCTCTGATACCAATTGAAACAAATTATAGCACGGTGTGTATAAAGCTATCTAGAGGGGGGGTGAATAGATTTTACGCATTTTACCCAATTTTTCGTGTTAGTCAAATTACGAAAATGCCCTCAAGATAATATAAACAAGCAAGTGTAATATGGTGCGGAAATTAAAACAACACTTGGTTTTTACGTGGAAACCCTCACGGGAAAAACCACGGGCTATGTAAGTAAGCCACACTCGAACCTCGAATCCACTAAATGTGCAAACGATTACAACCTAATCCCGAAAGTAATCACACACCTACCTAATCCCGGTATGAGTGAACCTAGTCCAATTTGCTTGCGTTCTAAGCAACCTAATCCCGGATGCTACACACAAGACTTACTTTCTCTATGAAGAGAATACAACCCTAAGTGAATATATGTGAATATCCAAAATGCAACATAGAGCAAGGGAAACCCTATATGCTTATCTAAGATGATTAATATGCAATTAAGAGCAATCCTAGATATCAAAACTAAATGACATGTCAATTAGTTTAGCTAATCAATATTAAGCACAAAACCTAATATGCAAGCACAATATAAAATCTCAAACATACATCATACTCATCTCAATATTGTATCTAAAGCATACAAAATAACAAACAAGTAATTAATTGAGATTGCTAGATAAGAGAAACACAAAACATGTAAGATATTAGTGAAAAGCTTACCAAGCAAAGTATGATGAAGATTCCATGCTAGATGACATCTAGATGATCTAAGATGATGCTAGATGATGATTGATGATCATGAAAAAGTGTTTGAGAATCAAGAATGGAGTTCTTGGAATTTTTCTTCTCTTTGAAAAATATCCTAAGTATGAATTCTGAATATGAACTCTCTTAATTGACCTAAAGTCAAAGTGGCATATATATAGGGGGCCAAATCAAAGTGAGGTCGTTTAAGTAAGTTTCAAAGAAACGCGCCAATCGGCGGTTTCAATCGGCGGCCAGGCCGCCGTTCATGACCGCCGAATTGAGCTCGTGAAGAACAGAGCATAAACGGCGGTTCATTCGGCGGTTTCGTGACCGCCGATCTTAACCGCCGAAACAGAACAGAGAGATCAAAATCAACCAGGTATGAACGGCGGTTTCGAACGGCGGTTTCATGCCCGCCGTTTCAACCGCCGAATTAGACTGAGAGATAAATCAATCAGGTCTTGAAACGGCGGTTTCGAACGGCGGTTGTGACCGCCGATCTTAACTGCAGAAATGCTTCAGACTAATCTGGACTGAAACGGCGGTTTCATTCGGTGGCCAGGCCGCCGATCATAACTGCCGATCACCTAGATAGGTGAAAACCAAGGAGAAGCCAAGGGCATTCTCCATAGGCGGTCCTCGCGCTAAATCAAGCACATTCTCGTGCATTCGTGGATGTTTCCGAAAGTTATCGGGAAACGAATTACACAACAACATGACACAATTACACACAACAAAATATAATAAATAAGTGCAAGTGTGAAATGTGACAAATGAAGAGAATGCACACATATGCAATGAATGTTAAGTGTGTGTATGCAACTAATCTCTTCAAAGAAAAGTAAGCACATAGAAATTTACCTTCGGTGCTTATCAACACGAGGTCTTCAAAGGGCTTCGAACATTAAGACCGATACTTAGGCTACCCTTACAAAGAACCCCCACATATGGTTTGATCACGAAATAAGCTAATTAAAAACAACGGGAATCCTTACAAGCACCAAAGGTAAATTCTAGTGCTTACTTGCTTTGAAGAGATCTAGTTGCACACACACACAACTCATGCATAAATCTTATTCTTGTATGTTGTGTGTTTTATATGTGTGCATGCATGTTCTTGAACATCTCTTCTTGCATGTTTTATTTTATTGCATCTTGTTTATTGAAATGCCATGATATGTTTAGGCATTAGAATGCAAAGTCATGAATTTTATTCATGCATGTTTGATTTGAGTGCATCTTGTTCAATGATAATGCCATGACATGTTAGGCATTAGGATGCATTCAATACCCACACGTGCACTTCATGTATGTTAGCTTTAAGTGTGGTATAATTCGTTTCCCGAAGGATGTTCGGAAACGTCCGCGCTTGCACGATGGTGTGCATGTCTTAGCGCGATGATTGACCACTTGAGAAGGTCTCATTCTTCTCTTGGATAAGTGTTAAATTTGGTTGGGTTGATTGGAGTAAGGTGTCTAGTTTCAAAAGATTGGATTTCAATGTTTCAAGTGTTTTCAAAACTGACCTTTGCATGGTCTTGTGACCATAACTTTTTATACAAAGCTTCAAAATGAGTTTTGAAACTTTCTGTACAAACTAGACACCCATACCTTTCCAACGGTATATTATTCGTAATATTTTATGACCGTTTGAATTGGTTTTAAAATCTCCAAAGTTACAACCAAAACAGGGCAACTCTGTTGTTGTCCGTTTCTGACCTTTGGTCACTCAATTGACCATTACTTTTCCTACAGACATCAAAATGTCATTATATAAAAACTAGTAGAAAGTAGACATCTATACCTTTCCAACGATATATCATACGAAAGGTTTCGATGTCGTTTGGTCATGTTTTGAAGCGCTCGAATCTTGAGTCGCTGCACTGACGTGAGTACCGCGAAAATGCCCATAATTTTTCCATTTCTTCCAAAACGACATAGTTTCACTTGGGCATTATAAATACATAACTTTCTCATCATTTTGAGGGCAGAGCCACAAAATCAAACCCTAGAGAGAGAGGCTCCATATTCTTGAGAGAGAAAGAGAGACTTGAGAGAAAAAGCTTAAAGATTACATCTTTATCTCTCTAAACTCATTCCCACATGCACAAATCATCATCTAGGCATCATCTAGGTTCATCTAGCATGTGCTAATGCATGGGTCTTCTTCAACACACATGGTATGATTTGTTAAACACTAATTTCATCTAATCTTAGTGTTTTTACTTATAAATTTATCTCTTTTATCACTTGTATGTTCTTTGAGTAATTTCTACATACATGATTGAGATTATGTGTTGATTGGGTTATTTATGTTAGCTAGGTTTTCATACCTATTTTATATCTAGCTAATTAATCTCATTATATGATTGAGATTATTTTTGATAGCTTAATTGATTAGGTCATTATTGCCTAAAAGCTACCATAAACATTCTAGTGTGATTTATTGATAACTAGGTTGATAGATTGTATTTTAATCAACTAGTTAATCTTTTGAATGTTTGTGGGTTATTTGTGATAGCTATTGTATTTAGGATTGGTCATCCTTAACATAGCTAAAGTTGTATGCCATGTCATATAGCTATTTTCATATCTAGGATTGATTTTATTGACATCATATAATCCTAGATAAGCATTTAGTGTTCCCTAGCATTACTTGCATATTTGGATATCTTTGCATATTCACATAGGGTTTTGATCTCTTCGGAGAAGTAAGTCTTGTGTGATAGACCGGGATTAGGTCGGACATCGGGATTAGGTGGTCACATGAGCAAATTGGACTAGGTCCACTTTTACAGACCTGCGGGTAGTGGTAGCGGGATATTGGCTAGGATTAGGCCGTCAAACCTGGATTAGGTTGTATACGCTATCACAATTAGTGGATTCGAGGTTCGAGTGTGGCGCACTTACCGGCCCGTGGTTTTTCCCTGTTGAGGGTTTCCACGTAAAAATCAAGTGTCATTTATATTTCCGCACCATATTACACTTGATTATTGTTTTGTGAATTGGGGTTATATTTGTAATAGTGACTAATCCGAAAATTTGGTAATAACAGATTAACAACCCTTTCACACACCCTCTAAGTCATATTTTTAAAGACACGCATGCGTATAATTTGTTTCAATTGGTATCAGAGCGGGTCCTAGACATACATAGGTGATCCTTGCTTATTTTGGTGTGTTTTGCATTTTGTGTGATTTTTGATTATTCATACATTTGCATTCATTTCTCATTCATAACACTATGAGTGAAACGGGGAAATGGTGGTGGCCACGAAGGAGCTTCTAGCACAAGGCCTCCACTTCTTACGGATTGAACTATTCCCAATGGAAAGGGAAGATGTAATCCTACATATGCCAAATTCATGACCGTGCATGGATGGCAGTGGAAGACGGATATGATCTCCCTATGATGACCCCGAGGGTGGAGGACAAGATGTTTTGAAGCCTAAGGCGCAATGGAACGCGCAAGAGTTTGAGGCTTCTAAGTGGAATAGGAAGGCTATGCATGCCATTATGTGTGCTATGGATGAGAATCAGTACAAGCTTATTCAGAATACTCAGATTGCCAAGTGGCATGGGACATCCTTCTAGTTGCACATGAGGGAACGAGGTGGTGAAGGAGTCAAGCTTCAAGTCCTCCAAACTCAGTTTGAGATTCTAAGGATGGAGAGGATGAATGCTTCAATGATTCGAAATCAAATTGATGGACATTGTAAATCAAGCCATCAACTCGGAGACCCGTATTCGGATAGGAGAGTCAAGCAAAAAATTATGAGATCTTTCCCCGATAGGTTTGAATCCAAGGGACACGGCCATAGAAGAAAATAGTGGCTACATGGATATGAAGCCAAGTGAGGTGATTGGGCGTCTCCTTGCATATGAGTCTAGGAAGGCTCCTAGCACAACTACTCCTCCTAAGAAGTCTAAAGGAATAGCTTTGAAAGCATCTAAGGATGCAAAGGAGGCAAAGCATGAATCGGATGAAGACCTGCCTTATTTGTGAAAAGGTTCAACAAGGTTATGGGGTTCAAGAAGAAGAAGGGATTTGGGTCAAGAGGACAAGATTTGAAGAAAAAGAGTTCCTTCAAGAAGTTTGAGCCTAGACAAGAGAGGACCGAAAGAAAGGGGTCCGATGCTTTGAATGTGGGGGGATTGGTCACTTTGCCCCCGAATGTGCTAATCACAATGAAGAAGAAGAGCAAAGTGATGGCCGCCACTTGGAGTGGGAGTAGTGATGACTCCAATAAGGAAGATGAGTCTTCAAGTGAAGAAGAGCTCATGGCTAACCTCCTAGCTTTTGCCTCCTCACATAAGAGCAAAATTGGTAGTGAGAAAGAGGAAATGAGTCAAGAGGAAAATGACTCAAGTGAAATAGAAGTGTGATCATCTTCTAGTTCCAAAAGAAATTTGTGGAGCAAAAGGTGCTTGCTAAATACCATGCGAGTTCAATGATTTAGCACTTAAAAGCACAAGAAAGATTGAGAGGTTGAGAGAAGAAAACCTTGAACTTCGGCTCACAATGACCACTTAAGTGAACAAGTGGAAAGATTGAAGAGGAGAGAGGATAAGTTAATTGAGGAGTTAGACTTATCCTAGAGAAGTGAAGAAGGCTTGAAGAGGGAACTTGTAGAAGTTAAAGGGTCTTGGCTAGGATAGATTCTAGCACCAAGAAGCTTGATCATTACTTGTGTTGGAAAGAGTCCAAGTGACAAGAGAGGTCTTGGGTATGATGATGGCAAGAAAATCTCAACCTCTAACAAGACCGTGTTTGTCAAGAGCTTGAAGAACGAAGAAGAAACTTCATTTGTGCAACCTCCTAGGAAGAAGTTAGAAGTAGGACAATGTCTAATGCTCAAGTGAAAATGGGACCAAGAAGGAAATCTCAAGCTCAACCCCCTAGGGTCCCTCAAGCCAACACTCCTCCCAAATTGGCTCACAAAGGAAAGAGACCCATCATGCAACCTCAAGCTTGGAAGCAACCTAGACCGGTTCACAACGAAGATGGATTGAACCCACTTATCCACAAAGACATGGACAAGCTCCACATACGTGCACAAAGGCAAGGTATGATTTCTTATTTCATCCCTATTTGTCACTTTTGTGGTTGTGATGGTCATATTAGACCAAATTGCTTTCAATATATTAAAATGTGTAGAAAACAAAAGCATTGAGAGAAGAAAAGAAAGGAACAGAGCCATGATGCATGTTCCTAGGAATGATAATATTATTATGCATGATCCTAGGACATCTAGAGCCCATATACCAAAGACCACTAAGAAAGCTAAGATTGTTTCTAGGTGGATTAGAAGAATGACATGTTTGCCATGTTGCATAATTGCCTTGAAGGCAAATTCTTCTAATTTTTGGTATCTAGAAGTGGGTGCTCTAGGCACATGACGGGAAACAAGAGTTTCTTCGAGACTCTTGTTATGGAGGAAGGTGGATATGTCACTTTTGGTGATGGATCCAAAAAGAAAGTTGTAGGGAAAGGAACCATTTCCGTTCCCGGATTACCCTCCTTATCCGATGCTTTATTTGTTGATGGCTTGAAGCCAATTTAATAAGCATTTCACATCTAAGTGATGAAGGATATTCCGTCTTGTTTTGTACAGATGATTGCTCGATCCTAAAGCCCGATGGACAAACCTTATTGAAAGGTATGAGATCTAGCGACAATTGCTATTGTCTTGAAGCTAGAATAGTCTCAAACAATGTGTCCATGGATGAGCAAATTGAGTTGTGGCATGAAAGACTTGGCCACATGAATTTAGGGATCTACGGACCCTTGGAAAGTTCGAGTGTGTGTGTGGCCTCCCTAAGCTTGGGAAGAAAGCCAATGGTGTTTGTGGACCTTGCCAACAAGGAAAGCAAACTAAAAGCATGCACAAAAAGGGTAAGTATCTCACCACCAAGGAGCCACTTGAGCTTCTCCACATGGACCTCATGGGTCCATGCAAATCGAAAGTTTGGGTGGAAAGAGATACATTTTTGTATGTGTTGATGATTTCTCTAGATTTACATGGACATACTTTCTTAGAGAAAAATCCGAAACTTTTGATAAGTTTAAAATGCTTTGTACTAAATTACAAATGAAATGAAATCTAACATTAGAAGCATTAAACGGATTAGAAGTGACCATGGGAGAGAGTTTGAGAATGCCTCTTTTGAAAGCTTTTGTGATAGCTTAGGCATCTCCCATGAGTTTTCGGCTCCTAGGACACCTCAACAAAATGGAGTTGTTGAGAGGAAGAATAGGGTCCTCCAAGAGATGGCCCGAGTGATGTTGCTTAGCAACAATGTCCCTAGGAACCTATGGGCCGAAGCCATCAATACGGCTTGCTATATAGGAAATCGTGTGTTCCTAAGGCCCGGTTCTAGAAACCCCTCCTATGAGCTATGGAAGGGTAGGAAGCCAAATGTTAGCTACTTCCACACATTTGGAAGCAAATGCTACATTTTAAATGACCGTGATCAACTTGGCAAGTTTGATGCTAAGAGTGATGAGGGTATCTTTATTGGCTACGCCTTGAATAGTAAAGCCTATAGAGTTTTCAACTTGAAGACTCGAACCGTCATGGAATCATCAATGTGGTCATGATGATACTAGGCTCAAGTCTAATGACCATGAGGAGGAGGATGTTCTAGAGGATGACACTCCTTTGGAGAGGGTTGTGGTGACTCCCAATGTTGGGACATCTAATGAAGTCACACAACCCATTACTAGAGTTCCTAACTTGGACTCTATGAACCCGCTCCATGGGTTAGAAGACTCCATAACAAAGAGGATTTATGGAGATGTTAATGAGGGTGTTAGGACTAGGCGTCAAATAGCTAATCTATTTAGCTTACAGCTACACCTCTCAAATAGAACCCAAAAAGGTTGATGAAGCCTTGAATGATGAATTTTGGGTTCTTGCCATGCAAGAAGAGCTAAACCAATTCGAAAGGAATGAGGTTTGGACTCTAGTTCCTAGGCCTAAGACCACTAATGTCATAGGCACTAAATGGATATTTAGGAACAAATCCGATGAGGATGGCAACATAGTGCGGAACAAGGCTAGACTTGTAGCACAAGGGTACTCTCAAATTGAGGGTATCGACTTTGAGGAGACATTTGCTCCCGTTGCCCGTCTAGAGTCTATTAGGCTTCTCTTGTCCATTTCTTGTGTGCACAAGTTCAAATTGCACCAAATGGATGTCAAGAGTGCCTTCCTCAATGGCTTCTTGCAAGAGGAAGTGTTTGTTGAACAACCCAAGGGGTTTGTGGATGCACACCACCCCAACCATGTCTATCGCCTCAAGAAGGCACTATATGGGTTAAAACAAGCACCGAGGGCTTGGTATGAGCGCCTCACTCAATTTCTTGTTGACAATAACTACACAAGAGGTAGTGTTGACAAGACACTATTCATCAAGAGAGACAATGATGAGCTTTTCATAGCTCAAATATATGTCGATGACATAGTGTTTGGCTCCACCAACAACACCAAGGTCCAAAATTTGTTGATGTTATGTCTCATGAATTTGAGATGAGTCTTGTTGGTGAGCTTAATTACTTCCTAGGTTTGCAAATTAGGCAACTTGATAATGGGATCTTCATAACCCAAGCCAAATATGCCAAAAACCTTGTGAAGAAGTTTGGTCTTGAAAAAGCCAAACATTGTGACACTCCTATGAGCACCACTTTGAAGCTAAGCAAGGATGCTAGCGGTAAAAGTGTGGACCAAACCTTATATCGTGGCATGATAGGGAGCTTGCTCTATTTGACCGCAAGTAGGCCCGATATATCATTTAGTGTAGGAGTTTGTGCTAGGTACCAATCCGATCCCAAGGAGTCCCATCTCTCTACGGTTAAGAGAGTCATTCGCTTTGTGAATGGGACTTCCAACTATGGGATTTGGTACTCATTTGACACTAATCCTAGTCTTGTAGGATATAGTGATGCGGATTGGGCAGGAAATTGTGATGATAGGAAGAGCACATCGGGCGGTTGCTTCTTTCTAGGCAACAACTTGGTGTCTTGGTTTTGCAAGAAGCAAAACTCGATTTCCTTGTCCACGGCGGAAGCCGAGTACATAGCCGCGGGGAGTGGATGCACTCAACTTATGTGGATGAAGCAAATGCTAGTGGATTACGGATTCAACCAAGGTACTCTCACTCTCTTTTGTGATAACATGAGTGCCATTAATATTTCCAAGAATCCGGTGCAACATTCTAGAACTAAGCATATTGACATCCGCCATCACTTCATTAGAGAGCTTGTTGAAAATAAATGCATAGTACTTGAACATGTAGGTACTAATGATCAACTTGCGGACCTATTTACTAAACCCTTAGATGCTACTCGATTTAAAACTCTTAGTAGATCTATTGGGGTATGTCTTGTGGAGTGATGTTCTATGATTGACCCCATATGGGGAACTCAAGCAAAGAGAGCTATTTTGCATTCTTGTATCTTGCAAAAAATTTGAAATATCTTATGCCTCTTCTTTTAATTACTTGAGTAAGCTTGGTTGTACATATGTATATATGTTTTAAAATTCCATAGTGTGAACCTTGCTTGTCTACAATCCATGTCATATTTATGTTCAAACATGCATTTTTGGACTAGGAGATTTACATTGGAAGTATGATTTGAATGACCTATGATTATCTCCATGACATGATGATTCTTTAATAACATGCTAATGACAAATGAAAAAGCATGAAATTCATATAACATGCTCACATGAAAAGCATGAATTGATGATTGCATATTCTTAAAATGCAAAACTTGTGTGAAAACTTATGAGACTCAAATGAATAAAGGATCTAGTATCCATTCAAAGGAATTTAATTCCAAATGTCTCTCTTTCTTTATTAGTTGAACATGGTTACTATCATACGGATAATTTATCCGGAAAAATCAAATAGGGTGCAAAGTCGCTCATGCCATGTTTCGCTTATAAAGTTGGATATAGTTGCTCTTAAATTGAAATCAATAATCTCTATATCCTTGCTTTTCCCATGACATTGGTGAAATTGGTTTGAATTCTTATTAGAAGCCTTTGTCATTTGCTTTGCCAAATACCATTGTATTTTGGACTTGAATGCTATATGTCTTGTATGCAAAGCATGTTGGATTCACACATTTTCTCAAAATAAATCTCCTTGTTTCTCTCAAATTGATTGAAGTGCATAAAGTGACTTATATGTATATGCAATCTTGCATGCTTCTATCTCTCGTTGCTATGAGTGACCCGGTTGGGGCCTACTCCTTTGCCTATATCATGACAAAAAGGGGGAGTAGATATGGTAAGGGGAGTGCAAAATATAGAACTTTTGTGCACTTTGGGGAAACATACATTGAGGGGGAGTAACCCTTGAGGGGGAGCATTGCATTTATCATACATTGCATACATTTGGTAATGTTGTGCCCAAATTCTAAAAATGCAAATGCTTGGTATTGTTCTCACATGATTAATCTCACACTTTTCTTGTATTAGAAATGTTAGAACTCTTTTCAAGGATGATTATTCTACAAGAGGATTGAAGACTTCAAGTTGCATTAGCTTATCTCTTTGTAATGTAGATATCATTATAGTCCCGTAGTTTCTATTTTTTTGTGAGGAATCATTGTGAGTGATGGTTTTGTCACGAAATAGCCAAAGGGGAGATTGTAAGGATCCCGTTGTTTTAATTGGCTTATTTCGTGATCAAACCATATGTGGGGGTTCTTTGTAAGGGTAGCCTAAGTATCAGTCTTATTGTTCGAAGCCCTTTGAAGACCTCGTGTTGATAAGCACCGAAGTAAATTTCTATGTGCTTACTTTTCTTTAAAGAGATTAGTTGCACACACACACTAAACATTCATTGCATATGTGTGCATTCTCTTCGTTTGTCACAATTCACACTTGCACTTATTTATTATATTTTGCTGTGTGTATTTGTGTCTTGTTGTTGTGTAATTCGTTTCCCGATAACTTTCGGAAACGTCCGCGCATGCACGAGAATGTGCTTGGTTTAGCGCGAGGACCGCCTATGGAGAATGCCCTTGGCTTCTCCTTGGTTTTCACCTATCTAGGTGATCGGCGGTTATGATCGGCGGCCTGGCCGCCGAATTAAACCGCCGTTTCAGTCCAGATTGGTCTGAAGCATTTCTGCGGTTAAGATCGGCGGTCACGACCGCCGTTCGAAACCGCCGTTTTAAGACCTGATTGATTTATCTCTCAGTCTATTTCGGCAGTTGAAACGGCGGGCATGAACCGCCGTTCATACCTGGTTGATTTTGATCTCTCTGTTCTGTTTCGGCGGTTGTAATCGGCGGTCACGAAACCGCCGAATGAACCGCCGTTTATGCTCTGTTCTTCACGAGCTCAATTCGGCGGTCATGAACGGCGGCCTGGCCGCCGATTGAAACCGCCGATTGGCGCGTTTCTTTGAAACTTACTTAAACGACCACACTTTGATTTGGCCCCCTATATATATGCCACTTTGACTTTAGGTCAATTAAGAGAGTTCATATTCAGAATTCATACTTAGGATATTTTTCAAAGAGAAGAAAAATTCCAAGAACTCCATTCTTGATTCTCAAACACTTTTTCATGATCATCAATCATCATCTAGCATCATCTTAGATCATCTAGATGTCATCTAGCATGGAATCTTCATCATACTTTGCTTGGTAAGCTTTTCACTAATATCTTACATGTTTTGTGTTTCTCTTATCTAGCAATCTCAATTAATTACTTGTTTGTTATTTTGTATGCTTTAGATACAATATTGAGATGAGTATGATGTATGTTTGAGATTTATATTGTGCTTGCATATTAGGTTTGTGCTTAATATTGATTAGCTAAACTAATTGACATGTTATTTAGTTTTGATATCTAGGATTGCTCTTAATTGCATATTAATCATCTTAGATAAGCATATAGGGTTTTCCCTTGCTCTATGTTGCATTTTGGATATTCACTTATATTCACTTAGGGTTGTATTCTCTTTATAGAGAAAGTAAGTCTTGTGTGTAGCATCCGGGATTAGGTTGCTTAGAACGCAAGCAAATTGGACTAGGTTCACTCATACCGGGATTAGGTAGGTGTGTGATTACTTCCGGGATTAGGTTGTAATCGTTTGCACATTTAGTGGATTCGAGGTTCGAGTGTGGCTTACTTACATAGCCCGTGGTTTTTCCCGTGAGGGTTTCCACGTAAAAACCAAGTGTTGTTTTAATTTCCGCACCATATTACAGTTGCTTGTTTATATTATCTTGAGGGCATTTTCGTAATTTTGACTAACACGAAAAATTGGGTAAAAAGCGTAAAATCTATTCACCCCCCCTCTAGATAGCTTTATACACACCGTGCTATAATTTGTTTCAGGGTTCAATGGAGTTGACATCGAAGTCTTTCCGGGCTTCCATGGCTTCCCGAATTTCCTGGGTTCTTTCCCTGTTACTTTTGCCAGTTGCTGGCCCACCGAAGATGGTGTTGATTGCTCCTTCATCTCCAGCTCTCTTAGGACTCAACTTCTTTTGCCATCCACCCTGCCGGTTATCTCTCTGTCCATCTGCCTTCTCAGCTTTTTTTAGGACGATGTCTTTTAAGTGCCCTTCCCGGATGAGGGTCTCGATGTGATCCCTTAGCTGGAAGCATTTGGATGTTTCGTGTCCGTTCTCCTTGTGGAATCTGCAATACTTGGTGGTGTCCCTTCGAGCATAAGTCGACTGCTTAGGCGGCTCTTTGGACATATTCTTTTCTTCCAAGATAGCTAATACCTCCTCCTGGTCTTTCTTCAACGGGGTGTAATTTATGTATCTGCCCTGGAATTTTTGACGCGGCTGGTCGGATTTTGGATCATAAGCCCGGCGTGTTAGGATTATGCTCAATAGCAAGAGTGTAATGTTGTAATTAACAATCTTTTTCATATTAATAAAGTGATTTCTGGTTTAACAAATCTTATAGCATTTATAGTTTAATATTATAATTGTTAAAGTAAATAATCATAAGGTCTAAAGACTATGAGAAAAGAAGAATTGTTCGTACATCTGGATATGTATGTGGTAGACACAATTCTTTAGTTAGTCTTGAATATTGTTCACAACTTAAGTTAAAGGTTGGGCACCTTTATCTTGTTAAAGTTGTAGAATTCTTTTGCTAGCATTTGAGTGGGATCAAATGAGATATGATGAGTCTAAAATCATCGGAGTGTCTTCGAGAAAAAGAATCTAGTGCACTGGGTGCATTGAACTGGATCACAATGAAATACTTTATCTATAACCGTCAGTAGATAAAAGTCTTTTCATTATCAGGACAATCAGAGAGTCTATCTTAATCCTGAGATAAATGATGGACTTATGGTTGCAAGTGGTATCATTTGAGTTATCAATGAGTACGATTATATCGCATAGTCTATCCTAGATAGTTTGGTGATATTCATTTGTTAATTGATAGAGGACTTCATTTATAGATATGGACATCGTGGCTCCATTTATTAAATGAGAGTATAATATCATCATATGGATGTTTTTAGGTAATTGGATATTAAATCTCAACGTTGAGTTTTCGATAGTATCTATTGAAAACATGGCTTCTGGACAAGTCAAAATATCCAAGTTCAAAACGTGGTCATATGAGTAAATATGGTAACTTGGAGAGTTATAAGCGGTCTATGAACTCTTGGCGATTACTGATATTAATCACGAGGATACACTATCTCCAACATGATTGTCTAGGGTATGAATGAGGAACATCTTCTTATTCTATCTTTATTTAAGAGTTCAATTTTAGCTCTTTAGTGGAATGAGTTAAAATTAATGGATCGGACCTAAGTGAATCATTTGTTGATTGTGATTAGGTTATGTCTATTGAAGCTTAAATTTAGATAGCCCGCCAAGATCCCCAATCCACACGGACTTGCATGGATCACTTGATATATTCTACCGGACCAATTATGGGTCCATTTAGAATTGCATTTAATATATATTAAGAATATAATTTGCACATTATTTATTTAATGGGCTGCTCAATTATATTAATATATTAATGAAAGACATGTGGGCTTGTTTCTTTTAGTAAGAATGGATCTGGTTCACATGTGGGTTTTTTTATTTAAAGTCCAATGGATTAAATGAAATAAGAAAATAATATATGGCCCATTTATATGAGTAGGGCGGCAAGGTGTAAAAATTAACCTAATATATTATTTTGTTTCATTGTTTTAATTAAATAAGAATTAATTAATTTATTAATTAATTGTTTAATTAAGAAACAAATCTTTTTCTGATCAGGAAATATATTTCCTAGAGTTATACTATTGGTAGTAGTATACTAAAAGTAAAAGACTTGTTTGATAAGAAAATAAATAATTAATTTTATTTATTTAATCAAATAAGAAGTCTTTTTATTTAGTCAATAAAAGAATAAAATATCTATGAGTTGGATTAGGGTTTAAAGTCTAAACTTTGATGGAAATTAGGGTGCAACACAAACCTTTTTAGGTGTGTGATTTGCGGCAACCCTAGTGTAAATTAGAGAAGGGTTTTCGGCAACCCTAAAAGACAAGAGGAAGCAAATTCGGCCACCTATATATTTACACTTATAGAATTCGGCCACACCAAGTTGTTCTTGATACAATTTTCTTCTTCTTCTCAATTCATAGAAAGTATTATTTTTATTCTACTAAAACATAAAAGAGTGAATAGATTATTCTTTGATGGTACACTAATTGCTTGTTCATCAATAAGCTTGTGTGTACAACATCGATTTAGGTTCACGCGAGTTTCGATCATTAGATTGAGAACTCAAAAGTGACCGGAATAATCTTAGTCTTCTTTTGATTGTTTTGTGACTAACAAAAGAAAAAGAAAAGTTTGTTTGTCCATTCTCAGGTTTGCAATTCAAAGAAAAAGGGAGACCATGCTCCTAGGTGATTCACGTTCGTGCTAGGATTGAAGATCTTGCGGATTACCATCGACGTAAGTCAATCGGATCACGCGACAAAAGGTATTCTTCTTTTGTTGATTATATGTATGTTTAATTAATTAAAGGGTTAAGGTTCATAAAAAGGAAAAATTTTAAAACATACTAAAACTATATTTAGTCTCGCTTCCGTTGCGTGTACTACGGTATTTTTCCCTACACGGCGGCCATCCCGTGTTTTGTTCTTTAGTTTGTCACCTTTGGTGTCTAATGCCTTAGCTTGGTCTTTTGTTTTGGCTTCTTCTGGACGACCACCATGTACAAAGTAACCTCCTGTCGCAATCTCTTCCTCCTTGGCTAAGGCATAACCCCCAGCCATGTTCATCATGTCTGCATAACTGGTTAAGCGAGCTCTTCTTAAATCAAAGGATAGCTGGCCGTTCTGAAGGTTGTTGATGAATGCTGCAATGATGGCTTCATCGTTCGCACTCCCTATTTCCGACAGTTCCTGACCGAACCTTCCTAAGTATTTCTTTAGCGACTCATCCTTCCTCTGTTTAAGTTGGGACAAGTGAGCCACTGATTTTTTCCTGTGCACGTTCCCAAGGAACTGCCTTTAGAAAGCTTTGCTCAGTTCGCTGAAGCTGCTTATGCTTGCTACTGGCAATCTACCGAACCACCGAGAACCTAGATCCCCAAGAGTCTGTGGAAAATTCAAACATAGTAGTGCGTCATTGTGGACGTATTGTGCCATAGCACTCCTATACCTCCGGACGTGTTCTTTCGGATAGGTGTCTTTCTTGAACTGTTCTATGTGTGGCATCCTGAACCTCTCCGGGAAAGGCATCCTTAGAACTCCATTGGTGAAAGGGCTACCTGATTCATCATCCGACACTTCATTGCGCCCATACCGCCTGACCAAAGCATCCATCTGTCGACGATTGTTTTGTACCTCCCGGTTTATGCTTTGTATGAGTATGTCTCTATCTCCTTCCGGTTCCCCCATCGCATTGAAATTCTGACTTATGGTCAGTTTTTTGACCCTTTCCTCTAGATTCAATTCTCTGTGTTCTCGGTTTAGGCCATGCAGCCGAACTGTGCCCCTTTGGCGTTTGCGATGATGATTCTGCTCACTTTCTCCCGAGGATGATGACCGATCTCTTCGATGAGTACGTCTCCTGGGATAGTCTCGATCCCTGGCCATCCGATCTTGGTCATACCCTCTGTCAGAATCATTCTCCTCTCTATGCTCTCTACTACTCCTGGCTAATCTTTCAGACAAAATCTCTGGCCTGTCTGTAGGATCTTGTCTTGTCTTGTCTTTAGGGGCGCGTCAGGTGTTGGTATCACCACCGTGGAACGCAATCTTGTTGCCTGCTGATTTGGGGCTGACAGATTGTGAGGCGACATCAAACCCTCCATAGTGGAAAGGTCAACCCCTTGCCTTGCTGCGTCTGATATAAGTTGCTGCAGAGAAGCACGAAATCGCTGCACAATCTCTTCATTAGTTTTAGGGAAACGTTGGATACCTGCCAAGGCGGCTGATTGGTCTGCCGTTGTTAGGGTTGCATCCGCAGTATTGAGGGTGGTGTCATCCTCCATATCGTTATTTGGCAAACCCTGACTGTATCTGGAATCGCTACCATCTCCTTCGCCAGCCATTGTTTCACAAGTTTTCTAGTCCCCCTCCTTCTAGCGCCAATTGTTGACGGTGATTTTTTATGGTCACCCAGTCAACGATCTGATTTCAGTTGTACTACTTTGTGAATGAAGACAATTGAAAGTAAGGAAGAATAATAAACGTTATTACGTGGTAAAACTCCGATCACCGAAGAAACATCCATGGGTTGTTGCCTAAGCAACGAAGTATAATCCACTATGAAAAGCTGTACCAAAATATTGTGTTCCGATCACCTTGTCTAATTCTTGCCTACCTCTTTTTTTGTGTGCTACAGGGCATTTATACATAATGCTACTAGGGTTTGTGGATGCCACTAGGGTTTGGTGTCGTGGTGCCTAAGTTTTGGGCGGTTGTCTAGTCCTAAGTGGATTCTGCTTCCTTTTTGAGTGCAACATGTTTCCCGGTTCGAAAGAATCCGAGTTTGGATAGGATTCTTTCTCCTTTATTTGCGGAAAACCTGTTTGCTTCCTTGTTATACTCTGGACAGCCACATCGTTGTTTATTGTGGGGATGCTGGTTACTAATTCTGCTCATGTTCGGAACATGAATGCTGGCGACTATCTTTTTCATCGAATCCCGAGCATGACCGAGCAGGCTTTTCTGCCCGAGCCGATTGTCTTCGTTTGTGGTTGGGTTGCTTTAGTTTTAGCCGAGTAAGTTACTTTAGGGACTTTCTGCTCCTTTGAGTTGATTTCTCTTGACTCCTGCTTACGTGGCTTTTTGTGGTGATGACGTGTCCTTTATGACGATTTTTACCTATAACAAGAGTTGTTCCCGGGAACCATTCAACTTTAACAAAGGGAACAACTTTTACATTATGGAAACCACTTTAACGTTCCAATCAACGTCCAAATCGTTCCCGGAAATGATTACTCATTTGGAACAGCTTCAACATTGATGAAAACCACTTTAATGTTCTAACCAACGTTGTAGTTGTTTCTAGGAACCACTCAACTTTAACAATGGGAACAACTTTTACGTTATGGAAATCACTTTAACATTCCAATCAACGTCAAATTTGTTCCCGGGGAACGATTACTCATTTGAAACAACTTCAACGTTGATGGAAACGACTTTAACATTCTAACCAACGTTGGAGTTGTTCTTGGGAACCACTCAACTTTAACAACGGGAACAACTTTTACGTTATGGAAACCACTTTAACGTTCCAATCAACGTCAAAATCATTTCAAGGAACAATTACTCGTTTAAAACTACTTCAACGTTGATGGAAACCACTTTAACGTTCTAACCAACGTTATAGTTGTTTCCTGGAACCACTCAACTTTAACAAAGGGAACAACTTTTACGTTATGAAAACCACTTTAATGTTCCAATCAATGTCAAAATTGTTCCCGGAAATGATTACTCGTTTGAAACAACTTCAACGTTGATGGAAACCAATGTTGTAGTTGTTTCCGAGAACAACTTAACCTTAACAAAAGGAACAACTTTTACGTCTAGTTTTGAACTTTACGTCTAGATTTGATTTTACTCTTTTTTGTCTTTCTTTTATGTCTAGTTATGAACTTTATCAATAAACAAAAAATATATATTTTTTTAAAGATAGCCGTAGATATCGATGATTTTTTTTTAATTTAACCTAAGAGAAATATAGATTGAAAATATCTTGATCCCTTATACAACCTTGTTCTGCATCATCCATTTCATAAGAGTCCTACATTCGAGACATTTTCAAAAGTAATAAACTTCAAAACTTCTTAAAAATTAAATTATAATAAATTAATAAACAGTCAAATATAGTAAGGGTAACAATACATCTCCAAGTAGCTTAAAAAAAAAAATAACAATACATCCTCACTTATATATATAACAAAATGAAAATTTTCAGTATGTAAATTTCAATAGTTAATTTATAAAACAAGAATAAGGATTGGTTCAAAAAAAAAAAAACTTATTAATCATCTTAAAGAGTTTCTATTTTTTCCCAAACCGTGATAGTAATAAAAATAAAATTAAAATCAGTAGGATCATCCCCTAAAAAAATAAAAATAAAAATAAAAATAAAAATAAAAACCTAAATATTCTTAACTCCTATATATCCATATTTCTCACTAAGTCTATATGCAAAATATCATTGTCACTACAAAAAAAATCAACTTAACATTACAACCCGTGGAATTTACAAAAGAGTTGTATCTATTTTTTTTTTTTTTTTTTGAAGGAGTTACATCATTCTGCTACCAAACCTTCATTCAAGTATACACAAAAAAGTCCATAGTCACACCAAAAGATATATACTTATATTTTAAAAAATTTATAGTTAGTAATTGTAATAATTTTTTTTTTTCTAAAGAGATATAGAGCTACATTAATTGTAATAATTTTTATTTTTTAAACCAATTGTAAAAATATTCTTATTAATTAGTAATAGGTCAGGGTATATCGACACGAATTTCTGACCTTGACCCTTAAGTAATAATATATTTAATCTATTCGTCTCCCCCTTTTTTTCAGGTTATATATTTTCTATTATATATACGTATTGAAGATGGATAAAAACAATCCTTATAACGTTTCATTTGTAGCATATTGCTTTTAGAATTAGATTTGTAAGTTTATCAAATTTTTGCTTTCTAATTTTGTTTTATCCACAAGAGTTGGAAATTTTTCCCCAAATTGTCATCATATAAATTATTTACATGATCTTTTAAATAATATTCTTACACTTAATAAACAATCCTTACACTCCATTTTATTTCAAAATTAGTCTTTTTATCTTTTAACACTCCTTTTTTAAAAACACTCCATCCTAAAACCCTAAATTTTAAAAACATTGCCAGAATTTAACTTGTAAATTGTAACCACTATTATGGCTTCGGTAAACATTTTTACGGTTTTAATTATTATTTCATGGTTTCTTCTAAATTTGTTACTTATATACATTTATTAATAATAATAATAAAATTGGTAGGATCATCCCTGTTAAAAAAAACACATAAATTATTTTCTTAACTCCTATATATCCATATTTCTCACAAAATATCATCATCACTGAAAAAAATCAACCTAACATTACTGAAACAAATTAACGGTGTGATATAATATTAATCTAGAAGGGGGTGAATAGATTTTAATCGTTATTACCCAATTTTCGCATGTATGTCAATTTTACGAAAATGCCCCTAACTAGTCACAATAATATAACAAGTGTAATAAGGTGCGGAATGTAAATAACACTTGATGTTTACGTGGAAACCCTCATGGGAAAAACCACGGGCTGTTATGTGTGCCACACACGAACCTCGAATCCACTAATTGAAATGATTACAACCTAATCCCGGTTTAATGATCTAATCCCGATCAATAATCATCACAACTACCTAATCCCGGTATAAGTGGACCTAGTCCAATTGCTTGTGATTTAAGCTACCTAATCCCGATAACAACACAAGACTTAATTCTCTAGAGGGGGTGAATAGATATTAAGCATTTTACCCAATTTTTCGTGTTAGTCAAAATTACGAAATTACCCCTAAATAGATAAAGCAATCAATCAAGTATAAAATGCAGAAATTAAATAACACTTGATTTTTACGTGGAAACCCTCACGGGAAAAACCACGGGCTAGTAAGTAAGCCACACTCGAACCTCGAATCCACTAAATGTGTAAAACGATTACAACCTAATCCCGGAAGTAATCACACACCTACCTAATCCCGGTATGAGTGAACCTAGTCCAATTTGCTTGCGATCTAAGCAACCTAATCCTGGAAGCTACACACAAGGCTTACTTACTCAATGAAGAGAATAAAACCCTAAGTGAATATATGAATATTCAAATGCAACATAGAGCAAGGGAAACCCTATATGCTTATCTAAGATAATTAATATGCAATTAGAACAATCCTAGATATTAAAAACTAAATGACATGTTCAATCAAATAGTTTAGCTAATCAAGATTAAGCACAAAACCTAATTAGCTATCACAATACAACTTCTCAAACATACATCACACTAATCTCAATCTTGTATCAAAAGATATATGAAAATCATACAAGTAATAAATTGAGATTGCTTGTTAAGAAAAACACAAAATATGTAAGATATTAGTGAAAAGCTTACCAAGCAAAGTGTGATGAAGAATCCATGCAAAGAGACATCTAGATGATCTAGGATGATGCTAGATGATGATTGATAATCATGAAAAAGTGTTTGAGTGAATAAAATTTGAGTTCTTGGAAATTTTTCTTCTCTTGAAAAAATATCCTAAGTATGAAATATGAATATGAACTCTCTTAATTGACCTAAAGTCAAAGTGGCATATATATAGGAGGCCAAAACAAAGTGTGGTCGTTTTGATAAGTTGGCCTGAAATTTGCCTTGGGCGCTGTTCGTAGAGCGCTTCTGTACAGCGCCTGTACAGCGCCCCAACTCTGTTCTCTCGGGAAAACAGAGTGGCGCTGTACGTAGAGCACTTCGTACAGCGCCCCAACAGCGACCCAACAGCGACCGAATTAAATCAATCAGGTCTGAACAGCGCTCAATGGGCGCTGTTCGTAGAGCGCTTCTGTAGAGCGCCTCCGGGAGCGCCCAATGCAAAAATGCAATCCTAAGTCTAAACATGACAAGGCAATTGGATATGCAAGATACAATCAAACTAACATGCAAGAAGAGATGAAAATAAGCATTAATGCACAACAATAAGAAACACAACATACAAAGATTAAACATATGCATGAGTTGTGAGTGTGTGCAACTATCTCTTCAAGACAAGTAAGCACATAGAAATTTACCTTCGGTGCTTATCAACACGAGGTCTTCAAAGGGCTTCGAACAATAAACCCGATACCTAGGCTACCCTTACAAAGAACCCCAACATGTGGTTTGTCCACGAAATGAGCCAATCAACAAATGGGAACCTTACAATCTCCCCCTTTGGCTATTTCGTGACAAAACCACCACTCACATTGATTCCTCACAAAGAAATAGAAACTACGGGACAACTATGATTTTCTACAACACAAAGAAATAAGAAAATAAAACTTCAAGTCTTCAATCTCTTGTAGAATAATCAAGCCTTGAAAATACGATTTCTATATTTTCCAATACAAGTGAAATGTGAGATTAATCAAGTGAGAACAAAAACAAGCATTTGCATTTTAAAAGTTTAGGCACAACATTATGAAATGTATGTGTATGCAATGCTCCCCCTCAACGGGTTACTCCCCCTCAATGAATGTTCTCCCCAATATGCACAATTGCTTATATATTTTGCAACTCCCCTTACCATATACTACTCCCCCTTTTTGTCATGATATAGGCAAAGGAGTAGTCCACAACCGGGTCACTCATAGCAACGAGAGATAGTAGCATGCAAGATTTGCATAATTAATATAAGTCACTTTATGCATCGTAATTAATTGAAGAGAAACAAGGAGATTTATTTGAAAGAAAATATGTGAATCAAACATGCTTTGCATACAAGACATGTAGCATTCAAGTCCAAAATACAATGGTATTTGGCAAAGCAAATGACAAAGGTTTCTAATAGGAATTCAAACCAATTTCACCAAAGTCATGAGTAAAGCAAGGAAATAGAATATATTGATTTCAATTTAAGAGAAACTATATCCAACTTTATAAGTGAAACATGGCATGAGCGACTTTGCACCCTTTTTTATTTTTCCGGATAAGATATCCGTATGATAGTAGCCATGGTCAACTAATAAAGAAAGAGAGACATTTGGAATATAAATTCCTTTGAACGGATACAAGATCCTTTATTCATTTTGAGTCTCATAAGCTTTCACACAAGTTTTGCATTTTAAGAATATGCAATCATCAATTCATGCTTTTCATGTGAGCATGTCATATGAATTTCATGCTTTTCAATATTCATTAGCATGTTATTAAAGAATCATCATGTCATGGAGATAATCATAGGTCATTCAAATCATACTTCCTATATTCATCTCCTAGTCCAAAAATGCATGTTTGAACATAAATATGACATGGATTGTAAACAAGCAAGGTTCACACTTATTGAATTGAAAACATATATACATATGCGCAACCAAGCTTACTCAAGCAATTAAAAGAAGAGGCATAAGATATTTCAAATTTTTTGCAAGTGACAAGAATGAAAAATAGCTCTCTTTGCTTAAATTCCCCATATGGGGTCAAATACAAATCACATCACTCCACAAGACATATCCCAATAGATCTACTTAGTGTTTTAAATTGAGTAGCATCTAAGGGTTTAGTAAATAGGTCCGCAAGTTGATCATTAGTACCTACATGTTCAAGTACTATGCATTTATTTTCAACAAGCTCTCTAATGAAATGATGGCAGATGTCAATATGTTTAGTTTTAGAATATTGCACCGGATTCTTGGAAATATTAATGGCACTCATGTTATCACAAAAGAGAGTGAGAGTACCTTGGTTGAATCTGTAGTCTACTAGCATTTGCTTCATCCATAGGAGTTGTGTGCATCCACTCCCCGCGGCTATGTACTCGGCCTCGGCCGTGGACAAGGAAATTGAGTTTTGCTTCTTGCAAAACCAAGACACCAAGTTGTTGCCTAGGAAGAAGCAACCGCTCGATGTGCTTTTCCTATCATCACAATTTCCTGCCCAATCCGCATCACTAAAGCCTACAAGACTAGCATTAGTGTCAAACGAGTACCAAATCCCATAGTTGAAAGTCCCATTCACATAGCGAATGATCCTCTTTACGGAAGAGAGATAGGACTCCTTGGGATTCGCTTGGTACCTAGCACACACACCCACACTAAAAGATATATCGGGCCTACTTGCGGTAAAATAAAGCAAGCTACCTATCATGCCCCGATATAGATTTTGTTCCACACTTTTACCACTAGCATCCTTGCTTAGCTTCAAAGTGGTACTCATGGGTGTATCACAATGTTTGGCATTTTCTAGACCAAACTTCTTCACTAGGTTTTTGGCATATTTGGCTTGGGTTATGAAAATCCCATCATCTAATTGCCTAATTTGCAAACCTAGGAAGTAACTAAGCTCACCAACAAGACTCATCTCAAATTCATGAGACATGACATCAACAAATTGTTGGACCTTGGTGTTGTTAGTGGAGCCAAACACTATATCATCAACACATATTTGAGCTATGAAAAACTCATCATTGTCTTTCTTAATGAATAGTGTCTTGTCAACACTACCTCTTGTGTAGTTATTGTCAACAAGAAATTGAGTGAGGCGCTCATACCAAGCCCTCGGTGCTTGTTTCAACCCATATAGTGCCTTCTTGAGGCGATAGACATGGTTGGGGTGGTGTGCATCCACAAACCCCTTGGGTTGTTCAACAAACACTTCCTCTTGCAAGAAGCCATTTAGGAAGGCACTCTTGACATCCATTTGGTGCAATTTGAACTTGTGCACACAAGAAATGGACAAGGGAAGCCTAATGGACTCTAAACGGGCAACATGAGCAAATGTCTCATCAAAGTCGATACCCTCAATTTGAGAGTACCCTTATGCTACAAGTCTAGCCTTGTTCCGCACTATATTGCCATCCTCATCGGATTTGTTCCTATAAATCCACTTGGTGCCTATCACATTAGTGCTTTTAGGCCTAGGAATTAGAGTCCAAACCTCATTCCTTTCGAATTGGTTTAGCTCTTCTTGCATGGCAAGAACCCAAAATTCATCATTCAAGGCTTCATCAACCTTTTTGGGTTCAATTTGAGAGGTGTACCATGTAAAGCTAATGAGATTAGCTATTTGACGACTTGTTCTAACACCCTCATTCGCATCTCCAATAACATCTTCTTTATTATTGAGTCTTCTAACCCATGGAGCGGGTTCATTAGAGTCCAAGAGAGGGACTCTAGTAATAGGTTGTGTGACTTCATTATTGTCATTGGAGGTCTCAACATTGGGAGTCACCACAACCCTCTCCAAAGAAGAGTTATCCTTTAAAACTTCCTCCTCCTCATGGTCATTCGACTTGAGCCTAGTATCATCAATGACAACATTGGATGATTCCATGACGGTTCGAGTCTTCAAGTTGAAAACTCTATAGGCTCTACTATTCAAGGCATAGCCAATAAAGATACCCTCATCACTCTTAGCATCAAATTTGCCAAGTTGATCACGGTCATTTAAAATGTAGCATTTGCTTCCAAATGTGTGGAAGTAGCTAACATTTGGTTTCCTACCCTTCCATAACTCATAGGAGGTGTTTCTAGATCCGGGCCTTAGGAAAACACGATTCCCTATATAGCAAGCTGTATTGACGGCTTCGGCCCATAGGTTCATAGGGACATTGTTGCTAAGCAACATCACTCGGGCCATCTCTTGAAGGACCATATTCTTCCTCTCAACAACTCCATTTTGTTGAGGTGTCCTAGGAGCCGAGAACTCATGGGAGATGCCTAAGCTATTGCAATAGCTTTCAAAAGAGGCATTCTCAAATTCCCTCCCACGGTCACTTCTAATCCGTTTAATGCTTTTAATGTTAGAATTCATTTCATTTTGTATTTTAGTACAAAGCATTTTAAACTTATTAAAAGTTTTGGATTTTTCTCTAAGAAAATATGTCCATGTAAATCTAGAGAAATCATCAACACAAACAAAAATGTATCTCTTTCCACCTAAACTCTCGGTTTGCATAGGACCCATGAGATCCATGTGGAGAAGCTCTAGAGGCTCCTTGGTGGAGAGTTACTTGCCCTTTTTGTGCATGCTTTTGGTTTGTTTTCCTTGTTGGCAAGGTCCACAAATACCATTGGCTTTCTTCCCAAGCTTAGGGAGGCCACGCACACAATCGAACTTTCCAAGGGTTCTTAAATCCCTAAAGTTCATGTGGCCAAGTCTTTCATGCCACAACTCTATTTGCTCATCCATGGACACATTGTTTGAGACAATTCTAGCTTCAAGATAATAGCAATTGTCACTAGATCTCATACCTTTCAATAAGGTTTGTCCATCGGGCTTTAGGATCGAGCAATCATCTTTACAAAACAAGACGGAATATCCTTCATCACTTAGATGTGAAATGCTTATTAAATTGGCTTTCAAGCCATCAACAAATAAAGCATCGGATAAGGAGGGTAATCCGGGAACGGAAATGGTTCCTTTATCTACAACTTTCTTTTTGGATCCATCACCAAAAGTGACATATTCTCCTTCCTCCATAACAAGAGTCTCGAAGAAACTCTTGTTTCCCATCATGTGCCTAGAGCACCCACTATCTAAATACCAAAAATTAGAAGAATTTGCCTTCAAGGCTATTTGAGCAACATGGCAAACATTTTCATTCTTTCTAATCCACCTAGAAACAATATTTGCTTTCTTAGTGGTCTTTGGTAATTGGGCTCTAGATGTCCTAGGATCATGCATAACAATTTTATCATTCCTAGGAACATGCATCTTGGCTCTATTCTTTCTCTTCTCAATCATGCTTCTAGTTTTGCACATTTTAATATACCGAAAGCAATGTGGTCTAATATGACCATCAAATCCACAAAAATGACATGTTGGAATAAAATAAGGAATCATACCTTGTCCTTGAGCATGCATGTGAGCTTGTTCATGTCTTTGTGGTTGAGTGGGTTCAATCCATCTTCGTTGTTGAACCGGTCTTGCTTACTTCCTAGCTTGAGGTTGCATGATTGGTCTCTTTCCTTTGTGAGCCAATTGTGGAGGAATGTTGGCTTAAGGGACCCTAGGGGGTTGAGCTTGAGGTTGACTTCTTGGCCCCATCTTCACTTGTGCATTTGAACATTGTCCTATTTCTAACTTCTTCCTAGGAATTTGCACAAATGAAGTTTCTTCGTTCCTCAAACTCTTGACAAACACGGTCTTGTTAAAGGTTGAGATCTTTTTGCCATCTTCATACCTAAGACCCCTCTTGTCACATGGACTCTTTCCAACACCAAGCATATGGTCAAGTTTCTTTGTGCTAGAATCCATCCTAGTCATAGATTCTCTTACTTCTTCAAGCTCCCTCTTTAGACTTTCTTCATTCCTCCTAGATAAGACTAACTCCTCTTTTAGCTTATCTTCCTTCTTCTTGAATTTTTCCACTTGTTCACTTAAGTGGTCATTATGAGATAAAAGCTCAAGATTTTCTTCTCTCAACATCTTGATCTTTCTTGTGCTCTTGATTGCTAAATCATTAAACTCGGCATGGTATTTAGCAATCACCTTTTTCTCCACAAAACCATTTATGGAGTTAGAAGAGAAGTCACTTTCTTCTCCACTTGAGTTATTTTCCTCTTGACTCATTTCCTTTGTCTCACTAGCACTCTTGCTTTTATGGGAGGAGGCAAAAGCTAGGAGATTAGCCATGAGCTCTTCATCATCCGAAGACTCATCTCCCTCATAGGAGTCATCACTACTTCCACTCCAAGTGGCGGCCATCACTTTTCCCTTCTTCTTCTCATTATGATTTGCACTTTCGGGGGCAAAGTGACCTATGCCACCACACTCGAAACATCGGACCCCTTTCCTTTCGGTCCTTTCTTGCCTAGGTTCAAACTTCTTGAAGGAGCCATTTTTCTTCAAATCTTGACCTTTTGATCCAAAGCCCTTTCTTCTAAACTTCATAACCTTGTTGAACCTTTTTACAAACAAGGCAAGGTCTTCATCCGAGTCAATCTTCTTTGCCTCCTTTTCATCCTTGGAGGTTTTCAAAGCAATTCCTTTTTTCTTTTTAGGAGGTGTGGAGATAGGACCCTTCCTAGACTCATAAGCTAGAAGTCAACTCGGCTTCATATCCTTGTATCCACTATTTTCTTCTAAAGCCGTTACTTTTGATTCAAACATATCCGGAAGAGATCTCATAATCTTTTGCTTGATTCTCCTATCCGAATATGGATCACCAAGTTGATGACTTTGGTTGACTATGTCCATCAACTTGATCTCGAAGTCGTTGAAGCACTCATTCTCCTCCATCTTAAGCATCTCGAATTGAGTTTGGAGGACTTGAAGCTTAGAGTCCTTCACCACTTCGGTTCCCTCATGTGCAATCTCTAGGATGTCCCAAGCCTCCTTATCTATCCTAGTATTTTGAATCAATTTGTATTGATTTTCGTCCATAGCACATAAGATGGCATGCATCGCCTTCCTATTCCACTTTGAAGCCTCAAACTCTTGCGCGTTCCATTGCGCCTTTGGCTTCAATACTTCTTCTCCTCCACCATCGGGAGTTATCTTGGGTAGATCATATCCGTCTTCCACCGCCATCCATGCACGGTCGTGAATTTGACAAATGTAGGATTCCATCTTCCATTTCCATTGGGAATAGTTCAACCCGGTAAGAAGTGGAGGCCTTGTGCTAGAAGCACCCTCGTTGCCACCACCATTTCCACCGTTTCCACTCATAGTGTTTATGAATGAATGAAATGAATGCAAATGTATGAATGATCAAAAATCACACAAAATGCAAAACACACCAAAATGAGCAAGGATCACCTATGTATATCTAGGAACCCACTCTGATACCAATTGAAACAAATTATAGCACGGTGTGTATAAAACTATCTAGAGGGGGGTGAATAGATATTAAGCTTTTTACCCAATTTTTCGTGTTAGTCAAAATTACGAAATTACCCCTAAATAGATAAAGCAATCAATCAAGTATAAAATGCGGAAATTAAATAACACTTGATTTTTACGTGGAAACCCTCACGGGAAAAACCACGGGCTAGTAAGTAAGCCACACTCGAATCTCGAATCCACTAAATGTGTAAAACGATTACAACCTAATCCCGGAAGTAATCACACACCTACCTAATCCCGGTATGAGTGAACCTAGTCCAATTTGCTTGCGATCTAAGCAACCTAATCCCGGAAGCTACACACAAGGCTTACTTTCTCAATGAAGAGAATAAAACCCTAAGTGAATATATGAATATTCAAATGCAACATAGAGCAAGGGAAACCCTATATGCTTATCTAAGATGATTAATATGCAATTAGAACAATCCTAGATATTAAAAACTAAATGACATGTTCAATCAAATAGTTTAGCTAATCAAGATTAAGCACAAAACCAAATTAGCTATCACAATACAACTTCTCAAACATACATCACACTAATCTCAATCTTGTATCAAAAGATATATGAAAATCATACAAGTAATAAATTGAGATTGCTTGTTAAGAAAAACACAAAATATGTAAGATATTAGTGAAAAGCTTACCAAGCAAAGTGTGATGAAGAATCCATGCAAAGAGACATTTAGATGATCTAGGATGATGCTAGATGATGATTGATGATCATGAAAAAGTGTTTGAGTGAATAAAATTTGAGTTCTTGGAAATTTTTCTTCTCTTGAAAAAATATCCTAAGTATGAAATCTGAATATGAACTCTCTTAATTGACCTAAAGTCAAAGTGGCATATATATAGGAGGCCAAAACAAAGTGTGGTCGTTTTGATAAGTTGGCCTGAAATTTACCTTGGGCGCTGTACGTATAGCGCTTTTGTACAGCGCCTGTACAACGCCCCAACTTTGTTCTCTCGGGAAAACAAAGTGGCGCTGTACGTAGAACGCTTCGTACAGCGCCCCAACAGGGACCCAACAGCGAACGAATTAAATCAATCAGGTTTGAACAGCGCTCAATGGGCGCTGTTCGTACAGCGCCTCTGTAGAGCGCCTTTGGGAGCGCCCAATGCAAAAATGCAATCCTAAGTCTAAACATGACAAGGCAATTGGATATGCAAGATGCAATCAAACTAACATGCAAGAAGAGATGAAAATAAGCATTAATGCACAACAATAAGAAACACAACATACAAAGATTAAACATATGCATGAGTTGTGAGTGTGTGCAACTATCTCTTCAAGACAAGTAAGCACATAGAAATTTACCTTCGGTGCTTATCAACACGAGGTCTTCAAAGGGCTTCGAACAATAAACCCGATACCTAGGCTACCCTTACAAAGAACCCCAACATGTGGTTTGTCCACGAAATGAGCCAATCAACAAATTAGAACCTTACAATCTCCCCCTTTGGCTATTTCGTGACAAAACCACCACTCACATTGATTCCTCACAAAGAAATAGAAACTACGGGACAACTATGATTTTCTACAACACAAAGAGATAAGAAAATAAAACTTCAAGTCTTCAATCTCTTGTAGAATAATTAAGCCCTGAAAATACGATTTCTATATTTTCCAATACAAGTGAAATGTGAGATTAATCAAGTGAGAACAAAAACAAGCATTTGCATTTTAAAAGTTTAAGCACAACATTATGAAATGTATGTGTATGCATTGCTCCCCTTGAACGGGTTACTCCCCCTCAATGAATGTTCTCCCCAATATGCACAATATGCACAATTGCTTCTATATTTTGCAACTCCCCTTACCATATACTACTCCCCATTTTTGTCATGATATAGGTAAATGAGTAGTCCACAACCGGGTCACTCATAGCAATGAGAGATAGTAGCATGCAAGATTTGCATAATTAATATAAGTCACTTTATGCATCTCAATTAATTGAAGAGAAACAAGGAGATTTATTTGAAAGAAAATGTGTGAATGAAACATGCTTTGCATACCAGACATATAGCATTCAAGTCCAAAATACAATGGTATTTGGCAAAGCAAATGACAAAGGTTTCTAATAGGAATTCAAACCAATTTCACCAAAGTCATGAGTAAAGCAAGGAAATAGAATATGTTGATTTCAATTTAAGAGAAACTATATCCAACTTTATAAGTGAAACATGGCATGAGCGACTTTGCACCCTTTTTTATTTTTCCGGATAAGATATCCGTATGATAGTAGCCATGGTCAACTAATAAAGAAAGAGAGACATTTGGAATATAAATTCCTTTGAACGGATACAAGATCCTTTATTCATTTTGAGTCTCATAAGCTTTCACACAAGTTTTGCATTTCAAGAATATGCAATCATCAATTCATGCTTTTCATGTGAGCATGTCATATGAATTTCATGCTTTTCAATATTCATTAGCATGTTATTAAAGAATCATCATGTCATGGAGATAATCATAGGTCATTCAAATCATACTTCCTATATACATCTCCTAGTCCAAAAATGCATGTTTGAACATAAATATGACATGGATTGTAAACAAGCAAGGTTCACACTTATTGAATTGAAAACATATATACATATGTGTAACCAAGCTTACTCAAGCAATTAAAAGAAGAGGCATAAGATATTTCAAATTTTTTGCAAGTGACAAGAATGCAAAATAGCTTTCTTTGCTTGAGTTCCCCATATGGGGTCAAATACAAATCACATCACTCCACAAGACATATCCCAATAGATCTACTTAGTGTTTTAAATCGAGTAGCATCTAAGGGTTTAAAATGGGAATCTTTACAATCTCCCCCTTTGGCTATTTCGTGACAAAACCACCACTCATATTGATCCTCACAAACATAATTGAATCTACGGGATAACAAAGATATTCTACATTACAAGAAATATAAAAATATTAAAAAAAAATGTCAAGTCTTCAATCTCTTGTAGAACTATCAACCCTTCAAAACAAAAGATTATACTTTCCAAAGCAAGAGTATGTGAGATGATCAAGTGAGGATAAAACAAGCATTTGCATTTAAGAATTTAAGCACAACATCATGCAATGTATGTGTATGCAATGCTCCCCCTCAACGGGTTACTCCCCCTTAATGTATATTCTCCCCAACATGCTCAATTGCTACTACAATTTGCAACTCCCCTTACCACATTCTACTCCCCCTTTTTGTCATGATATAGGTAAATGAGTAGCCCCAACCAGGTCACTCTTAGCAAAGAGAGATAGTAGCATGCAAGATATTTGCATAATCATATAAGTAACTTTATGCATCCCAATTAATTGAAGAGAAACAAGGAGATTTATTTAAAGAAGATGTGTGAATCAAACATGCTTTGCATACAAGACATGTAGCATTCAAGTCCAAAATACAATGGTATTTGGCAAAGCAAATGACAAAGGTTTCAAAAAGAATTCAAACCAATTTCACCATTGTCATGAGTAAAGCAAATATATAGATATTTCATTGATTTCAATTTAAGAACAACTATATCCAACTTTATAAGCGAAACATGGCATGAGCGACTTTGCACCCTATTTGATTTTTCCAGGTGAGAAACCCGTATGATAGTAGCCATGTTCAACTAATAAAGAAAGAGAGACAATTGGATTATACAATCCTTTGAACGGATACAAGATCCTTTATTCATTTTGAGTCTCATAAGCTTTTTCACACAAGTTTTGCATTTTAAGAATATGCAATCATCAATTCATGCTTTTTCATTTGAGCATGTCATATGAATTTTATGCTTTTCAATATTCATTAGCATGTTATTAAAGAATCATCATGTCATGGAGATAACTATAGGTCATTCAAATCATACTTCCTATGTAGATTTCCTAGTCCAAAAATGCATGTTTGAACATAAATATGACATGGATTGTAAACAAGCATGGTTCACACTTATTGAATTGGAAACATATATACATATGTGCAACCAAGCTTACTCAAGCAATTAAAAAGGATGCATAAGATATTTCAAATTTTTGCAAGTGACAAGAATGCAAAATAGCTCTATTTGCTTGAGTTCCCCATATGGGGTCATCACCATCCTTCATCATTGAAGGTCATGAGGTCCTATAGACCTACTAAGTCCATTGAACTTAGTTGAACCTATTAGAGACAATTTTGTCTCATAGCGAGCGGGTTCATCTTTTCTAATCCACTTAGGTGAAACAATTTTCTTCCTAGTGGTCAAAGGTTCTAGAGATCTAGATGTCATAGGATCATGTAAATGAATTTCTTCCTTCCTATGAGCATGCATTCTAGCTCTAGCCTTCTTCTTCTCAATCATGCTTTTAACTCTACACATTTTAATGTAATGAAAGCACTTTGGTCTAATATGACCATCAATACCACAAAAATGACATGTAGGGATAAAGTTAGGAATCATATCATGTTCTTGTGCATGCATAGGAGCCTTCCCATGTCTTTGTGGTTGTCTTGGTAGTTGGATAGGATCTCTCCTCCTTTGTTGTTGACCAAGACTTGGTTGCTTCCTTGGTTGAGTTTGCATGATTGGTCTCTTCCCTTGATGGATTTGAGTTTGAGGGAAGTTAGGATGAGGAACTTTTTAAGCTTGGGGTTGTCTTCTTGAAGCTACTTTCACTTGTGCACTATGAGAGCGTTGACCTAGATCAATCTTCTTCCTAGGAGTTTGCATCGGTGAAGTCTCTTTCTTGCCTAAGCTCTTGACAAACATGGTCTTGATAGGAGTGGAGGTCTCCTTACTATCTTCAAAGCCAAGACCTCTCTTGTCATAGGGGCTTTTTCCAATACTCAACAAGTGGTTGAGTTTTTCCGTACTAGAGTCCATCTTAGCCATCAACTCTCTAGCATCTTTAAGCTCCCTTTTCAACCCTTCTTCATTCCTCTTAAACAAAGCTAGCTCATCTTTTAGCTTGTCTTCAATCTTCTTGGATCTTTCCACTTGTTCACTTAAGTGGTCAATATGAGCCAAAAGGTCTAGATTCTCTTCTCTCAATCTTCGCATCTTTTCCTTGGTCTTCATTTCTAAGTTTTTAAACTCAACGAGGAATTCATCTAGAACCTTTTGTAGGGAAAAATCACGTGCACGCAGCGGAAGCGAGACTAAAATCGAGTTTAGCATAGTTTAAAATTTTTCCATAATTTGAACCTTAACCCTTTAATTAATTAACATATAATACTAAAGATATCATACCTTTGTCGCGTGATCCGATTGACATTGCGTCGATGGTAATCCGTAAGATCTTCCAATCCAATCACGAACGTGAATCACCTAGGAGCGTGGTCTCCCTTCTCTTTGAATTGTGTACCTAAGGATGGATTAACAAAACTTTTTCGTTTTTTGTTAGTCATAACAAGTTCCAAGAGACAACAAAGAATGTTCCGGTCATTTTTGAATTCACAATCTTTACATCGAAACTCGCGTGAACCTTATTCGAAATTGTGCACAAAACCTTTTGATGTAAAAGTAACTAGTGTACTATCGAAATAAGAACAAACTTTTATCTCTATTCCTCTTGGCCGAAAATCACACTAGTCTAAGAGTTGGATTCTATTTTTCTCTAGCAAAAGAAAAAACTCTCTCAAGCAAGAACTCTAGGGTTAGTCAAATTCTATACAAAAAAGATATATATATATAAAGTGGCCAAAATCACAGTTGCCAAAATATAAGTCTCTCTCTCTCTCTCTCTCTCTCTATATATATATATATATATATATATATATATATATATATATATATATATATATATATATATATATATGCGTGAATCCCTTGCTAAATATATTATATATTTCTAATGCAAAAACTTTGCACAATATATATTATATGTGTGTACGAACTCTGCCTCCCACCTATATTCTATATAAGTCAATATATATATCTTCTTTTTATCTTTGCTGCACCGTATATTATATATATATATATTTATATTAGCTATGTATATATCATGTGGCCGAAGATATATATATCATGTGGCCAAAAATCCTCTACCATGTAGGATTTGTGTCTTTTGACCTAAATCCTAACCCTAGGTAGATCTATATATATATATATATATATATATATATATATATATGCGTGAATCACTTGCTAAATATATTATATATTTCTAATGCAAAAACTTTGCACAATATATATTATATGTGTGTACGAACTCTGCCTCCCACCTATATTCTATATAAGTCAATATATATATCTTCTTTTTATATATATTTATATTAGCTATGTATATATCATGTGGCCGAAGATATATATATCATGTGGCCAAAAATCCTCTACCATGTAGGATTTGTGTCTTTTGACCTAAATCCTAACCCTAGGTAGATTTCCTTAGAATTCCAAACCATAATCCAAGTCTTTAGTGTATTTGTGACTATATCAAAGACTTCCTAATTTGACTAAATAAATAAATTCCCTTTATTTATCTACTTACCAAATAAAGTCTTTAATATTTAATATACTACTACCAATAGTATAACTCTAGAAAACATATTTCCTGATTAGAAAAAGATTTTGATTCTCAATTAAATGATTAACTAATAAATTAGTTAATTTCCATTTAATCAATCAATAAAAAAAAATAATATTTTAGACTATTATTCTAGTCTTGCCGCCCACACCATATACATGGGCCTAATATTATTTTCTTATTTTATTTAATCCATTAGACTTTAATTAAAAAGCCCACATGTGAACCAGACCCATTCTTACTAAAAGAAACAAGCCCACATGTCTTTCATTAATATATTAATATAATTGATCAGCCCATTAAATAGATAATGTGCAAATTATATTCTTAATATATTAAATACAATTCTAGATGGACTCATAAATTGGTCTGGTAGAATATATCAAGTGATCCATGCAAGTCCGTGTGGATTGGGGATCTTGGCGGGCTATCTAAATTTAAGTTTCAATAGACATAACCTAATCACAATCAACAAATGATTCACTTAGGTCCGATCTATTAATTTTAACTCATTCCACTAAAGAGCTAAAATTGAACTCTTAAATAAAGATAGAATAAGTAAATATTTCTCATTCGTACCCTAAACAATCTTATAGGAGATGGTGTATCCTCGTGAAGAATATCAGTAATCGCCAAGAGCTCATAGACCGCCTATAGCTCTCCAAGTTACCATATTTACTCATATGACCACATTTTGAACTTGGATATTTTGACTTGTCCAGAAGCCATGTTTCAATAGACTCTATCGAAAACTTAACATTAAGATTCAATATCCAAAACCTCAAAACATCCATATGATGATATTCTACTCACATTTAATAAATGGAGCCACGATGTCAATATCTATAAATGAAGTCCTCTATCGATTAACAAATGAATATCACCAAACTATCGAGGATAGACTATACTATATAATCCTACTCATTTTTAACTCAAATGATACCACTTGCAACCATAAGTCCATCATTTATCTCAGGATTAAGATAGACTCTCCGATTGTCCTGATAATGAAAAGACTATTATCTATTGACGGTTCTAGATAAAGTATTTCATTGTGATCCAGTTCAATGCACCCAGTGCACTAGATTCTTTTACTCGAAGACCCTCCGATGATTTTAGACTCATCATAACATATTTGATCCCACTTAAATGCTAGTAAAAGAATTCTACAACTTTAACAAGATAAAGGTGCCCAACCTTTAACTTAAGTTGTGAACATTATTCAAGACTAACTAAAGAATTGTGTCTACCTTATACATATCCAGATGTACGAACAATTCTTCTTTTCTCATAGTCTTTTGACCTTATGATTATTTACCTTTGACAATTATAATATTCAATCTATAAATGCTATAATATTTGTTTAAATCAGAAATCACTTTATTAATATGAAAAGATTGTCAAAAACAATATTACACTCTTGCTATTGAGCATAATCCTAACACCTTTTTCTCCACATATCCATGTGTGGAGTTAGATGAAGAGTCATCTTCATTAGAGTCACTTTCTTCTTGACTCTCATTCTCTTCTTCATTGTAGGAGATCGGAAAGGCAAAATAGTTGTTCTCACAATCATTCAAGCTTGAGGGACTTCCTTCAACAACTTTCACTTTGTTGTCCCGCTTGTGAGAGCAACCTAATGCCAAAAATTTTGCCACAACCTCTTCATCACTTGAAGTGACAGCCTCCTCTCTTTCATCTTCCAAGTTAGCACATTCCTTGAAGATATGCCCGAATCCTCCACATTCGTAGCATTGAATCTTCTCTCTTGAAGAAATCTCATGATATGGCTTGACATTCTTGATTCTGGTCTTCTTCTTCTTGGAGTCATTCTCCTTTAAGCCATAACCACTCTTTTGTAGATTCAATAACTTCTTGAATCCCTTGGCAATGAGTGCCATGTCTTCATTTGAGTCATCCTCATTCTCTTCCACCTTGAAGGTTTTCAAGGCTAGATTCTTTTTCTTTTTAGGAGGTGAGGTGGTAGCCTTTCTTGATTCATAGGCTAGAAGTCTTTCAATGACTTCACTCGGCTTCATATTCTTGTAGGAGTCATTTTCTTCTAAAGCCGTCACTTTGGGTTCGAACCTCTCGGGAGGTGATTGCATGATCTTTTGCTTTATTCTTCTATCCGAGTAAGGATCACCTAGTTGGTAACTTTGGTTCACAATATCCATTAGTCTCACTTGGAAGTCATTGAATTGCTCGTGCTCTTCCATCATAATGGTCTCAAACCGAGTTTGAAGGACTTGAAGCTTTGAGTCCTTGACAACCTCGGTGCCTTCATGTGCAACTTCTAGGATGTCCCATGCCTCTTTAGCAATCCTAGTAATTTGAATCAGTTTGTACTGATTTTCACTCACTGCACATCGGATGGCATGTATGGCCTTGTTGTTCCACATGGAGTCAATAAATTCTTGAGGACTCCACTGTGCCTTAGGCTTGAGAATCTCTTCTCCTCCATCCGTAGGAGTCATCATAGGTGGAGCATATCCATCTTCAACCGCTATCCACGCCCTATCATGGATTTGGCATAAGTATGCTTCCATCTTCCCCTTCCATGAGGAGTAATTATCGCCGATGAGCAACGGTGGCCTCACACTCGACGCTCCCTCTGTGCTCATCCCGAAATCACTCATAGTGTTTGGATGAATGCAAAATGTATGAATAAATCAAAAAATACACACAATGCAAAACACACCAAAAATGAGCTAGAATCACCTAAGTATATCTAGGAACCCGCTCTGATACCAATTGAAACAAATTTACGGTGTGATCTAATATTAATCTAGAGGGGGGTGAATAGATTTTAATCATTATTACCCAATTTTCGCATGTATGTCAATTTTACGAAAATGACCCTAACTAGTCACAATAATATAACAAGTGTAATAAGGTGCGGAATGTAAATAACACTTGATGTTTACGTGGAAACCCTCATGGGAAAAACCACGGGCTGTTATGTGTGCCACACACGAACCTCGAATCCACTAATTGAAATGATTACAACCTAATCTTGGTTTAATGATCTAATCCTGATCAATAATCTTCACAACTACCTAATCCCGGTATAAGTGGACCTAGTCCAATTGCTTGTGATTTAAGCTACCTAATGCAGATAGCAACACAAGACTTAATTCTCTAAGAAGAGATAATACAACCTGAGTGAATATATAAAATATCCAAAATGTAATTTAGAGCTAGGTTACTCTATATGCTTATCTAGGATAATGATTTTGCAATAAATTCAATCCTAGATATTAAAAGCTAGATGATATGTCAAATAGCTTAGCTAAATATAGATTATGAAAACCTAGATAGCTATCAAAATACAACACTCAATCATGTCAACACAACAATCTCTATTTTGTATCTAGAATATATTCTGTTAACCGAAAATTCAGGCAATTAATTCAAGGAAGAGCTTTTCCCATTGAAGGACCGGACCACTTCATTGCCTGACACGGTGGCCCTCCTAGTCACTCCAACCCGCTTGTTAGGGGCAAGGGCCCGGCCCCCTTTTGACCGCGCCTACTCACATGCACGCTAGGATCAAGCATTGCTCAACCCAGAGTCGGTTTTCCTCCCACAAGAGTGCTTGTGGAGAATGGGTACCTAACCCAGCGGGAAGCCCGCCTGTAAAGCCACGATCCATCCGGGATCCGGCTCTCGCCCCATCATCCAATAAGAAGGACCGCTTCTTCCAGCAGCGGATCCGCTCCAATAGCCAGCCTTGCTGCAGAGATCACTACCTTACCCCCACGAACTTACTGGCGCCTCCTGCTCCATAAGGGCTGATGCCAGCCCTTGCCTCCAGCTCACATGGGATAAAGAGGGTGCTGGGAACACCTGCAAGACACCAGTGTCACCTCATTAATAAGGAGTGATCATGCTATGAATGTTCACATTTAGCGCCCCTTATTCCTACCTTTTGTGTTCGTATTCGAGCACTTTTGTGTGCATAACATGTGTTTTTGTTAAGTTCAGGTAATTTGACCAGTAAGGAAGGTTTTTTTGCATCGAAGTGGTTAAAAGAGGAGCAAAACCATGAGAAGAAGACACGGCTGGACATAAGCCGCTAGCCAGGGAGCTTGAAGTCGCCAGAAATCATGGCGGGTTCATGAGGCGGGAGTATGCCAGCCTTCCCGAAGGTTTAAAGTCGCCATAAATCAAGGCTAGTTGCACGGCGGGTTCTGATGGCGGGAACATTCCAGCCTTCTTGAAGGTTTGAAGTCGCCAGAGAGCAAGGCGAGTTCGCGCGGCGGGTTCATGAGGCCGGAAATAAGCCGCCTATATCTTTTCTGAAGCCGCGGCGAGTTCGTGAAGGTGGGAAAGAAGGCGCCCAGAAACTCACCAAGGGCACGGCGGGTTCGTGTGGCGGGTTTGTACCCGCGGAATGAACCCGCCCAAGGCACGTCCAAAGGCCAAATTGGCATTTCTTGCCTCATTTGAAGAAAAACATATATATACTTCTCTCTCCTAGTGACAAGAAGAGTGTGACACAAATAGTATAGAATAGTTCTTAGTAGTTTTTGAGTAATTTATCATAGAATAGATTAGTGATTCAAGTAGTTCATCATTTGTAATCTTTGTAGCTTAAAGGTATTGATCTTAGTAAATACCTTGCTCATCAATCTCTTGAAGGTTATTTGTGATCAATTGGTTTGTATTGCTGTGGAGGAAGGAGAGGTTGGCCTTGATTCTTCGAGGGTAGTATTTCTTCCTTTTTGTTCATTAATATGCTATGTTCAATGATCATGTGTAACTAAACACTTTGTTAGGGAATTTATGAAAGTATTGATGTAATCACTTGTTACCACTTTATCTTATATGAATCATTTGTGTTTGTATGCTTGAATTGATGAAATCATATCATATATCTCATAATCTTAGAAGCATGGAGTTGGTCATTGTAAAGTAATGAAATACTAAGTTCATAATGTTTGAATTAAGTATGGTTAGTAAAAACTCCTAGATTAGAATGTGTTTGTTCATACAAAATCTTAAGAATACATTCTATCAATTTAGTTCCACAACTTACATTCCTTGATGATTAATCTGAACCTCAGATGAGATATTAAGTGGATGGTTGAGTGTACCAATTGTATAAATGGAACTACACGAGTGACTTGATCTTTGTTGCATAAAAGTGGTTATTTGTGGTACATCATTACTGATTTCATACATTCCCTAGCATCTTAGCTTATCAATTATAATCGTTTATCATCACATTAGTTTAATTCCTTAAAACGCTCACTAATTCTAGCATTTACCAGTTACTAGATTTCCCTGTGGACCGATACCCTTACTTTGTACACTTTACTAGCATAACGACTTGTACAATTGCAAAGGGTGAAATACTCGCGCGTCCCTTTAATATAACCGAGGTAGAATAGGTTAATTTATAGTGACATTTGTAGAACCGGTTCGGGCGTGTCAAAACTTATGGCGCCGCTGCCGGGGATACTATCTTGTGTAGCGTGGTTAGTTAGGTTTAGGATTGTCATTTTAGGGAAAATTTAGAATTACTACACTTTTAGTCGCACACTAGTATAACGTTTATCTTTTTACATTGATCTTCGTTACTTTTCTTGAACTTGTGTGCAGAGTCTTCACAGTGAACTAGATGGAAGACATACGATGCATGAAAGAATTTTCATTGCCCATTGTGGGGGCACATCCTTCGGCCATAGCATTGAATGCTGCTCAGCGGGACTATGAGCTGAAGAACTTGCACTATAACATCTTGCCATTCCATTATGGGAAACCTAATGAGGACGCACTTTAGTTTATGAAAGAATACTACAATGCTATCACTACGATACCATTGGGCCGGTTAACAGAGGACTTACTGAGGATGCGTTGCTTTTCATACTGTTTGAAGGACAACGCCAAGAAATGGCTGATGGCTTTGCCAACCGGTACACTGACCACATGGACCGAGGTGGAGCAGAAATTTTTCTCCAAGTTCTTTCCGTCCTGGAAAACCAAAGAAATAAAGGGAAGAATTGCAAACTTCCAAGAGGAGGAAGGAGAAGCATTCCACGAATCATGGGAGAGGTTCAAGCTATTGTTAGCTCAGTGCCCACACCACGATTTCACACTTCAGTCATAGGTGCAATCATTTTATGATGGACTTACTGGACTCACACAAGCAATTGTCGACAATGCTTGTGGTGGGGCGATGAGGGAATGTACCGCTGATTATGTGTTCAACAAGTATGAAATGCTGGGACAGAATTCTCAACAAAGGAGCACAAAGGGAAGCCGTAGTGGGACTGCATATTTAGCAATGCAGATGGAGACCTTGAATAACAGTGTCAGGGCAATGATGGTGAATCAGCAGGGGCAACAGAATAGCCCGGGTAAGGTATGCCAAGCATGTGGCATGATTGGACATGGAGCAGATGTATGCACCTCACACAGAGAGGTTTATTCAGAGGCAGAAGCTCAAGCGATGTACCAGTGGAATCAAGACAGGCAGAGAAACAGTAACAATGCCTACCAGCAGCCAAGGTATGATCAGAACCAATCATGGGGTGGAAACAACCCCCATAGTCAGTATTAAGTACAGCAGGGTGCTGGGAGTTCAAGTCAGTGGAGCCATCATAATCCTCCACAATTATATCAACAGGAGATGGACCAAAGAATGATGGGAATAGAGGCGTCACTGAAAAAGTTATCAATTCAGTTAGGACAAGTGATGGAGGCTAACGGGCAGCAAGACAGGGGGAAAGCCCCAATGCATGAGCAGGCTCACGCCATTACTAGTTCTATAAGTGGGTACACTACCAAGGAACAAGATCCAGGGAGTTTTGAGTTGAGTATTACTGTGGGAAACTCCTCAGCAGAAAAAACGATGCTTGATCTAGGAGCCAGTATCAACATGATGCCATACTCTGTGTATGAAAGGCTGGGATCAAGTGAACTCAAGCCGACTTCCATTAGTCCGCGTCTCGCAGATCAGTCATCTAGAAATCCTAGAGGAGTAGTGGAGAATGTGGTCCTCAAGGTGGATCGATTGCTCATTCCCACTGACTTTGTAGTGTTGGACGTAGAGGATAGAGATGAGAATGGAAACTCACAACCAGTGTTGTTATGAAGGCCGTTTATGGCTACCTCACGAGCAATTGTGGATGTTCATGGAGGGAAACTCACTTTGAGTGTGAAACAAATTATAGCACGGTGTGTATAAAGCTATCTAGAGGGGGGGTGAATAGATTTTACGCTTTTTACCCAATTTTTCGTGTTAGTCAAAATTACGAAAATGCCCTCAAGATAATATAAACAAGCAAGTGTAATATGGTGCGGAAATTAAAACAACACTTGGTTTTTACGTGGAAACCCTCACGGGAAAAACCACGGGCTATGTAAGTAAGCCACACTCGAACCTCGAATCCACTAAATGTGCAAACGATTACAACCTAATCCCGGAAGTAATCACACACCTACCTAATCCCGGTATAAGTGAACCTAGTCCAATTTGCTTGCGCTCTAAGCAACCTAATCCCGGATGCTACACACAAGACTTACTTTCTCTATGAAGAGAATACAACCCTAAGTGAATATATGTGAATATCCAAAATGCAACATAGAGCAAGGGAAACCCTATATGCTTATCTAAGATGATTAATATGCAATTAAGAGCAATCCTAGATATCAAAACTAAATGACATGTCAATTAGTTTAGCTAATCAATATTAAGCACAAAACCTAATATGCAAGCACAATATAAAATCTCAAACATACATCATACTCATCTCAATATTGTATCTAAAGCATACAAAATAACAAACAAGTAATTAATTGAGATTGCTAGATAAGAGAAACACAAAACATGTAAGATATTAGTGAAAAGCTTACCAAGCAAAGTATGATGAAGATTCCATGCTAGATGACATCTAGATGATCTAAGATGATGCTAGATGATGATTGATGATCATGAAAAAGTGTTTGAGAATCAAGAATGGAGTTCTTGGAATTTTTCTTCTCTTTGAAAAATATCCTAAGTATGAATTCTGAATATGAACTCTCTTAATTGACCTAAAGTCAAAGTGGCATATATATAGGGGGCCAAATCAAAGTGTGGTCGTTTAAGTAAGTTTCAAAGAAACGCGCTGATCGGCGGTTTCAATCGGCGGCCAGGCCGCCGTTCATGACCGCCGAATTGAGCTCGTGAAGAACAGAGCATAAACGGCGGTTCATTCGGCGGTTTCGTGACCGCCGATCTTAACCGCCGAAACAGAACAGAGAGATCAAAATCAACCAGGTATGAACGGCGGTTTCATGCCCGCCGTTTCAACCGCCGAATTAGACTGAGAGATAAATCAATCAGGTCTTGAAACGGCGGTTTCGAACGGCGGTCGTGACCGCCGATCTTAACCGCAGAAATGCTTCAGACCAATCTGGACTGAAACGGCGGTTTCATTCGGCGGCCAGGCCACCGATCATAACCGCCGATCACCTAGATAGGTGAAAACCAAGGAGAAGCCAAGGGCATTCTCCATAGGCGGTCCTCGCGCTAAATCAAGCACATTCTCGTGCATGCGCGGACGTTTCCAAAAGTTATCGGGAAACGAATTACACAACAACATGACACAATTACACACAACAAAATATAATAAATAAGTGCAAGTGTGAAACGTGACAAATGAAGAGAATGCACACATATGCAATGAATGTTAAGTGTGTGTGTGCAACTAATCTCTTCAAAGAAAAGTAAGCACATAGAAATTTACCTTCGGTGCTTATCAACACGAGGTCTTCAAAGAGCTTCGAACAATAAGACCGATACTTAGGCTACCCTTACGAAGAACCCCCACATATGGTTTGATCACGAAATAAGCCAATTAAAAACAACGGGAATCCTTACAATCTCCCCCTTTGGCTATTTCGTGACAAAACCATCACTCACAATGATTCCTCACAAAAAAAATAGAAACTACGGGACTATAATGATATTCTACATTACAAAGAGATAAGCTAATGCAACTTGAAGTCTTCAATCCTCTTGTAGAATAATCAATCCCTGAAAAGAGTTTCTAACATTTCTAATACAAGAAAAGTGTGAGATTAATCATGTGAGAACAATACCAAGCATTTGCATTTTTAGAATTTAGGCACAACATTACCAAATGTATGCAATGTATGATAAATGCAATGCTCCCCCTCAACGGGTTACTCCCCTTCAATGTATGATCTCCCCAAAGTGTACAATAACTTCTATATTTTGCACCTCCCCTTACCATATCCTACTCCCCCTTTTTGTCAAGATATAGGCAAAGGAGTAGTCCCCAACCGGGTCACTCATAGCAACGAGAGAAAGAAGCATGCAAGATTTGCATATACATATAAGTCACTTTATGCACTTCAATTAATTTGAGAGAAACAAGGAGATTTATTTTGAGAAAATGTGTGAATCCAACATGCTTTGCATACAAGACATATAGCATTCAAGTCCAAAATACAATGGTATTTGGCAAAGCAAATGACAAAGGTTTCTAATAAGAATTCAAACCAATTTCACCAATGTCATGGGAAAAGCAGGGATATAGAGATTATTGATTTCAATTTAAGAGCAACTATATCCAACTTTATAAGCGAAACATGGCATGCGCGACTTTGCACCCTATTTGATTTTTCCGGATAAAATTATCCGTATGAAAGTAACCATGTTCAACTAATAAAGAAAGAGAGACATTTGGAATGTAAATTCCTTTGAATGGATACAAGATCCTTTATTCATTTTGAGTCTCATAAGTTTTCACACAAGTTTTGCATTTTTAAGAATATGCAATCATCAATTCATGCTTTTCATGTGAGCATGTTTTATGAATTTCATGCTTTTTCATTTGTCATTAGCATGTTATTAAAGAATCATCATGTCATGGAGATAATCATAGGTCATTCAAATCATACTTCCTATATACATCTCCTAGTCCAAAAATGCATGTTTGAACATAAATATGACATGGATTGTAAACAAGCAAGGTTCACACTTATTGAATTGAAAACATATATACATATGTACAACCAAGCTTACTCAAGCAATTAAAAGAAGAGGCATAAGATATTTCAAATTTTTTGCAAGATACAAGAATGCAAAATAGCTCTCTTTGCTTGAGTTCCCCATATGGGGTTAATCATAGAACATCACTCCACAAGACACACCCCAATAGATCTACTAAGAGTTTTAAATCGAGTAGCATCTAAGGGTTTAGTAAATAGGTCCGCAAGTTTATCATTTGTACCTACATGTTCAAGTACTATGCATTTATTTTCAACAAGCTCTCTAATGAAGTGATGGCGGATGTCAATATGCTTAGTCCTAGAATGTTGCACCGGATTCTTGGAAATATTAATAGCACTCATGTTATCACAAAAGAGAGTGAGAGTACCTTGGTTGAATCCGTAGTCTACTAGCATTTGCTTCATCCATAGGAGTTGTGTGCATCCACTCCCCGCGGCTATGTACTCGGCCTCGGCCGTGGACAAGGAAATCGAGTTTTGTTTCTTGCAAAACCAAGACACCAAGTTGTTGCCTAGAAAGAAGCAACCGCCCGATGTGCTCTTCCTATCATCACAATTTCCTGCCCAATCCACATCACTAAAGCCTACAAGACTAGCATTAGTGTCAAAAGAGTACCAAATCCCATAGTTGGATGTCCCATTCACATAGCGAATGATTCTCTTAACGGAAGAGAGATGGGACTCCTTAGGATCCGCTTGGTACCTAGCACACACACCCACACTAAAGGAGATATCAGGCCTACTTGCGGTCAAATAAAGCAAGCTACCTATCATGCCACGATATAACGTTTGTTCCACACTTTTACCACTAGCATCTTTGCTTAGCTTCAAAGTGGTACTCATGGGTGTATCACAATGTTTGGCATTTTCTAAACCAAACTTCTTCACTAGGTTTTTGGCATATTTGGCTTGGGTTATGAAAATCCCATTGTCTAGTTGCCTAATTTGCAAACCTAGGAAGTAACTAAGCTCACCAACAAGGCTCATCTCAAATTCATGAGACATGACATCAACAAATTGTTGGACCTTGGTGTTGTTGGTGGAGCCAAACACTATGTCATCAACATATATTTGAGCTATGAAAAGCTCATCATTATCTCTCTTGATGAATAGTGTCTTATCAACACTACCTCTTGTGTAGTTATTGTCAACAAGAAATTGAGTGAGGCACTCATACCAAGCCCTCGGTGCTTGTTTCAACCCATATAGTGCCTTCTTGAGGCGATAGACATGGTTGGGGTGGTGTGCATCCACAAACCCCTTGGGTTGTTCAACAAACACTTCCTCTTGCAAGAAGCCATTGAGGAAGGCACTCTTGACGTCCATTTGGTGCAATTTGAACTTGTGCACACAAGAGATGGACAAGAGAAGCCTAATGGACTCTAAGCGGGCAACGGGAGCAAATGTCTCCTCAAAGTCGATACCCTCAATTTGAGAGTACCCTTGTGCTACAAGTCTAGCCTTGTTCCACACTATATTGCCATCCTCATCGGATTTGTTCCTAAATATCCATTTAGTGCCTATGACATTAGTGGTCTTAGGCCTAGGAACTACAGTCCAAACCTCATTCCTTTCGAATTGGTTTAGCTCTTTTTGCATGGCAAGAACCCAAAATTCATCATGTAAGGCTTCTTCAACCTTTTTGGGTTCAATTTGAGAGGTGTAGCAAGTATAGCTAATAAGATTAGCAAGTTGACGTCTAGTCCTAACACCCTCATTTACCTCTCCAATGATATCTTCTTTATCATGGAGTTTCCTAACCCATGGAGCGGGTTCTTTAGAGTCCAAGAGAGGAACTCTAGTAATGGGTTGTGTGACTTCATTAGATGTCCCAACATTGGGAGTCACCACAACCCTCTCCAAAGGAGAGTCATCCTCTAGAACATCCTCCTCCTCATGGTCATTAGACTTGAGCCTAGTATCATCAATGACCACATTTGATGATTCCATGACGGTTCGAGTCTTCAAGTTGAAAACTCTATAGGCTTTACTATTCAAGGCGTAGCCAATAAAGATACCCTCATCACTCTTAGCATCAAACTTGCCAAGTTGATCACGGTCATTTAAAATGTAGCATTTGCTTCCAAATGTGTGGAAGTAGCTAACATTTGGCTTCCTACCCTTCCATAGCTCATAGGAGGTGTTTCTAGAACCGGGCCTTAGGAACACACGATTTCCTATATAGCAAGCCGTATTGATGGCTTCGGCCCATAGGTTCCTAGGGACATTGTTGCTAAGCAACATCACTCGGGCCATCTCTTGGAGGACCCTATTCTTCCTCTCAACAACTCCATTTTGTTGAGGTGTCCTAGGAGCCGAAAACTCATGGGAGATGCCTAAGCTATCACAAAAGCTTTCAAAAGAGGCATTCTCAAACTCTCTCCCATGGTCACTTCTAATCCGTTTAATGCTTCTAATGTTAGATTTCATTTCATTTTGTAATTTAGTACAAAGCATTTTAAACTTATCAAAAGTTTCGGATTTTTCTCTAAGAAAGTATGTCCATGTAAATCTAGAGAAATCATCAACACATACAAAAATGTATCTCTTTCCACCCAAACTTTCGGTTTGCATGGGACCCATGAGGTCCATGTGGAGAAGCTCAAGAGGCTCCTTGGTGGTGAGATACTTACCCTTTTTGTGCATGCTTTTAGTTTGCTTTCCTTGTTGGCAAGGTCCACAAACACCATTGGCTTTCTTCCCAAGCTTAGGGAGGCCACGCACACACTCGAACTTTCCAAGGGTCCGTAGATCCCTAAAGTTCATGTGGCCAAGTCTTTCATGCCACAACTCAATTTGCTCATCCATGGACACATTGTTTGAGACTATTCTAGCTTCAAGACAATAGCAATTGTCGCTAGAACTCATACCTTTCAATAAGGTTTGACCATCGGGCTTTAGGATCGAGCAATCATCTTTACAAAACAAGACGGAATATCCTTCATCACTTAGATGTGAAATGCTTATTAAATTGGCTTTCAAGCCATCAACAAATAAAGCATCGGATAATGAGGGTAATCCGGGAACGGAAATGGTTCCTTTCCCTACTACTTTCTTTTTGGATCCATCACCAAAAGTGACATATCCACCTTCCTCCATAACAAGAGTCTCGAAGAAACTCTTGTTTCCCGTCATGTGCCTAGAGCACCCACTATCTAGATACCAAAAATTAGAAGAATTTGCCTTCAAGGCTATTTGAGCAACATGGCAAACAATATCATTCTTTCTAATCCACCTAGAAACAATCTTAGCTTTCTTAGTGGTCTTTGGTATATGGGCTCTAGATGTCCTAGGATCATGCATAATAATATTATCATTCCTAGGAACATGCATCATGGCTCTTTTCTTTTTCTTCTCTATCATGCTTCTAGTTTTGCACATTTTTATATATCGAAAGCAATGTGGTCTAATATGACCATCAAATCCACAAAAATGACATATAGGAGTGAAATAAGGAATCATACCTTGTCCTTGTCTTTGTGGATGAAAGGGTTCAATCCTATTTCGTTGTTGAACCGGTCTTGGTTGCTTCCTAGCTTGAGGTTGCATGATAGGTCTCTTTCCTTTGTGAGCCATTTGAGGAGGAATATTGGCTTGAGAGACCCTATGGGGTTGAGCTTGAGGTTGCCTTCTTGGCCCCATCTTCACTTGTGCATTAGAGCATTGTCCTACTTCTAATTTCTTTCTAGGAGCTTGCACAAATGAAGTTTCTTCTCTCTTCAAGCTCTTGACAAACACGGTCTTGTTAGAGGTAGAGATCTTCTTGTCATCTTCATACCCAAAACCCCTCTTGTCACATGGACTCTTTCCAACACCAAGCATATGGTCAAGCTTCTTGGTGCTAGAATCCATCCTAGTCATAGAATTTCTAACTTCTTCAAGCTCACTCTTTAGACTTTCTTCATTCCTCCTAGATAAAGCTAACTCCTCTCTTAGCTTATCTTCTATCTTCTTGAATTTTTCAACTTGTTCACCTAAGAGGTCATTATGAGATGCAAGCTCAAGATTTTCTTCTCTCAACATCTTGATCTTTCTTGTGCTCTTGATTGCTAAATCATTAAACTCGGCATGGCATTTAGCAAGCACCTTTTTCTCCACAAAACTACTTATGGAGTTAGACGAGGAATCACTTTCTTCTTCACTTGAGTCATTTTCCTCTTGACTCATTTCCTCTTTCTCACTACCACTTTTGCTCTTATGTGAGGAGGCAAAAGCTAGGAGGTTAGCCATGAGCTCTTCTTCACTTGAAGACTCATCTTCCTCATTGGAGTCATCACTACTCCCACTCCAAGTGGCGGCCATCACTTTGCTTTTCTTCTTTTCATTGTGATTAGCACATTCGGGGGCAAAGTGACCAATCCCACCACATTCAAAGCATCGGACCCCTTTCCTTTCGGTCCTCTCTTGTCTAGGCTCAAACTTCTTGAAGGAACTCTTTTTCTTCAAATCTTGTCCTCTTGACCCAAATCCCTTCTTCTTCTTGAACCCCATAACCTTGTTGAACCTTTTCACAATAAGGCAAGGTCTTCATCCGATTCATGCTTTGCCTCCTTTGCATCCTTAGATGCTTTCAAAGCTATTCCTTTAGACTTCTTAGGAGGAGTAGTGGTGCTAGGAGCCTTCCTAGACTCATATGCAAGGAGACGCCCAATCACCTAACTTGGCTTCATATCCATGTAGCCACTATTTTCTTCTATGGCCGTCACCTTGGATTCAAACCTATCGGGGAGAGATCTCATAATTTTTTGCTTGACTCTCCTATCCGAATACGGGTCTCCGAGTTGATGGCTTTGATTTACAATGTCCATCAATTTGATTTCGAAGTCATTGAAGCATTCATCCTCTCCCATCCTTAGTAGCTCAAACTGAGTTTGGAGGACTTGAAGCTTGGACTCCTTCACCACCTCGGTTCCCTCATGTGCAACTAGAAGGATGTCCCATGCCACTTTGGCAATCTGAGTATTCTGAATAAGCTTGTACTGATTCTCATCCATAGCACACATAATGGCATGCATAGCCTTCCTATTCCACTTAGAAGCCTCAAACTCTTGCGCGTTCCATTGCGCCTTAGGCTTCAAAACATCTTGTCCTCCACCCTCGGGAGTCATCATAGGGAGATCATATCCGTCTTCCACCGCCATCCATGCACGGTCATGAATTTGACATATGTAGGATTCCATCTTCCCTTTCCATTGGGAATAGTTCAATCCGGTAAGAAGTGGAGGCCTTGCGCTAGAAGCTCCTTCGTGGCCACCACCATTTCCACCGTTTCCACTCATAGTGTTTATGAATGAATGAAATGAATGCAAATGTATGAATGATCAAAAATCACACAAAATGCAAAACACACCAAAATAAGCAAGGATCACCTATGTATGTATGTTTTGTAAAGATGATTGCTCGATCCTAAAGCCCGATGGACAAACCTTATTGAAAGGTATGAGATCTAGCGACAATTGCTATTGTCTTGAAGCTAGAATAGTCTCAAACAATGTGTCCATGGATGAGCAAATTGAGTTGTGGCATGAAAGACTTGGCCACATGAACTTTAGGGATCTACGGACCCTTGGAAAGTTCGAGTGTGTGCGTGGCCTCCCTAAGCTTGGGAAGAAAGCCAATGGTGTTTGTGGACCTTGCCAACAAGGAAAGCAAACTAAAAGCATGCACAAAAAGGGTAAGTATCTCACCACCAAGGAGCCTCTTGAGCTTCTCCACATGGACCTCATGGGTCCCATGCAAACCGAAAGTTTGGGTGGAAAGAGATACATTTTTGTATGTGTTGATGATTTCTCTAGATTTACATGGACATACTTTCTTAGAGAAAAATCCGAAACTTTTGATAAGTTTAAAATGCTTTGTACTAAATTACAAAATGAAATGAAATCTAACATTAGAAGCATTAAACGGATTAGAAGTGACCATGGGAGAGAGTTTGAGAATGCCTCTTTTGAAAGCTTTTGTGATAGCTTAGGCATCTCCCATGAGTTTTCGGCTCCTAGGACACCTCAACAAAATGGAGTTGTTGAGAGGAAAAATAGGGTCCTCCAAGAGATGGCCCGAGTGATGTTGCTTAGCAACAATGTCCCTAGGAACCTATGGGCCGAAGCCATCAATACGGCTTGCTATTTAGGAAATCGTGTGTTCCTAAGGCCCGGTTCTAGAAACACCTCCTATGAGCTATGGAAGGGTAGGAAGCCAAATGTTAGCTACTTCCACACATTTGGAAGCAAATGCTACATTTTAAATGACTGTGATCAACTTGGCAAGTTTGATGCTAAGAGTGATGAGGGTATCTTTATTGGCTACGCCTTGAATAGTAAAGCCTATAGAGTTTTCAACTTGAAGACTCGAACCGTCATGGAATCATCAAATGTGGTCATTGATGATACTAGGCTCAAGTCTAATGACCATGAGGAGGAGGATGTTCTAGAGGATGACACTCCTTTGGAGAGGGTTGTGGTGACTCCCAATGTTGGGACATCTAATGAAGTCATACAACCCATTACTAGAGTTCCTCTCTTGGACTCTAAAGAACCCGCTCCATGGGTTAGGAAACTCCATGATAAAGAAGATATCATTGGAGAGGTAAATGAGGGTGTTAGGACTAGACGTCAACTTGCTAATCTTATTAGCTATACTTGCTACACCTCTCAAATTGAACCCAAAAAGGTTGAAGAAGCCTTACATGATGAATTTTGGGTTCTTGCCATGCAAGAAGAGCTAAACCAATTCGAAAGGAATGAGGTTTGGACTCTAGTTCGTAGGCCTAAGACCACTAATGTCATAGGCACTAAATGGATATTTAGGAACAAATCCGATGAGGTTGGCAACATAGTGCGGAACAAGGCTAGACTTGTAGCACAAGGGTACTCTCAAATTGAGGGTATCGACTTTGAGGAGACATTTGCTCCCGTTGCCCGTCTAGAGTCTATTAGGCTTCTCTTGTCCATTTCTTGTGTGCACAAGTTCAAATTGCACTAAATGGATGTCAAGAGTGCCTTCCTCAATGGCTTCTTGCAAGAGGAAGTGTTTGTTGAACAACCCAAGGGGTTTGTGGATGCTCACCACCCCAACCATGTCTATCGCCTCAAGAAGGCACTATATGGGTTGAAACAAGCACCGAGGGCTTGGTATGAGCGCCTCACTCAATTTCTTGTTGACAATAACTACACAAGAGGTAGTGTTGACAAGACACTATTCATCAAGAGAGACAATGATGAGCTTTTCATAGCTCAAATATATGTCGATGACATAGTGTTTGGCTCCACCAACAACACCAAGGTCCAACAATTTGTTGATGTTATGTCTCATGAATTTGAGATGAGTCTTGTTGGTGAGCTTAATTACTTCCTAGGTTTGCAAATTAGGCAACTTGATAATGGGATCTTCATAACCCAAGCCAAATATGCCAAAAACCTTGTGAAGAAGTTTGGTCTTGAAAAAGCCAAACATTGTGACACTCCTATGAGCACCACTTTGAAGCTAAGCAAGGATGCTAGCGGTAAAAGTGTGGACCAAACCTTATATCGTGGCATGATAGGGAGCTTGCTCTATTTGACCGCAAGTAGGCCCGATATATCTTTTAGTGTAGGAGTTTGTGCTAGGTACCAATCCGATCCCAAGGAGTCCCATCTCTCTTCGGTTAAGAGAGTCATTCGCTTTGTGAATGGGACTTCCAACTATGGGATTTGGTACTCATTTGACACTAATCCTAGTCTTGTAGGATATAGTGATGCGGATTGGGCAGGAAATTGTGATGATAGGAAGAGCACATCGGGCGGTTGCTTCTTTCTAGGCAACAACTTGGTGTCTTGGTTTTGCAAGAAGCAAAACTCGATTTCCTTGTCCACGGCGGAAGCCGAGTACATAGCCGCGGGGAGTGGATGCACTCAACTTATATGGATGAAGCAAATGCTAGTAGATTACGGATTCAACCAAGGTACTCTCACTCTCTTTTGTGATAACATGAGTGCCATTAATATTTCCAAGAATCCGGTGCAACATTCTAGAACTAAGCATATTGACATCCGCCATCACTTCATTAGAGAGCTTGTTGAAAATAAATGCATAGTACTTGAACATGTAGGTACTAATGATCAACTTGCGGACCTATTTACTAAACCCTTAGATGCTACTCGATTTAAAACTCTTAGTAGATCTATTGGGGTATGTCTTGTGGAGTGATGTTCTATGATTGACCCCATATGGGGAACTCAAGCAAAGAGAGCTATTTTGCATTCTTGTATCTTGCAAAAAATTTGAAATATCTTATGCCTCTTCTTTTAAATTGCTTGAGTAAGCTTGGTTGTACATATGTATATATGTTTTAAAATTCCATAAGTGTGAACCTTGCTTGTCTACAATCCATGTCATATTTATGTTCAAACATGCATTTTTGGACTAGGAGATTTACATAGGAAGTATGATGTGAATGACCTATAGTTTTCTCCATGACATGATGATTCTTTAATAACATGCTAATGTCAAATGAAAAAGCATGAAATTCATATAACATGCTCACATGAAAAGCATGAATTGATGATTGCATATTCTTAAAAATGTAAAACTTGTGTGAAAACTTATGAGACTCAAAATGAATAAAGGATCTTGTATCCATTCAAAGGAATTTACATTCCAAATGTCTCTCTTTCTTTATTAGTTGAACATGGTTACTATCATACGGATAATTTTATCCGGAAAAATCAAATAGGGTGCAAAGTCGCTCATGCCATGTTTCGCTTATAAAGTTGGATATAGTTGCTCTTAAATTGAAATTCATAATCTCTATATCCTTGCTTTTCCCATGACATTGGTGAAATTGGTTTGAATTCTTATTAGAAACCTTTGTCATTTGCTTTGCCAAATACCATTGTATTTTGGACTTGAATGCTATATGTCTTGTATGCAAAGCATGTTGGATTCACACATTTCTCAAAATAAATCTCCTTGTTTCTCTCAAATTAATTGAAGTGCATAAAGTGACTTATATGTATATGCAAGTCTTGCATGCTTCTATCTCTCGTTGCTATGAGTGACCCGGTTGGGGACTACTCCTTTGCCTATATCATGACAAAAAGGGGGAGTAGGATATGGTAAGGGGAGGTGCAAAATATAGAAGCTATTGTACACTTTGGGGAGAACATACATTGAGGGGGAGTAACCCGTTGAGGGGGAGCATTGCATTTATCATACATTGCATACATTTGGTAATGTTGTGCCTAAATTCTAAAAATGCAAATGCTTGGTATTGTTCTCACATGATTAATCTCACACTTTTCTTGTATTAGAAATGTTAGAAACTCTTTTCAGGGATTGATTATTCTACAAGAGGATTGAAGACTTCTAGTTGCTTTAGCTTATCTCTTTGTAATGTAGAATATCATTATAGTCCCGTAGTTTCTATTTTTTTTGTGAGGAATCATTGTGAGTGATGGTTTTGTCACGAAATAGCCAAAGGGGGAGATTGTAAGGATTCCCGTTGTTTTTTAATTGGCTTATTTCGTGATCAAACCATATGTGGGGGTTCTTTGTAAGGGTAGCCTAAGTATCGGTCTTCTTGTTCGAAGCCCTTTGAAGACCTCGTGTTGATAAGCACCGAAGGTAAATTTCTATGTGCTTACTTTTCTTTGAAGAGATTTAGAAGCACACACACACTAAACATTCATTGCATATGTGTGCATTCTCTTCATTTGTCACAATTCACACTTGCACTTATTTATTATATTTTGTTGTGTGTTATTGTGTCTTGTTGTTGTGTTAATTCGTTTCCCGATAACTTTCGGAAACGTCCGCGCATGCACGAGAATGTGCTTGGTTTAGCGCGAGGACCGCCTATGGAGAATGCCCTTGGCTTCTCCTTGGTTTTCACCTTTCTAGGTGATCGGCGGTTATTATCGGCGGCCTGGCCGCCGAATTAAACCGCCGTTTCAGTCCAGATTGGTCTGAAACTTTTCTGCGGTTAAGATCGGCGGTCACGACCGCCGTTCAAAACCGCCGTTTCAAGACCTGATTGATTTATCTCTCGGTCTAATTCGGCGGTTGAAACGGCGGGCATTAAACCGTCGTTCGAAACCGCCGTTCATACCTGGTCGATTTTGATCTCTCTGTTCTGTTTCGGCGGTTGGAATCGGCGGTCACGAAACCGCCGAATGAACCGCCGTTTATGCTCTGTTCTTCACGAGCTCAATTCGGCGGTCATTAACGGCGGCCTGGCCGCCGATTGAAACCGCCGATTGGCGCGTTTCTTTGAAACTTACTTAAACGACCACACTTTGATTTGGCACCCTATATATATGCCACTTTGACTTTAGGTCAATTAAGAGAGTTCATATTCAGAATTCACACTTAGGATATTTTTCAAAGAGAAGAAAAATTCCAAGAACTCCATTCTTGATTCTCAAACACTTTTCATGATCATCAATCATCATCTAGCATCATCTTAGATCATCTAGATGTCATCTTGCATGGAACCTTCATCATACTTTGCTTGGTAAGTTTTTCACTAATATCTTACATGTTTTGTGTTTCTCTTATCTAGCAATCTCAATTAATTACTTGTTTGTTATTTTGTATGCTTTAGATACAATATTGAGATGAGTATGATGTATGTTTGAGATTTTATATTGTGCTAGCATATTAGGTTTTGTGCTTAATATTGATTAGCTAAACTAATTGACATGTCATTTAGTTTTGATATCTAGGATTATACTTAATTGCATATTAATCATCTTAGATAAGCATATAGGGTTTCCCTTGCTCTATGTTGCATTTTGGATATTCACATATATTCACTTAGGGTTGTATTCTCTTCAAAGAGAAAGTAAGTCTTGTGTGTAGCATCCGGGATTAGGTTTGCTTAGAACGCAAGCAAATTGGACTAGGTTCACTCATACCGGGATTAGGTAGGTGTGTGATTACTTCCGGGATTAGGTTGTAATCGTTTGCACATTTAGTGGATTCGAGGTTCGAGTGTGGCTTACTTACATAGCCCGTGGTTTTTCCCGTGAGGGTTTCCACGTAAAAACCAAGTGTTGTTTTAATTTCCGCACCATATTACAATTGCTTGGTTATATTATCTTGAGGGCATTTTCGTAATTTTGACTAACACGAAAAATTGGGTAAAAAGCGTAAAATCTATTCACCCCCCCTCTAGATAGCTTTATACACACCGTGCTATTATTTGTTTGAGATTCGTTTTCAATGCAAGACAGTACTTTTAGAATGACCCATACTTGTTCAAACACGTGGCACACCAAATCATTAGAAGATGTATACCAGAGGATGAACAGTTAGACATCCTGAAGTTCTGCCATGAACTTCAATGTGGAGGCCACCACAGTTCTAGAAAAACAGCAATGAAGGTTCTTCACTCGAGATTCTATTGGATAACATTGTTCAAGGATGCATACCACTTATGCTTACGATGTGACCGATGTCAGAGAACAGGGAACATTGGTAAGAGGAATGAGATGCCGCAGTCAGGCCAAATGGTAGTAGAGATTTTCGATGTCTGGGGAATCGATTTCATGGGACCATTCCTACCATCGGACGGATACAGGTACATCCTGGTAGCCGTGGACTACGTTTCTAAATGGATTGAAGCCATAGCCACGAAGACCAATGACAGTAAAGTAGTTGTGAAGTTTGTAAGGGGCACGATTTTCTCCAGGTTCGGGACTCCACGGGCCATCATAAGTGATGGGGGAAGTCACTTTTGTAACAAGATATTCGCCACACTGCTGAAGAAATATAGTGTAATTCACAAGGTTGCAACCCCCTATCATCCTCAGACCTCCGGTCAAGTAGAAGTCAGTAACAGGCACATCAAGCAAATCCTTGAAAAGACTGTGAACACAAGCAGGAAAGATTGGTCGTTCAAGTTGAATGATGCCTTATGGGCCTATAGAACTGCTTTCAAAACTCTAATCGGAATGACACCCTATTGTTTGATCTTTGGGAAGGCTTGCCGTTTGCCAGTGGAATTAGAGCACAATGCTTACTGGGCACTCCAGAAGCTGAACTTTGATATGGGTGCGGCAGGGGAAGCACATAAACTTCAACTGAACGAACTCCAGGAACTCCGGGATGAAGCCTACGAGAATGCAAAAATCTACAAAGAGAAGACCAAGAGAATGCATGACAAGAAAGTAATCCTCAAGGATCTGTGCCCGGGGATGTTAGTCCTCCTATTCAACACTAGATTAAAGCTATTTCCAAGAAAGCTCAGATTGAGATGGTATGGGCCGTATAGGATACTCCAAATATTCCCATATGCAGCGATCGGGCTACTGAATGAGAAAAATGGGGATACATTCAAGGTAAATGGGCATCGAGTGAAGCCATATCTGCAAGGAATGGATGAAGTCAGGATTTTGGAACAGGTAGCACTTACAGAGCCGTAGAGCTCTCGTGCGTCTTGCCTAAACGGATAATCTCGCACTAGGTGGGAGGCAACCCACCCAGGTACAATTTTCTTACCTAGTGTTATTTACGTATTTTAATGTATATATATATATGGTAGTTTGTTTAGTGTTGATTTTATTGTTGCTATATCTAAACTCTAACTAACCATGTTCGCAATTACATTGAGGACAATGTTTGGTTTAGGTTTGGGGGTGTGGCACAAGTTTTTGTAATTTTTGGTAGTATTTTGATAATTATGTTTATATTATGTAGTGTTAGGTAGTCATGTAGGAAAAATTTTCAAATCTCTGTAACAATTTTGAAAATTGGTTTGAGGGTTGTTATTTATATATGCTAATGGAACTATTCCATACTTGCTTTGGAAGCTAAATTTTGACTAATATGCATGCCATCTAAGCTGTTGCACCACTATAAATATACTTGTACAGTGCCAATTTTCGGATGTTTAGGTGAAGGAACCTTAGACTGTTTGATCCTAGGGGAATTGTGGAGACTACCCATGTGAGGAATTGAGCCTGTGCAGATTAATTGAGAGGGTATAATCCATTCTTCTTGTAAAAAGCACTTTTCATGCATTGAGATCTCATTCATATGCACTAGTATTGATTGCCATTGAACAGGAAATATTGTGGACTGCTTGTGAAATTTGTATTCCCTTGTTAGAAGGTCTGATAGAGATGATCCTAGGCATGTGTGTTTAACTTCATTATCCAAACACTGTCCTTATGATGTGTGCTCCAATTGCCAAATTTGAGGCCAAACACAACCATTCAATTCATACACATCAACCACATGAAATCTTTAGATGTTGATAATAGTTGCATAAGTAAAAATGCAAGTAGATAGCTCAAATCTGTAAATAGCGTGTACTCAGGCGATGATAGAAATAATTGTGCAATAGAATGGCTACATTGTAAAGGTATAAAAATAAACACTTAAAGCCATGATACCTAATCGATTGAATACTTGTAGTAAGTGAAACAAATTATAGCACGGTGTGTATAAAACTATCTAGAGGGGGGGTGAATAGATTTTAAGCTTTTTACCCAATTTTTCGTGTTAGTCAAAATTACGAAATTACCCCTAAATAGATAAAGCAATAAATCAAGTATAAAATGCGGAAATTAAATAACACTTAATTTTTACGTGGAAACCCTCACGGGAAAAACCACGGGCTAGTAAGTAAGCTACACTCGAACCTCGAATCCACTAAATGTGTAAACAATTACAACCTAATCCTGGAAGTAATCACACACCTACCTAATCCCGGTATGAGTGAACCTAGTCCAATTTGCTTGCGATCTAAGCAACCTAATCCCGGATGCTACACACAAGACTTACTTTCTCTATGAAGAGAATAACAACCCTAAGTGAATAAATGAATATCCAAATGCAACATAGAGCAAGGGAAACCCTATATGCTTATCTAAGATGATTAATATACAATTAGAACAATCCTAGATATCAAAACTAAATGACATGTCAAATAGTTTAGCTAATCAAGATTAAGCACAAAACCTAATTAGCTATCACAATACAACTTCTCAAACATACATCATACTAATCTCAAACTTGTATTCAAAGTATATAAAATAACATACAAGTAATTAATTGAGATTGCTTGTTAAGAGAAACACAAAATATGTAAGATATTAGTGAAAAGCTTACCAAGCAAAGTATGATGAAGAATCCATGCAAGATGACATCTAGATGATCAAAGATGATGCTAGATGATGATTGATGATCATGAAAAAGTGTTTGAGTAATTAAAAATGAGTTCTTTGTGTATTTTTCTTCTCTTGAAAAATATCCTAAGTATAGAATATGAATATGAACTCTCTTTTTTGACCTAAAGTCAAAGTGGCATATATATAGGGGGCCATAAGTGAAGTGTGGTCGTTTTGAAAAACGCACCAGAAATTGCTCTGTGCGCTGGTGGCCTTGCGCTGGACGACAGGCGCACGACCAGCGCAAAGGCAAAAATTGCACAGGCACTTGACGACCAGCGCTCAGACAGGCGCACGACCAGCGGCAAACCACTGGGCGTTTTGTGCTGGTGAGCTACGCTGGACTGGACCAGCGCACGACCAGCGACAGACCACTGGGCGATCTGCGCCGGTGAGCTGCGCCGGTCTGGACCAGCGCACGATCAGCGACAGACCACTGGACGATCTGCGCTGGTGAGCTGCGCTGGTCTGGCGCTTGACGACCAGCGCACAGCCCACTCCTTTGAACCCCACAAGAAACCATGCAAGGGGTAACAAAGGTAAACCTAAATGCATCCTAAAGGCCTAACATGATATGTCATATAATCACAAGATGCAATCAAAATAACATGCAAGAAGAGATGAAAATGGGCATTAAAACACAACAAGAATAAACACAACATACAAAGATAAGACATATGCATGAGTTGTGAGTGTGTGCAACTATCTCTTCGAGACAAGTAAGCACAAAGAAAATTACCTTCGGTGCTTATCAACACGAGGTCTTCAAAGGGCTTCGAACAATGAAACCAATACCTAAGCTACCCTTACAAAGTACCCAAACATGTGGTTTGTCCACGAAATGAGCCAATCAACAAATGGGAACCTTAGAATCTCCCCATTTGGCTATTTCGTGACAAAACCACCACTCACATTGATTCCTCACAAAAAAATAGAAACTACGGGACAACTATGATATTCTACAATACAAAGAGATAAGAAAATGCAACTTGAGTCTTCAATCTCTTGTAGAATAATCAATCCCTGAAAATAAAGTTTCTAACATTTCCAATACACGAAAAGTGTGAGATTAATCAAGTGAGAACAATACCAAGCATTTGCATTAAAAAAATAGGCACAACATTATGCAATGTATGTGTATGCAATGCTCCCCCTCAATGGGTTACCCCCCCTCAATGAATGTTCTCCCCAATATGCACAATTGCTTCTATATTTTGCAACTCCCCTTACTATATACTACTCCCCATTTTTGTCATGATATAGGCAAATGAGTAGTCCCCAACCGGGTCACTCATAGCAACGAGAGATAGTAGCATGCAAGATTTGCATAAGTAATATAAGTCACTTTATGCATCTCAATTAATTGGAGAGAAACAAGGAGATTTATTTTTTTAAAAAAAAATGTGTGAATCAAACATGCTTTGCATACAAGACATGTAGCATTCAAGTCCAAAATACAATGGTATTTGGCAAAGCAAATGACAAAGGTTTCTAATAGAAATTCAAACAAATTTCACCAATGTCATGAGTAAAGCAAGGATATAGAATACATTGATTTCAATTTAAGAGCAACTCTATCCAACTTTATAAGCGAAACATGGCATGAGCAACTTTGCACTCTTTTTGATTTTTCCGGATAAGATATCCGTATGATAGTAGCCATGTTCAACCAATAAAGAAAGAGAGACATTTGGAATGTAAATTCCTTTGAATGGATACAAGATCCTTTATTCATTTTGAGTCTCATAAGCTTTCACACAAGTTTTGCATTTTTAAGAATATGCAATCATCAATTCATGCTTTTCATGAGAGCATGTTAAATGAATTTCATGCTTTTTCATTTGACATTAGCATGTTATTAAAGAATCATCATGTCATGGAGATAATCATAGGTCATTCAAATCATACTTCTTATATACATCTCCTAGTCCAAAAATGCATGTTTAAACATAAATATGACATGGATTGTAAACAAGCAAGGTTCACGCTTATTAAATTGAAAACATATATACATATGTGCAACCAAGCTTACTCAAGCAATTAAAAGAAGAGGCATAAGATATTTCAAATTTTTTGCAAGTGACAAGAATGCAAACTAGCTCTCTTTGCTTGAGTTCCCTATATGGGGTCAATCATAGAACATCACTCCACAAGACATATCCCAATAGATCTACTAAGAGTTTTAAATCGAGTAGAATCTAAGGGTTTAGTAAATAGGTCCGCAAGTTGATCATTAGTACCTACATGTTCAAGTATAATGTATTTATTTTCAACAAGCTCTCTAATGAAGTGATGGCGGATGTCAACATGCTTAGTTCTAGAATGTTGCACCGGATTCTTGGAAATATTAATGGCACTCATGTTATCACAAAAGAGAGTGAGAGTACCTTGGTTGAATCCGTAATCTACTAGCATTTGCTTCATCCATATAAGTTGAGTGCATCCACTCCCCGCGGCTATATACTCGGCTTCCGCCGTGGACAAGGAAATCGAGTTTTGCTTCTTGCAAAACCAAGACACCAAGTTGTTGCCTAGAAAGAAGTAACCGCCCGATGTGCTCTTCCTATCATCACAATTTCCTGCCCAATCCGCATCACTATATCCTACAAGACTAGGATTAGTGTCAAATGAGTACCAAATCCCATAGTTGGAAGTCCCATTCACAAAGCGAATTACTCTCTTAACCGAAGAGAGATGGGACTCCTTGGGATCGGATTGGTACCTAGCACAAACTCCTACACTAAATGATATATCGGGCCTACTTGCGGTCAAATAGAGCAAGCTCCCTATCATGCCACGATATAACGTTTGGTCCACACTTTTACCGCTAGCATCCTTGCTTAGCTTCAAAGTGGTGCTCATAGGAGTGTCACAATGTTTGGCTTTTTCAAGACCAAACTTCTTCACTAGGTTTTTGGCATATTTGGCTTGGGTTATGAAAATCCCATCATCTAGTTGCCTAATTTGCAAACCTAGGAAGTAACTAAGCTCACCAACAAGACTAATCTCAAATTCATGAGACATCACATTAACAAATTGTTAGACCTTGGTGTTATTAGTGGAGCCAAACACTATATCATCAACATATATTTGAGCTATGAAAAGCTCATCATTGTTTCTTTTGATGAATAGTGTCTTATCAACACTACCACGTGTGTAGTCATTGTCAACAAGAAATTGAGTGAGGCGCTCATACCAAGCCCTCGATGCTTGTTTCAACCCATATAGAGCCTTCTTGAGGCGATAGACATGGTTGGGGTGGTGAGCATCCACAAACCCCTTGGGTTGTTCAACAAACACTTCCTCTTACAAGAAGCCATTGAGGAAGGCACTCTTGACATCCATTTGGTGCAATTTGAACTTGTGCACACAAGAAATGGACAAGAGATGCCTAATAGACTCTAAACGGGCAATGGGAGCAAATGTCTCCTCAAAGTCGATACCCTCAATTTAAGAGTACCCTTGTGCTACAAGTCTAGCCTTGTTCCGCACTATGTTGCCATCCTCATCGGATTTGTTCCTAAATATCCATTTAGTGCCTATGACATTAGTGGTCTTAGGCCTAGGAACTAGAGTCCAAACCACATTCCTTTCGAATTGGTTTAGCTCTTCTTGCATGGCAAGAACCAAAAATTCATCATTTAAGGCTTCTTCAACCTTTTTGGGTTCAATTTAAGAGGTGTAGCATGTGTAGCTAATAAGATTAGCAAGTTGACGTCTAGTCCTAACACCCTCATTAACCTCTCCAATGATATTTTCTTTATCATGGAGTTTCCTAACCCATAGAGCGGGTTCTTTAGAGTCCAAGAGAGGAACTCTATCAATAGGTTGTGTGTCATCATTATTGACATTAGATGTCCCAACATTAGGAGACACCACAACCTTCTCCAAAGGAGAAACATCATTAAAAATAACCTCCTCCTCATGATCATTTGACTTGAGCCTAGTATCATCAAATACGACATTGGATGATTCCATAACACTTAGAGTCTTTAAATTGAAAACTCTATAGACTCTACTATTCAAGGCATAGCCAATAAAAATACCCTCATCACTCTTAGCATCGAATTTGCCAAGTTGATCACGGTCATTCAAAATGTAGCATTTGCTTCCAAAAGTGTGAAAGTAGCTAACATTTAGCCTCTTGCCTTTCCATAATTCATAGGAGGTGTTTCTAGTACCGGGCCTTAGGAAAACTCTATTTCCTATATAGCAAGCCGTATTGATGGCTTCGGCCCATAGGTTCATAGGGACATTGTTGCTAAGCAACATCACACGGGCCATCTCTTGAAGGACCCTATTTTTCCTCTCAACAACTCCATTTTGTTGAGGTGTCCTAGGAGCCGAAAACTCATGGGAGATGCCTAAACCATTATAAAAGGTTTCAAAAGTAGCATTCTCAAATTCCCTCCCATGGTCACTTCTAATCCGTTTTATGCTTTTAATATTAGAATTCATTTCATTTTGTATTTTATTACAAAGCATTTTAAACTTATCAAAAGTTTCGGATTTTTCTGTAAGAAAATATGTCCATGTGAACCTAGAGAAATCATCAACACATACAAAAATGTATCTCTTTCCACCCAAACTTTCGGTTTGCATGGGACCCATGAGGTCCATGTGGAGAAGCTCAAGAGGCTCCTTGGTAGTGAGATACTTACCCTTTTTGTGCATGCTCTTAGTTTGCTTTCCTTGTTGGCAAGGTCCACAAACACCATTGGCTTTCTTCCCAAGCTTAGGGAGGCCACGCACACAATTGAACTTTCCAAGGGTCCGTAGATCCCTAAAGTTCATGTGGCCAAGTCTTTCATGCCACAACTCAATTTGCTCATCCATGGACACATGATTAGATACAATACTAGCTTCAAGACAATAACAATTGCCGCTAGATCTCATGCCCTTCAACAAGGTTTGTCCATCGGGTTTTAGGATAGAGCAATAATCTTTAGAAAACAAGACGGAATATCCTTCATCACTAAGATGTGAAATGCTTATTAAATTGGCTTTCAAGCCATCAACAAATAAAGCATTGGATAAGGAGGGTAATCCGAGAACGGAAATGGTTCCTTTCCCTACAACATTTCTTTTGGATCCATCACCAAAAGTGACATTTCCACCTTCCTCCATAACAAGAGTCTCGAAGAAACTCTTGTTTCCCGTCATGTGCCTAGAGCACCCACTATCCAAATACCAAAAATTAGAAGAATTTGCCTTCAAGGCTATTTGTGCAACATGGCAAACATTTCCATTCTTTCTAATCCACTTAGCAACAATTTTAGCTTTCTTAGTGGTCTTTGGTACATGTGCTCTACTATTCCTAGGATCATGCAAATCAATATTATTATTCCTAGGAACATGTATCTTGGCTCTATTCTTTCTCTTTTCAATCATGCTTTGTGTTCTACACATTTTAATATATTGAAAGCAATTTGGTCTAATATGACCATCACAACCACAAAAGTGACAAATAGGGATGAAAAAAGGAATCATACCTTGTCTTTGTGCACGTATGGGAGCTCGTCCATGTCTTTGTGGATAAGTGGGTTCAATCCATCTTCGTTGTTGAACCGGTCTAGGTTGCTTCCAAGCTTGAGGTTGCATGATTGGTCTCTTTCCTTTGTGAGCCATTTGAGGAGGAATGTTGTCTTGAGGGACCCTAGGGGGTTGAGCTTGAGTTTGCCTTCTTGGCCCCATCTTCACTTGTGCATTAGAGCATTGTCCTACTTCTAACTTCTTCCTAGGAATTTGCACATATGAAGTTTCTTCGTTCTTCAAACTCTTGACAAATACGGTCTTGTTAGAGGTTGAGATCTTCTTGCCATCTTCATACCCAAGACCCCTCTTGTCACATGGATTCTTTCCAATACCAAGCATATGGTCAAGCTTCTTGGTGCTAGAATCCATCCTAGCCAAGGACCCTTTAACTTCTACAAGTTCCTTCTTCAAGCCTTCTTCACTTCTCTTGGATAAGTCTAACTCCTCAATTAACTTATCCTCTCTCCTCTTCAATCTTTCCACTTGTTCACTTAAGTGGTCATTGTGAGCCGAAAGTTCAAGGTTCTCTTCTCTCAACCTCTCAATCTTTCTTGTGCTTTTAATTGCTAAATCATTGAACTCGGCATGGTATTTAGCAAGCACCTTTTGCTCCACAAATTTCTTTATGGAATTAGAAGAGGAGTCACTTTCTACTTCACTAGAGTCAATTTCCTCTTGACTCATTTCCTCTCTCTCACTAGCACTTTTGCTCTTGTGAGATGAGGCAAAAGCTAGGAAGTTAGCCATGAGCTCTTTTTCACTTGAAGACTCATCTTCCTCATTGGAGCCATCACTACTCCCACTCCAAGTGGCGGCCATCACTTTGCCTTTCTTCTTTTCATTGTGATTAGCACATTCGGGGTCAAAGTGAACAATCCCACCACATTCAAAGCATCGGACCCCTTTCCTTTCGGTCATCTCTTGTCTAGGCTCAAACTTCTTGAAGGAACCTTTTTTCTTCAAGTCTTGTCCTCTTGACCCAAATCCCTTCTTCTTCTTGAACCCCATAACCTTATTAAACCTTTTCACGAATAAGGCAAGGTCTTCATCCGAGTCATGCTTTGCCTCCTTTGCATCCTTAGATGCTTTCAAAGCTATTCCTTTAGACTTCTTAGGAGGAGTAGTGGTGCTAGGAGCCTTCCTAGACTCATATGCAAGGAGACGTCCAATCACCTCACTTAGCTTCATATCCATGTAGCCACTATTTTCTTCTATGGCCGTCACCTTTGATTCAAACCTATCGGGGAGAGATCTCATAATATTTTGCTTGACTCTCCTATCCGAATATGGGTCTCCGAGTTGATGGCTTTGATTTACAATGTCCATCAATTTGATTTCGAAGTCATTGAAGCATTCATCCTCTCCCATCCTAAGTAGCTCAAATTGAGTTTGGAGGACTTGAAGCTTGGACTCCTTCACCACCTCGGTTCCCTCATGTGCAACTTGAAGGATTTCCCATGCCACTTTTGCAATCTGAGTGTTCTGAATAAGCTTGTACTAATTCTCATCCATTGCACACATGATGGCATGCATATCCTTCCTATTCCACTTTGAAGCCTCAAACTCTTGCGCATTCCATTGCACCTTAGGCTTCAAAACTTCTTCTCCTCCACCACCGGGAGTCATCTTGGGTAGATCATATCCGTCTTCCACCGCCATCCATGCACGGTCATGAATTTGGCATATGTAGGATTCCATCTTCCCTTTCCATTGGGAATAGTTCAAACCGGTAAGAAGTGGAGGCCTTGTGCTAGAAGCACCTTCGTGGCCACCACCATTTCCACCGTTTCCACTCATAGTGTTTATGAATGAATGAAATGAATGCAAATGTATGAATGATCAAAAATCACACAAAATGCAAAACACACCAAAATAAGCAAGGATCACCTATGTATGTCTAGGAACCCGCTCTGATACCAATTGAAACAAATTATAGCACGGTATGTATAAAACTATCTAGAGAGGGGTGAATAGATTTTAAGCTTTTTACCCAATTTTTTGCGTTAGTCAAAATTACGAAATTACCCCTAAATAGATAAAGCAATAAATCAAGTATAAAATGCGGAAATTAAATAACACTTAATTTTTACGTGGAAACCCTCACGGGAAAAACCACGGGCTAGTAAGTAAGCCACACTCGAACCTCGAATCCACTAAATGTGTAAACAATTACAACCTAATCCCGGAAGTAATCACACACCTACCTAATCCCGGTATGAGTGAACCTAGTCCAATTTGCTTGCGATCTAAGCAACCTAATCCCGGATGCTACACACAAGACTTACTTTCTCTAAGAAGAGAATAACAACCCTAAGTGAATAAATGAATATCCAAATGCAACATAAAGCAAGGGAAACCCTATATGCTTATCTAAGATGATTAATATGCAATTAGAACAATCCTAGATATCAAAACTAAATGACATGTCAAATAGTTTAGCTAATCAAGATTAAGCACAAAACCTAATTAGCTATCACAATACAACTTCTCAAACATACATCATACTAATCTCAAACTTGTATTCAAAGTATATAAAATAACATACAAATAATTAATTGAGATTGCTTGTTAAGAGAAACACAAAATATGTAAGATATTAGTGAAACGCTTAACAAGCAAAGTATGATGAAGAATCCATGCAAGATGACATCTAGATGATCAAAGATGATGCTAGATGATGATTGATGATTGATACTCACTTTTTCCATCGTTAAGAAATCGCAAGGATCAAAAGATTATTTCATTTAAAAAGGGGTTTCCTACGCAATGTGCTCTAAACTAGCAAAAGACTAGTAAAGCGGCAAGCGAGGGTATCGTTCCGCAGGGAGGTGTGATTCGTCAACCGTATCAAGTTCTAGAGTTTATTGTAAGCATGTAAATAGAATGTGGAAAGGTAAGAATGATGTGTGTGAAATGTATGTACAATGCGATGTGTGTGTGTGTAGAGAATAAAAATGAAAATAAATAAAAACAAAGAGAATATGGAAGGGTGAGAATGATGATTAAAGTGATAAATAAAATGATGGATAGGAGAGATGCATGAAAATGGTCACACAAGGTTCAACAAGTTCACCATACCTAAGTGCACAAATAGTTGGTTGTTAGACATTAAGGACATCCAATTTTAGTTAAGGGTTCGTTCTTGCCTCAATTCGATTTATACCCATTCATAGAGCTAACGGTTGAAGGGTGTGCCGAGAACCTCTCAAACACGAAACCGTAACCAACATATGTGAACCGATTCTACAAACAAAACTACATTGAGCCCCAATAATAGATTCGTAATGTAAAATGGCAACGTGAAAGTCTAATGAATGTGGAAAGAGTGATTGTATCTCCGACCATAACTCAGCTAGAGCCCCTAGAGTGAGAAATAGCCAAAGACCAATAATTGTAACTCTAACCATGACTCACCTAGAGCCCCTAGAGTGAGAAATAGCTAAAGTTCAATTGTTTACAAGAACAATGAACCAAACCCTTATAATATGACAATTTATAGGTTTACCCACTCTTCCTAGCTAATTAGCCAAAACTATGCCCGGAGAGCCCCTCCAAAAGCACAATCCTAACTCTAATTCACTCAAACTAATTCATCACATGCAATTTTGACCTTCCAAAGACATACATACACAAATGGGATATTTGATTACAACTACTCCTACAATTAAGTTAATCTACTCCTAATCCCATCCATGAACACATATCAATTTCCAATCATCCATAAACATGCATTTCAAGATAAGAGATATATTCAATAACAATCAAGAATGAATCAAAACACAAATTGGATATAAAAACAACCATTTATATATTGAGCACAAAATAGGTTTACAAATATTCCCAAGTGGGGATTACACATTCAAGAAAACAAGAAATACATAGAGAGTGAGAAATAGATACAACCCTTGAAGAAAACCTCCTCCAAGAGCTCCTTCCTTTGCTAGCTCGAAATTGACCAAAGCCCACTCCTATCTCTATGCAATCTACTCCTAAATGTGGTGGAAGATGTGTAGAAGGTGAGATGGGGAGCAGCCATGGAGGAAAAACCTCCATGGATACTCTTGGAAGCTTCTCTCTCTCTTATTTGGTGAAGAAAATGAAGAAGAAGAAGAAGAAGAGGAAGTTTGTGGGGAGTGTGTTCTGATGGTTCAGAAGAGAATAAGGTGTTTATATAGTGTTGGGAGGTTAGGGCACGAATTGGGGATGAAAGGACGAAACTGTCCCTGGAATTCGCCCCAAAAACGACTTTCTGGAGTGATTCGGCGGTTTCATTCGGCGGCCTGGCCGCTGTTTTAAGTAGCCGTTTAGACCTGACAGCCTTTCAGCGTTTTCAGCATCGCGCACCGTTACGGAAATGGGCATAACTTCCTGTAGAAAGCTCGGAATCACAATCTGTAAAATGTTCTGGAAACTAGACTTCCGGGGCTTTCCGAATATATAAAGATATCCATGTAGTTCGATCTGAGAAGGAAGATATGATCTCCGCAAGTTGTACATTCTGCACACGTATATACAATTTCAGCTCTTTTTGCTACATTTTGCCTCCCAAACTAATCTTTAAGCTCAAAACCTTATTATAAGGAATATGTACCTACACAAGGCTCAAACAAAACATTATATACAAAAATACGCTCGAAAACGAGAAAAACGATCGGAAATGGGGGACCTCAAATAGGTATAAAATAGTGCGATCAAATACCCCCAAACCTATCTTTTGCTCGTCCTCGAGCAAAACAAAGAGAACAAAAATATATACAACAAATAAAAACTTATAAAACAAATAAAATAAAATAAATTAAATTAAAAATTAAGCTAGTCCACTTCCGTAGGAAACACGGTGGCACTTAGCATGTGCCACAAGCCTTTAAACCACTAGGCGATCCCTAGAGGAGGAGTTATAGTCTCCTGAGGGTTTACAGCTACGACACCCACAAACGTATACTCTGCAATAAAAGTTGAGATGCAAATCCGCACATACCAAGCAAATACTACACATGCATGCTAGAATCTCAAATATACCAATTAATAACAATGCATCACACAATGCAAGTATGCCAATACTTAGGATGTTTTCGGTTTACAAAACAATTACGCTCGTATGCCCAAGATAAAATTCGCCTCGACTCTAATCCTCACTAGATTTCAGTCATATTTTCACTCAGAACTTAGGCACACTCTCTAGCAAACATATGTGATTTGGAGTTTAGGTATATGGAATCAAATATAATCACATATGAGTATTTTCCAATGACGCACATTTTCTGAAAATGGATCTCATGGAAGGAATTGAAATGCCACGAACGTGGAAAGACATGCATTGACTCGCATTCCCAAGATAGACTTCCTAAGAGATCAAATGGGCTTTCCCTCACTTTTATTGGGGCCAAGGTGATTTGTGGTAGTGTTTGGGATGGAAGAGATGGTGGGAGCGGAAGGATAAAGTTATTAACCATGCTAAGGTGTGTTTACACATTACACTTTATAACAAAATTAGCTCTATTACATATTTACAATACACGCGTCTTGGCTTTGTGCTACAATTGTACCCTTATTAGTGAGTAACTTTACCATTGAAGAACTAGAAGGCTTAAGTGTTTTATATTTCAACACTTATTCAATTTCTTTTTCTTTTTCTTTTTTTTTTCCTTTTTTTTTTCTTTTTCTTTTTGCAAGCCTTTTCCTAGCACAATTTACATATATTCGCCCAAGTACACGCTTTTACAAAATTTAGAGCTAGCTTCTCCTAAGCTATACACCTCAACATGATCAATAACTAGGGAATGGATATGTGTTTGGCTTCAATTTGCAATGAATATAGGGGTATGGGAGTGTTTAGGCTATTTTAGTAGTTTATGCACACACTCAAGCTCAAAATCATTTCTAAAAGTCCATCTACCAAGGGAATACAAGTTTCAACAAGCAGTCCACATGAATGTTCTATGGCAATCAATGCAAAGCTGATGTACAATGAGATCACAATTAACAAAACCAAAAAAAAAAAAAATCAAAGAGTGTTTAAAGAGTAGAAACATAATATACCCTCAAATTTTCGCAATTTAGGCACAATGTAGCTCACGGGTAGTCTCCACTATTTTCCTAGGCTAAACAAACATAGAAGTCTCATCCACCTCAACATCAAAAGATTGGCACTGTACAAGCAAATTTAAGCGACGCACGGAGCTAAAAGCATACAATGGATGTCTCTATCGGCACGCAAAGAAAAACAACTCAACAAAAATGGACTCATTTCCAAAAAATTTCAAAATTTATCGTTTTGTGCAGAGATTTGAAAATTTTCTAAACGTAACAAAAAAATAAATAAATAAATAAACAACGAAGGTGTCCACACCCCCAAACCTAAACTCAACATTGTCCTCAATGTTGCTCAAATCATAAAATATAGACAATGTTTAGCAAGATTCGGAGATAAGAACGAAAATCAAAAACTAACAATAAAACACAACAAATCCTAAGATCTAAGCACAATACAAATCCACTCTTAGATCTAAACAAAAATAAAAGTTACAAACACTACAAGCATAGCATTTTAACATTAAGCTCATGGGCAATTTCTGCCTAAATCAACAACTAATCCACAAGTGCTCCATTTAAACTCAAAATTTAGAGGATACCTCTTATGGCTACAACCAACTAGGCCATTGTGGCGTTGCCGTTTCACTTGGGAGTTGTTGCGGTGCAATAAGCGCAAACTTACGGTTCTCTTGAGTTGTGTGGTCCATTCGACCTGAAAATATCATTTCCTTGCACAAGCACAACTCAAACAACATTAAACGCATATGCTATAAAGAAAAATAGAAAAAACAAGTGTTTATTTTCAACATATCTAAACATATTCCGCAAAACAATTAAATCTAAATATTTACAAATCCTAAGCTAAAACAAGAAACAATCAACGAATACGCCTCCCCGGCAGCGGCGCCATTTTGATACTCACTTTTTCCGTCGTTAAGAAATCGCAAGGATCAAAAGATTATTTCATTTAAAAAGGGGTTTCCTACGCAATGTGCTCTAAACTAGCAAAAGACTAGTAAAGCGGCAAGCGAGGGTATCGTTCCGCAGGGAGGTGTGATTCGTCAACCGTATCAAGTTCTAGAGTTTATTGTAAGCATGTAAATAGAATGTGGAAAGGTAAGAATGATGTGTGTGAAATGTATGTACAATGCGATGTGTGTGTGTGTAGAGAATAAAAATGAAAATAAATAAAAACAAAGAGAATATGGAAGGGTGAGAATGATGATTAAAGTGATAAATAAAATGATGGATAGGAGAGATGCATGAAAATGGTCACACAAGGTTCAACAAGTTCACCATACCTAAGTGCACAAATAGTTGGTTGTTAGACATTAAGGACATCCAATTTTAGTTAAGGGTTCGTTCTTGCCTCAATTCGATTTATACCCATTCATAGAGCTAACGGTTGAAGGGTGTGCCGAGAACCTCTCAAACACGAAACCGCAACCAACATATGTGAACCGATTCTACAAACAAAACTACATTGAACCCCAATAATAGATTCGTAATGTAAAATGGCAACGTGAAAGTCTAATGAATGTGGAAAGAGTGATTGTATCTCCGACCATAACTCACCTAGAGCCCCTAGAGTGAGAAATAGCCAAAGACCAATAATTGTAACTCTAACCATGACTCACCTAGAGCCCCTAGAGTGAGAAATAGCTAAAGTTCAATTGTTTACAAGAACAATGAACCAAACCCTTATAATATGACAATTTATAAGTTTACCCACTCTTCCTAGCTAATTAGCCAAAACTATGCCCGGAGAGCCCCTCCAAAAGCACAATCCTAACTCTAATTCACTCAAACCAATTCATGACATGCAATTTTGACCTTCCAAAGACATACATACAGAAATGGGATATTTGATTACAACTACTCCTACAATTAAGTTAATCTACTCCTAATCCCATCCATGAACACATATCAATTTCCAATCATCCATAAACATGCATTTCAAGATAAGAGATATATTCAATAACAATCAAGACTGAATCAAAACACAAGTTGGATATAAAAACAACCATTTATATATTGAGCACAAAATAGGTTTACAAATATTCCCAAGTGGGGATTACACATTCAAGAAAACAAGAAATACATAGAGAGTGAGAAATAGATACAACCCTTGAAGAAAACCTCCTCCAAGAGCTCCTTCCTTTGCTAGCTCGAAATTGACCAAAGCCCACTCCTATCTCTATGCAATCTACTCCTAAATGTGGTGGAAGATGTGTAGAAGGTGAGATGGGGAGCAGCCATGGAGGAAAAACCTCCATGGATGCTCTTGGAAGCTTCTCTCTCTCTTATTTGGTGAAGAAAATGAAGAAGAAGAAGAAGAGGAAGTTTGTGGGGAGTGTGTTCTGATGGTTCAGAAGAGAATAAGGTGTTTATATAGTGTTGGGAGGTTAGGGCACGAATTGGGGATGAAAGAACGAAACTGTCCCTGGAATTCGCCCAAAAAATGAATTTCTGGAGTGATTCGGCGGTTTCAGTCAGCGGCCTGGCCGCTGTTTGAAGTAGCCGTTTAGACCTGACAGCCTTTCAGCGTTTTCAGCATCGCGCACCGTTACGGAAATGGGCATAACTTCCTGTAGAAAGCTCAGAATTACAATCCGTAAAATGTTCTGAAAACTAGACTTCCGGGGCTTTCCGAATATATAAAGATATCCATGTAGTTCGATCTGAGAAGGAAGATATGATCTCCGCAAGTTGTACATTCTGCACACGTATATACAATTTCAGCTCTTTTTGCTACATTTTGCCTCCCAAACTAATCTTTAAGCTCAAAACCTTATTATAAGGAATATGTACCTACACAAGGCTCAAACAAAACATTATATACAAAAATACGCTCGAAAACGAGACAAACGATTGGAAATGGGGGACCTCAAATAGGTATAAAATAGTGCGATCAATGATCATGAAAAAGTGTTTGAGTAATTAAAAATGAGTTCTTTGTGTATTTTTCTTCTCTTGAAAAATATCCTAAGTATAAAATATGAATATGAACTCTCTTTTTTGACCTAAAGTCAAAGTGGCATATATATAGGGGGCCATAAGTGAAGTGTGGTCGTTTTGAAAAACGCACCAGAAATTACTCTGTGCGCTGGTGGCCTTGCGCTGGACGACAGGCGCACGACCAGCGCAAAGGTAAAAATTGCACAGGCGCTTGACGACCAGCGCTCAGACAGGCGCACGACCAGCGGCAAACCACTGGGCGTTTTGTGCTGGTGAGCTACGCTGGACTGGACCGGACCAGCGCACGACCAGCGACAGACCACTGGGCGATCTGCGCCGGTGAGCTGTGCCGGTCTGGACCAGCGCAAGATCAGCGACAGACCACTTGGCGATCTGTGCTGGTGAGCTGCGCTGGTCTGGCGCTTGACGACCAGCGCACAGCCCACTCCTTTGAACCCCACAAGAAACCATGCAAGGGGTAACAAAGGTAAACCTAAATGCATCCTAAAGGCCTAACATGATATGACATATAATCACAAGATGCAATCAAAATAACATGCAAGAAGAGATGAAAATAGGCATTAAAACACAATAAGAATAAACACAACATACAAAGATAAGACATATGCATGAGTTGTGAGTGTGTGCAACTATCTCTTCGAGACAAGTAAGCACAAAGAAAATTACCTTCGGTGCTTATCAACACGAGGTCTTCAAAGGGCTTCGAACAATGAAACCAATACCTAAGCTACCCTTACAAAGTACCCCAACATGTGGTTTGTCCACGAAATGAGTCAATCAACAAATGGGAACCTTACAGTAAGTACCAATTAGCACATCATCAAATTGTTACTCTTAGCCTAGACGCTTGTGGACATTGAAAAAAATGAGCTAGTAAAGTGATTGAAAGGTTGATAAACATCTTTAGGATTCCATCAAATTCATTCCACTCACCATAAATTACCCATGGCCCCATTACAACTAAGGAAAGCCCTAGTGGATCGGTGAGAAGTCTAAGTTGGGAATACGAGTCAAACATGTTATCTCCACGTTCATGGTTATCAATTCATTCATGAGACTTGACATTGTGAAAGTGCGTTGTTTCTATATTCACATGCGTTATATTCGAATTCTATATACATACACTCAATTCGCATGTGATTGAAGAGAGATAACCTAGGATTCTGAGAGAAGAAAGAGATGGATCTGTGAGAAATAGAAGTCGAGGCGAATTTACCATAGGCAGATAATTTACTGATTCTTGGACCAAAAACATCCAAATTATTGGCATACAAGTATTATGTGTTGTTACGACTAAAGTGGAATTTTATTAGTCCTAATTGAGAGTGCTTAGCTTGCATGATTTTTTGTTGTTATATACAAGGTGACTCCTCAATAGTAGATTACAGAGTTGCGTTTGTGGGTATTGTATCTGGTAAACCCTCAGGAGACTACACTCCTCCTACTAGGGGCACCTAGAGGTTTAAAAGGCATGTGGTACGTGCTAAGTACCATCGTGTTTCCTACGAAAATGGATTAGTTAAATGTTCTTAATAAGTAGTATAGTTGTTCTTTCTTTCGTTGTTTTGCTCGAGGACAAGCAAAAGATAGGTTTGGGGGTCTGATCGAGCTATGAATGTTCACATTTAACGCCCCTTATTCCTACCTTTTGTGTTCGTATTTGAGCACTTTTGTGTGTATAACATGTGTTTTTGTTAAGTTCAGGTAATTTGACCAGTCAGGAAGGTTTTTTGCATCAAAGTGGTTAAAAGAGGAGCAAAACCATGAGAAGAAGACATGGTTGGACATAAGCCGCCAGCCAGGAAGCTTGAAGTCGCCAGAAATCATGGCGGGTTCATAAGGCGGGAATATGCCAGCCTTCCCGAAGGTTTGAAGTTGCCATAAATCAAGGCTAGTTGCACGGTGGGTTCTGACGGTGGGAACATTCCAGCCTTCCCGAAGGTTTGAAGTCGCTAGAGAGCAAGGTGAGTTCGCGCGGCGGGTTCATGAGGCAGGAAATAAGCCGCCTATATCTTTTCTGAAGTTGCGGCGAGTTCGTGTAGGCGGGAAAGAAGGTGCCCAGAAACTCACCAAGCGCACGGCGGGTTCGTGTGGCGGGTTTGTACCCGCGGAATGAACCCGCCCAAGGCACGTCCAAAGGCCAAATTGGCATTTCTTGCCTCATTTGAAGAAAAACATATATATACTTCTCTCTCCTAGTGACAAGAAGAGTGTGACACAAATAGTATAGAATAGTTCTTAGTAGTTTTTGAGTAATTTGTCATAGAATAGATTAGTGATTCAAGTAGTTCATCATTTGTAATCTTTGTAGCTTAAAGGTATTGATCTTAGTAAATACCTTGCTCATCAATCTCTTGAAGGTTATGTAAGGATTCCCATATCTTGATTGGCTTATTTCGTGGACAAACCACATGTTGGGGTTGTGAATGTAAGGGTAGACTAAATGTTTAAGGTTGAAGCTCGAAGGCCCTTTCAAGACCTCAAGGGACAAGGACGCCAAAGGTATAAATTCTTGTGCTTGATTTTTTCTTTGAAGAGATTTAGTAAGCACACACACACTTAGCATACTTGCATTTGTGTGCATACTCTTCACATGTCACTTTACACACTAGCACTTTGGTTGATATATCTTGTCGTGTGTAAATGTGCTTTATAATTCGTTTCCCGACATTGTTCGGAAACGTCCACGCTTGCACTAATGAGTGCTTGGTTTCGCGCGAAGACCGCCTATGGAGAATGCCCTTGGCTTCTCCTTGGTTTTCACCATTGTTGGTGATCGGCGGTTATTATCGGCGGCCTGGCCGCCGAATGAAACCACCGTTTGCTTCCAGTAGTGTATGTAGCGATTCTGCGGTTCTGATCGGCGGTCACGACCGCCGTTTGAAACCGCCGTTCAAGACCTGATTGATTTTATCTCTCGGTCTAATTCGGCAGTTGGATCGGCGGTCACGAAAACGCCGAATGAAACCGCCGTTGATGCTCTGTTCTTCACGAGCTCAATTCGACGGTCGTTATCGGCGGCCTGGCCGCCGATTGAAACCGCCGAACGGTGCGTTTCAGGGGCAAAATTGTCTTTTCACATGCCCAATTCTTGATGTCTATAAATATCTTATTTTCTCATTCTCTGATCAAGCTTCTTGAGTTATTAGAACCCTAAACTTTCAAGAGAGATTTTTGATAAAAAATCAAATCAAGAACTCACCTTTAAACACTCAAATCAAATCCTTTTTGCATCAAATTTCATATTGCATCCTCTATGTCTACATAGAAAGCATCTATGATTGGATTGGCATCATCACAATATGTTTGGTAAGATTTTGATTAGTTTCATCTTATTTTAGTATTTTTACTATCAAGCATATTCTCTTTTAATTTACTTGTATGTTGTTGATCATATGATAAATACAAGAATAGAGAATTAATTGTGATGAATTAATTGAGTGTTGTTTTTGTGATAGCTAATTAGGTTTTTGCTTAATCTTGATTAGCTAAGCTATTTGACATGTCATTTAGCAATTGATATCTAGGGTTGATTAAATTGATTATATCATCATCCTAGATAAGCATCTAAGGTTACCTAGCCTTGTTTGTTATTTGAATATTCATACATATTCACATAGGTTGCATAATCTCTTCTTAGAGAATTAAGTCTTGAGGCTAAGGTTGCTTAGGCCTCAAGCAATTGGACTAGAGCCACTTTTAAAGGCCCGAGTGGTAGAAGTGGGGGTTATTGACCGGAGTGTTAGACGAGGTCTACATAGGTTGTAAACTCCATTTCGATTAGTGGATTTCGAGGTCCGAGTGTGGCGCACTAAACAGCCCGTGGTTTTTCCCAGTGGTTGGGTTTCCACGTATACATCAAGTGTTATTTAAATTCCTCACTATATTACACTTGCTTGTATTTTTGACTAGTAGGGGCATTTTCGTAAAATTGACTTGTATGCGAAAATTGGGTAATAATAGTTAAAATCTATTCACCCCCCCTCTAGCTTTATATAGAACACACCTCTAATTTGTTTCAATTGGTATCAGAGCGGGTTCCTAGATATACTTAGGTGATCCTAGCTCATTTTAGGTGTGTTGTGCATTTGTGTGATTTTTGCTCATTCATACATTTTGCATACATTTCATTCATTCATTTGATACAATGAGTGGATTCGGTGGCAACCATGAGGGTGCTTCAAGCATACGGCCTCCTCTCCTCACCGGTGTGAATTATGCCTCATGGAAAGGCAAGATGGAGGCATATGTGTGCCAAATCCATGATAGGGCATGGATGGCAATTGAAGATGGGTATGCACCTCCTATGATGACTCCCACGAGTGGTGGAGAAGAAGTACTCAAGCCAAAGGCCCAGTGGTCACCTGAAGAGTTTGAGACTTCAAAATGGAATAGGAAGGCATGGCATGCTCTTCTATGTGCAGTGGATGAAAATCAGTACAAACTGATTCAGAACACTAGGATAGCCAAGGAGGCATGGGATATCCTACAGGTTGCACATGAGGGAACCGATGTCATTAAGGATTCCAAGCTACAAGTCCTTCAAACGCAATTTGAGTTGCTTAAAATGGAGGAGGACGAGTGCTTCAATGACTTTGAAGTCAAGTTGATGGATATTGTGAATCAAAGCCATCAACTCGGTGATCCTTATTCGGATAGGAGAGTTAAGCAGAAAATTATGAGGTCTCTCCCCGCTAGGTTCGAATCAAAAGTGACGGCTTTAGAGGAAAATAGCACATACAAGGATATGAAGCCGAGCGAGGTGATTGGAAGACTCCTCGCCTATGAATCTAGGAAGGCTCCTAGTATTTCACCTCCTAAAAAGCAAAAAGGAATTGCTTTGAAAGCTTCCAAGGTTGAGAAGGAGGAAAAAGGTGACTCGGACCAAGACATGGCTTTGCTACTTAGAAGATTCAAGAAGTTTGTCAAGTTCGAGAATAAGGGCATTGGATCCAAAGGCCAAGACTTGAAGAAAAAAGCTCCCTTCAAGAGTTTTGAGCCTAGGCAAGAGCATAGTGAGAAGAAAGGGGTCCAATGCTATGAGTGTGGTGGTATAGGTCACATCTCACCGGATTGTGGGAACTTGAAGAACAAGATGGCAAAAGTGATGACCGCCACATGGAGTGAAAGTGATGACTCCGGAGAGGGAGATAAGTCATCAAGTGATGATGAGCTTACCATCAACTACACGGCATTTGGGGCCACTTGTGTAGAAGATAAAGTTGTTGGTAAGAATGACTTGACTAGTGATCCCATAGAAGAAAAAGATGAAGAAGTAGCTCTAGAGAAGATAAATGTAGCTACTCATTGGGATATGACTCTCATTGACTCAAGAGACCAATGTGGAGGTCTAAATGAGGGAAATGACTCCATTAGTGAGAATGAGAGTGGAGGAGATAACTTAAGTGAAGATGACTCCTCATCTAACTCTACAAATGGAGGTGTAGAGAAAATGGATGTAAATGACTTTATAGTCAAGTGTGAAAGTTCATTGGAGAAGAAAAATATAAAGTTGAAGATTTTAGAGGATGAAAATCTAGAACTTTCAACACACAATGACCACTTAAGTAAACAAGTGGAGGCATCCAAGAAGATTGAAGACAAGCTAAGGGATGAGCTAGCTATGTCTAAGAGGAATGAAGAAGGGTTGAAGAGAGAGCTTGTTGAAGCCATAGAGTCATTGTCTAAGATGACTACAAGCACCAAGAAACTTGACCACATTCTTGGTAGTGGAAAGAACCCTTGTGACAAGAGAGGTATTGGGTATGAAGTAAGCAAGGAGATCACTACTCCAACCAAGACCATCTTTGTCAAGAGTTTGGGCAAGATAGAAGCCTCACCGGTGCACACTCCTAGGAAGAAAATTGATCTAGGACAATGTTCAAGAAGTGCACAAGTGAAGGTAGCTCCAAAGAGACAACCTCAAGCTCAAAAGGTTCCTCAACCTAACTTCCCTCAAGCTCATATTCATCAAGGGAAGAGGCCAATCATGCAAAATGAAACAAGGAAGCAAGCTAGACCGGTTCAACAACAAAGAAGATTTGAACCCGCTCAACCACAAAGTCATAGGATGGCTCATATGCATGCACAAGGACATGGTATGAATTCTAAATTTATCCCTACATGTCACTTTTGTGGTATTAATGGTCACATTAGACCAAATTGCTTTCATTTTATTAAATTATGTAGAATCAAAAGCATGATTGAAAAGAGAATGATAAGAGCTAGAATGCATGCTAATAGGAAGGAAAACATTCATATTCATGATCCTATTAATTCTAGTACTCTTGAACCATTGTCCACTAGGAAGAAAAATGTCATATCTATGTGGATAAGGAAAAATGAACCCGCTTGCTATGAGACTAACAAGTCTCAAATAGATTCAACCAAGTCAAATGGACTTGGGAGGTCCATAGGACCTCATGACCTTCATTGATGAAGGATGATATTGACCCTATATGGGGAACTCAAGCAAAGAGAGCTTATGCATACTTGTTGCATGCAAATATTTGAAAAATCTTATGCTTCTTTGTTAATTGCTTGAGTAAGCTTGGTTGCACATTTGTATATATGTTTTCAATTCAATAAGTGTGAACCATGCTTGTTTACAATCCATGTCATATTTATGTTCAAACATGCATTTTTGGACTAGGAGATTTACATAGGAAGTATGATTTGGATGACCTATAGTTATCTCCATGACATGATGATTCTTAATGACATGCTTAAAAATTCAAAAGCATGAGTTGTTTATAACATGCTAATGTCATATGAAAAGCATGAAATTCAAATGACATGCTCAAATGAAAAAGCATGAATTGATGATTGCAATTTTTAAATGCAAAACTTGTGTGAAAAAACTTATGAGGCTCTAAATGAATAAAGGATCTTGTATCCGTTCAAAGGAATTTATATTCCAAATTGTCTCTCTTTCTTTATTTCTTGAACATGTCTATTATCATACGGGTTTCATTCCCGGAAAAATCAAATAGGGTGCAAAGTTGCTCATGACATGTTTGACTTATAAAGATGGATATAGTTGCTCATACATTAAAATTAATGAAAACTCTATATCTTTGCTTATCTCATGACATTGATGAAATTGGTTTGAATTCTTTTTAGAAACCTTTGTCATTTGTTTTGCCAAATACCATTGTATTTTGGACTTGAATGCTACATGTCTTGTATGCAAAGCATGCTTTGTTTCACACATTTATTTCAAAAATAAATCTCCTTGTTTCTCTCCATTTGATAGAGTTGCATAAAGTGCATTTTGTGATTATGCAAATGACTTGAATGCTATCATCTCTCTTTGCTAAGTGACCCGGTTGGGGACTACTCCTTTGCCTATATCATGACAAAAAGGGGGAGTAGAATGGTGGTAAGGGGGGGTTGCAATTATGCATGTTGGGGAGACAATACATTGAGGGGGAGTAACCCTTTGAGGGGGAGCATTGCATTCATCATACATTGCATGATGTTGTGTTTAATTTCTTAGAAATGCAAATGCTTGTTTATGTCCTCACTTGATTCATCTCACTTTTACTTGAATTGGAAAGTATAGAAACTTTGCTTTCAGGGATTGATTGTTCTACTTGAGATTGAAGACTTCAAGTTTATTTTTATATATCTCTTTGTAAAGTAGAAAATCTTAGTAGACCCGTAGTTTCTATTATAATGTGAGGAATCAATGTGAGTGGTGGTTTTGTCACGAAATAGCCAAAGGGGGAGATTGTAAGGATTCCCATATCTTGATTGGCTTATTTCGTGGACAAACCACATGTTGGGGTTGTGAATGTAAGGGTAGTCTAAATGTTTAAGGTTGAAGCTCGAAGGCCCTTTCAAGACCTCAAGGGACAAGCACGCCAAAGGTATAAATTCTTGTGCTTGATTTTTTCTTTGAAGAGATTTAGTAAGCACACACACACTTAGCATACTTGCATTTGTGTGCATACTCTTCACATGTCACTTTACACACTAGCACTTTGGTTGATATATCTTGTCGTGTGTATATGTGCTTTATAATTCGTTTCCCGACATTGTTCGGAAACGTCCGCGCTTGCACTAATGAGTGCTTGGTTTCGCGCGAAGACCGCCTATGGAGAATGCCCTTGGCGTCTCCTTGGTTTTCACCATTGTTGGTGATCGGCGGTTATTATCGGCGGCCTGGCCGCCGAATGAAACCGCCGTTTGCTTCCAGTAGTTTATGGAGCGATTCTGCGGTTCTGATCGGCGGTCACGACCGCCGTTCGAAACAGTCGTTCAAGACCTGATTGATTTTATCTCTCGGTCTAATTCGGCGGTTGGATCGGCGGTCACGAAACCGCCGAATGAAACCTCCGTTGATGCTCTGTTCTTCACGAGCTCAATTCGGCGGTCGTTATCGGTGGCCTGGCCGCCGATTGAAACCGCCGAATGGTGCGTTTCAGGGGCAAAATTGTCTTTTCACATGCCCAATTCTTGATGTCTATAAATATCTTATTTTCTCATTCTCTGATCAAGCTTCTTGAGTTATTAGAACCCTAAACTTTCAAGAGAGATTTTTGAGAAAAAATCAAATCAAGAACTCACCTTTAAACACTCAAATCAAATCCTTTTTGCATCAAATTTCATATTGCATCCTCTATGTCTACATAGAAAGCATCTATGATTGGATTGGCATCATCACAATATGTTTGGTAAGATTTTGATTAGTTTCATCTTATTTTAGTATTTTTACTATCAAGCATATTCTCTTTTAATTTACTTGTATGTTGTTGATCATATGATAAATACAAGAATAGAGAATTAATTGTGATGAATTAATTGAGTGTTGTTTTTGTGATAGCTAATTAGGTTTTTGCTTAATCTTGATTAGCTAAGCTATTTGACATGTCATTTAGCAATTGATATCTAGGGTTGATTAAATTGATTATATCATCATTCTAGATAAGCATCTAAGGTTACCTAGCCTTGTTTGTTATTTGAATATTCATACATATTCACATAGGTTGCATAATCTCTTCTTAGAGAATTAAGTCTTGAGGCTAAGGTTGCTTAGGCCTCAAGCAATTGGACTAGAGCCACTTTTAAAGGCCCGAGTGGTAGAAGTGGGGGGTTATTGACCGGAGTGTTAGACGAGGTCTACATAGGTTGTAAACTCCATTTCGATTAGTGGATTTCGAGGTCCGAGTGTGGCGCACTAAACAGCCCGTGGTTTTTCCCAGTGGTTGGGTTTCCACGTATACATCAAGTGTTATTTAAATTCCGCACTATATTACACTTGCTTGTATTTTTGACTAGTAGGGGCATTTTCGTAAAATTGACTTGCATGCGAAAATTGCGTAATAATAGTTAAAATCTATTCACCCCCCCTCTAGCTTTATATAGAACACGCCTCTAATTTGTTTCAGGTTATTTGTGATCAATTGGTTTGTATTGCTGTGGAGGAAGGAGAGGTTGGCCTTGATTCTTTGAGGGTAGTATTTCTTCCTTTTTGTTCATTAATATGCTATATTCAATGATCATGTGTAACTAAACACTTTGTTGGGGAATTTATGAAAGTATTGATGTAATCACTTGTTACCACTTTATCTTATATGAATCATTTGTGTTTGTATGCTTGAATTGATGAAATCATATCATATATCTCATAATCTTAGAAGCATGGAGTTGGTCATTGTAAAGTAATGAAATACTAAGTTCATAATGTTTGAATTAAGTATGGTTAGTAAAAACTCCTAGATTAGAATGTGTTTGTTCATACAAAATCTTAAGAATACATTCTATCAATTTATTTTCACAACTTACATTCCTCGATGATTAATATGAACCTCAGATGAGATATTAAGTGGATGGTTGAGTGTACCAATTGTATAAATGGAACTACACGAGTGACTTGATCTTTGTTGCATAAAAGTGGTTATTTGTGGTACATTATTACTGATTTCATACATTCCCTAGCATCTTAGCTTATCAATTATAATCGTTTATCATCACATTAGTTTAATTCCTTAAAACGCTAACTAATTCTAGCATTTACCAGTTACTAGATTTCCCTGTGGACCGATACCCTTACTTTGTACACTTTACTAGCATAACGACTTGTACAATTGCAAAGGGTGAAATACTCGCGCGTCCGTTTAATATAACCGAGGTAGAATAGGTTAATTTATAGTGACATTTGTAGAACCGATTCGGGCGTGTCAAGGACCAGTAAGCACGACTGAGGAAAGGCAGCAGCCGACGGTCGAGATCACCTGCTAGCCACGCAACATCAACGGCTGGATGACCTTCCATCTCAGCCCTTATTGAAGGTCAACTATCCCTTACATGCAAGAGGATGCTGGTTTCCTCAGTAAAATACTTGCAGAAACGCAACAAGCATGAAGAAGGAAATGGTGGAAGAAAGCGCCTGACAGGGTGCAGTGGGACAGACGCTGACACTGTCCCCTGCCAGGCCAGAACCTTGATCATGACTTCCCACCGCCACGCAGGCCCCTTGCGACCAATCAAAACTCGTGGAAAGGCCACCTTTTCACCACCTCAGCCCTACAGAAGCTCTGATATGGACCTAAGGCCTAGGTGGAGCGATCGGAACCCTCCAAGGCGTGTTTTGACCCCGATCCTGCCCTAAATCAGTGGCTGGGATCCGTCCAGCCAATTCCGCCCTGGGAACTAGAGCCCCCAACTACCAAAATTGATGCTCCCGCCAAGGCAAAGCCAGGAGGGCGCAATCCTGATCCTTGATTCCTTGTGACCACCGTTGTGAATAGGAGGGAACGGTGGAGATTTAATCGGGGATTCCCGCCTAAACAGATGACCTCCACCTACCCCCCTACCAGAGACACTATAAATACCCCTACATCCCACAGAGGAAGGGGTTGGGCCCTTGAAAACCAAAACATCCTACTTGGCTCAGTCGAAGCTCATATGTGTGTGTGTTCTACTTGGCTACTACCCCGCCTAGTCGAAGCTCCTATGTGTGTGTGTTCTACTTGGCTACTACCCCGCCTAGTCGAAGCTCCTATGTGTATGTGTTCTACTCGGCTATTACCTCGCCTAATCGAAGCTCCTATATGTGTGTGTGTTCTACTTGGCTACTACCCCGCCTAGTCAAAGCTCTTATGTGTGTGTTCTACTTGGCTACTATCTCGCCTAGACAAGGCTCCCATGTGCAACCTATCGAGTCATTTCCCCACCTAGGTTGAACTCTTACCTGTTGTATTCCCATCCCGCTAGTAAGCCTTTTGTAATAGCCGAATGTTGTATGTGAATTGACGTGTGATATACTCTATTATTAAGCAATAAAAGGCCCATCTTTATACCCCTCCAAAGATATACCAATCGCACCACACATAATAGCACGCTACCTCAACCTCTGTTCCACCGTGTAGGACCGGTCCTGCTGCATAGTACCGGTCCCTGGTAGCCGGACCCAGGTGTCCCCTCAACCCCCCTGCATCGGGAAGAGGGGGATCCATCCTAACAGATTCGGTCCAGCTGCGGTGCACCCCGTACACCGTGGTGCAGGTTATCCCGAGAAAACCCCGACGGGTTTTTCAGGATAACATATTCTAAGAGCATACAAATAATATAAGAGATATCAATGATAAATAAAACACTAATTATATATGATAATAGTGAAGAACTTACCAAAGAAAGTGTGTTGACCAAAACCCATACAAGCAAGCATCCTAACTATGCTAGAAAATGCTTAGATGATAATTTTATGCAAATGCGAATGGTTTTTGAGTGTTAAAAATGTGTTCTTGATTTGATTTTCTCTCAAATGTCTATCTTTGAAGTTTAGAGTTCTTAGAGTTGAAGAACATTAATTCAGAAAATGAAAAAGTGTGATATTTATAGACATCAAGAACAGGGCATGTGAAAAGACAAGTTTGCCCCTTAAATGCACCGATCGATGGTTTCAATTGGCGGCCAGGCCGCCGATTATAACCGCCAAATTCAACCAGAGAAGAACAGGGGAACAACGGCGATTTCATTCGGCGGTTTCGTAACCGTCGATCCAACCACCTAATCAAATCGAGAGATTAAATCAATCAGGTATGAACGGCGGATTCGAACGGCGGATTCGAACGGCGGTTTTGTAACCACCGATCGTAACCGCATAATTGCTCCAGACACTTCTGGATGCAAATGGCGGTTTCATTCGGCGGCCAGGCCGCCGATCATAACCGTCGATCACCAACAAAGGTGAAAACCAAGAAGAAGCCAAGGGCATTCTCCGTAGGCGGTCTTCGCGCAAAACCAAGCACATTCTAGTGCATGCCCGAACGTTTCCGAATACTATCTGGAAATGAATTACAAGACACAAATACACACAACAAGATGCAATATCAAAGAGCAAGTGTGAAATGTGACATGTGAAGAGTATGCACACAAATGCAAGAATACTAAGTGTGTGTGTGCAATCTAAATCTCTTCAAAGAAAACCAAGCACTAGAGATTATACCTTTGGCGTGCTTGTCCCTTGAGGTCTTGAAAGGGCCTTTGAGCTTAAAGTTCAATCATCTAAACTACCCTTACACAATAAATCCCAACACGTGGTTTGTCCACGAAATAAGCCAATCAAAGAATGGGAATCCTTACAATTACGACCGGTGGAATTTACAAAAGAGTTGTATCTTTTTTTTTTTTTTGTTGAAGGAGTTACATCCTTCGGCTACTGAACCTTCGTTCAAGAATACACAACTCCATTATAAGTCCACCTGTGTACACACACAAAGAGCCAAAAGTCACACCAGAAGAAAGTTTCTACAAACACCAAGTTTGGGAACACAAAATGAGTCTACTTTTCATTTGAATTGCAATAATGTTTGTTGGTAAATTTTGTAAAATCTGTAATTGAATTGCCTGAAGTTGAACAAAGTGTAAAGAACAATTCAAAAACATTCATCAGCCTCCAATAGAAACCTGGTGGTCTGCTCCATTGTCGTCAAACTATTTAAGAGCTTGTATTGCCCCTCTTCCATACTCTAGCTCAACAACTTTGCAACTTTGACTTCAAAATCAGCTCCCTACACAGCCTCAAAATTTCAGTTAAAATGTTTAGACCTTAACCATTGTAAAAATGTTGGTAATGATCAACTAAACCAATATACTAAAACAAAATCAATATACTGAAAATCAACTTTAAATAAAGTTCAATAGACTAAAGAAAATCATTGTATAACTACATTGAAATTTCAATGTTTAAGAAATCTCAGTTCTAACTAAAATTAATTGGCAGTTCATCATAGATCCCATCACTGAAAATGAAAACAAAAGTAAGCCTACCTCAAGCAGAGTATTGACAAGAATTGAAGAAAGGATGTAACAAAATAAATCCAATAAAGATAAATTTATAAAAATTCTATTTACTCTCCAAATTTTTCCATCAGTGAATTTGGTGGCAGGATAAATTCCAACAGTAAATCACTACAAAACCAAACTACCATCACATTAGTATTACCATTTCCTTAGTTATAAGGTGCTAATACAATCATTTACCAAAAAGTTCCGCCACCACTGATTGTGCAGTGTATGAAGGAGCGATGTTTGATTTTTTTTTTTTAAAGAAATCCATCGCTTCCAATTTTTTCTTCCAACTTGCTCTTGTATTTTCTCACCAAACAAACAAAACAATCACATTAAATCACTGATCTAATGATCCTCATTACAAATATAAACTTTTGAAAAAAGTATAGAAATCAAAGCAAACCCAGAAAACACAAATACAAAATCAAACCAAAAACAAAAAACCAAACCAAACCTAGAAAAACAAAGTCAGAATACCATATTGTTAACCGCCTAAAATGGCGGGGATCAAAAAAGAATTTTCCATTAGCTTTGAGAAGAAAGCCGGGATGCAAAGTAGCAGCGGGAAAGATATCCGGGTACCCCGTCTGCTAGCTGACGGGCTAGAGTGAGAGCCTCTACCCACCCCGGTCATGTCCAAAATCTCTGGAACCAAGAAAGCATTAGAAAGCCGTAAAGAGAGGGGCTCTAGAGACACAACCGTCACAAGATCGTGGCACCCAATTACCCCGAGTACCCCGATACCCGAGTATCTTGGTACCTTGATACTTGGCACCCCGATATCTACAAACATCGTTTTAAGAGGAGCGAGAGGGACGCGGGGTACCTGGAGTACCCCGACCAGCAAAACTCGTGACATACACATAGTAAGATAAACACCTGGATCCCAGTATACCGGCCCCGCTGAAGCAGGGGGCGAGCACCCCAAAGAGCAGACCACATGTAAAGGCAAACATTAAACGTCACCGTTCAAGATAAAAACTCAAGTTACAACGCGGCATACATTCCCGCCATAAAGAATCCTATTTCGAATAGGGGTCAACTTATTTGGAACCGAGAAAGAAGGAATCGCCTAATCTTTCGGGATCAATATCCTGACGAATTCATTAGACTCCAAAGGAAGGCCCGTGCATCACTGAAACCCTAGACCGAACTTCTAGGAGTATTCAGCAAGAAAGCGGGCCTATATAATGATCATATGTTCACAGGAAAAGGGACAGGACCTCACTTTTTTTCTACTTATCGACATGCACGAAAAGCTTTATCTCCATGGTCCACTAAGTTGTTTTATTTTCTCCCATACTGTAATCTCGATAGTTCAAGCATTGAGTTGTAAAAATCTTATTAAAGTCATTTATACATACATAAACAGTTTTATGCTTTCATACTTTCACCATATCAGAAAAATTATCCCTCCTACTACTTGCACCCATTATTCTTAGTAGATTCATAAGATCTAGCGGGGTATCGGGATACTGCACATCTCGCTAGCCTAGATCGATATAGATCCGGGCCCTTCATGTATCGTTAATTTGAAATTGCACCCCGGTGATAATTTTAGGTTAACACATATCAAACCTAGAAAAGAAAAGAAAAGAAAACCAAACCAAACCAAATTCAAAAAGAAAAAAAAAATCTACACAGTTACAGACATCATAAAGCAAACCCAGAAAAAAAATTACACAATTACAAACAATACAAAGCAAACCTACAAAAAAAAATATTACAAATCAAACCCAGAAAAAAGAAATCATTAGCTTTGAACTCCTAAATTCCAGAATGATGAACTCCAAAAAGCAATTTCATTAAACGTTTCTAAAAAAATACAAAACCTCAAATTCCGCCGGCGGTGGCTTTTCCTACGAGAGTTGGAAGTTCTCCTCCAGTCAAAGGAGATCGTCGTTATCAGCATGGAACTCATCCGCCACTAGAGGAGATCGATGTTGATCTCCTTTGATTGGAGTAGATCTTACTCCTCCTAGTTGGATCTCCACGTCCATCTCCTCCAACTGGTTGTGGAGATCTGACATGTACGACCAGCAACGGAGGCGGTGGAGACATACCTTTAGAAATCGAGTTTGAGGTTCAAATAATTCCAACTTCAAGACCCAATCCAGCGCAAACCTTCGAAGGTTGGGATTTGAGTGCACTAATAAGGTTTTGATATTTGTCTGAATGGATGAGGTAGAAAGGAGTGAGAGATTGAATGAGAAAGAAGAGGGTGAGTCGGTGAGAGTGAATAGAGAGGTTCTTTCAAGGAACCAGTGTAACCAGTTGCTTTGTTAATCATTTATTTTAATTGTTTATATTTTTTCCACCGTTGGATTGACATTTTTCTCAATCCAATGGTTGTGTTTAATTTTCAAAAGGCTTGGAATCATACCTAGGACTTTTCCTGCGTATAGTAGCCAGTCCCAGTTTCACAAGTATATGTAGGGAGTTTTAGGAGTAGTAATCCAGACTGACCAGATAGCATATGTATTGTCTAGTCTTAACAGGTCCTGATAGCCCTATTGTAAATGTAATACTTTAATAATAAATAAATGAAACTACTACATTTTGACATTTATAACTATCCCTGCATTGTATTTTGAGTTTTTAATATCTATTAGTTTTCATTGCACCAAATTTGTTGACTTTTGAGATAAAAATACCATGGGTTCTCTTCTCATGCAAAAACCCACAAAACTAAGGTTGACATATTATTAAAGGCCCCACGGGTTTAATATATTAGTTATTTTGTACCATCTAGTTTTAGTAATGAACATTTTGCATCAATTATAGTTAGAAATAATTGCCATTTTCCACCTTCATGTTAATGTTCGTTAAAAAATTAGAATATTATGTTAGGTTAATAAATATATAACGGTAAATGAATGAGTGAAGTTAATCAATATTATTAAATTTAATAATAAAAAAGTAACAAATTAAATAACTCTCCATCTCTAATTACATTAAACTTTAAGGATAGTGGTGTATTTACCCTTGAATGAATGCATAAGAATTGATTTTTTTATTTGTTTATGTTAGTATATTTGGGTATGGGTTGGAAACCCATTGTACACACAAGTGGGCCAAGACAAGCAATACATGGAGAGCCCAAAGTCCATGCAGTTTTATGTGCAGTTTATGCATCAGTTAAAAGAAACTGATACACACAACAAAAAGACATGCAATAACGTGCAAGTGTGTGTTACTGTGAAGTGCATGTGAACAAGATGCATGAGAAGTATGCAATTCAAGGCGTGAGTGTGTGCAATGCAAGACATAGAGTATTGCATGTGTACAAGTGTTTGTGAGAAACACAAAACATAGAGAAACACAAGAGATAGATGTCGAAAAAATCTGTAGAATTTTCTCCCATCTTCAATCAGAGTGTGGGTATTTGTTTTGTGATCAGAGGGGACTTTCCGATTTCGTGATTGTCCTCCGACCGGTGATACAGTCTCAGGTGTTCGATTCGCTTCCGCTGTAGAGTTTGGGTTTCTGTGTGGTGAACAGTAATGATCCGAATTTCGTTTTGTTTATTTGATTGTATCGAATAATCTTCATTGGTATCAAAGCCTGGTTTGGGATTGTATTCTGGTAGAAGAATGCCATGTTAGGATGTTTGTTTATTTTTTTGTCTGTAGAACAATAAATGAACACTAATGGCATCACACACATGCAAGTGTTTAATTTTGTTTTTCTGGAATGTATGTATGCGTATACATGTTATATGATGTTCTGGAAATGCATGTTATGTATAAACTTCAAATTTGGAGAATTTTGAAGAATTGAAGTTATGAAACCCGTAATTGCTATAGGGTTTAAAACTCATTGTCATTTTTTTTATTTCTCTGCGATCATGGTACCATTAGAAAAAGTCTTCCGAGAGCTTTCCAACGATAGGTCATTTGCATAATTTGGATTTGTATCGAGGGAGAAAAACGATTTCTAATATTTTCTATCAAAATCAAAATCAAAATCTGGAAAAAAAAATTTGAGTTTGAATATGGGTGAAGAACATGAAGAACATGTTCAACTCACCAACGAGCGGAGAGTGCGTTTCACCCCTGTTGATGGTGATTTTTCGTAGTCACTCAACAAACGATTTGATATCAGTTTTACGAACAAGAATGATTGAAATTAACACAACAAAGTATTAGCAATGATGAACAAAAATACGTGGTAAAACTCCGATGGTCGGAGAAACATCCACGGGTTGTTGCCTAAGCAACGAAGACAAATTCACTATGAAAACTGTTAATTGAATACACACTCTGATCTCTCCTCTCAATTCTCATGTCCCCTTTATTTGTGTTTTACAGGGGTATTTATAAATAGTTGTTTAGGGTTTGTGGGTGTTGACGGTGAAATTTGGATTGCCACGCACTCAACAGTTATATTAATTTAGTTTAAAACGAGAAGATCAAGAATGCATGCAAGAGACAGTTTTTACGTGGAAAACCCTTGAATGGAAAAAAACCACGGCGCCCGAGAGGGCAGAAATATAATACTCGATTCTATTGCTTTGTTACACACTCAATTCTCTCATACAATTGCTCTTTTCTCTCTAGGTTTCTGAACCTCCTTCTCATGAGATAGATGGTTCTATTTATATACGTTAATTAGGGTTTCCCCTTGTTTTTAGCCGTGTTGGTGGTAGGATTCCCCCTCTGATTCGTACTAGGATTCTCATGTTCTCACGGATCCGGACATGCTTTATCTTCTTTCCTTTTTGCGATCCCTTGTTGTCATGGGTCTTCTAGAGGCTAGGGTTTTATTTTTGTGTTTCTACCGAGTTGCTTTAGGCCCAGCATGCTGATGCAGCGAGCACCTTCACTTCTGGGTATTATTCTTTGGCGACCACGTTTCTACCTTTGGCGAGTATATATCCAGCTCTAGCGACCACATCTTTAACTATTGATTTAGGACGTTGATATTCTGACCGGCCACATATTCTCCCTTGACCCGGTCAACGAGTGATGTGGCAACCTTTTCTTCATCATTTATTAATTCCTTTGGTGATGTGTCTGTTTGGCAAATTTATACATACAACAATACCCCCATAAATACTTCGAGTTGGGCGAATGACTTGCTCCTTTTACTTCGCTTGCCTCTGCGAGCAGTATTTATATCTATGCCTTTAAGATTTCGGCGCCTTTTGTAATTAACTCCCTCTTTCTTCTTTTCATCACGCGTTGCATCGATTGGTTGATTCTTCCGGTGTAAGCTTTCAATTTTAACCACACAACTTTCAACGCTTCCACTTACTTGACAGGTGACGGGACATTCTGACTGCTTGGTGATCCCCGAGACGCCACCTGTTGATCGGACTTTTGCAAGTATCAAAATTCCACACTCGGGATACACAAATCGAATGAGATGTATAATGGCAAGTGGAATCGTTCCTCAGGGAAAGGGAGGATATTTGGCTATAACTAATTTATGTACACTAATCTAAACTACGTGCGGAAAAGTAAAATTCATTTTGGTTTTGGAATTTGTCTTAACAATTAAACTAAATGAAATTAATTTATCTAAAAACAAGTAATGTAAAGGAAAGTGTGATATATGATGATAGATATTGGGGGATTGAGTTGACAACTAAAAGATTTCCTAATGTAATGAACTAGTCCAATTAAGCACTTTAATCCAACTCAAGGTTTGTTCTTAAATTGATTTAACTCAATACTATGCAAATTCACACCTTGACTCAAGTAAGCCCTACTATGAGTCTTGGTGGAAATAGATTCAAGCTCTTACCCAAGTGAACCCCACTATGAGTAATTGCCCAAATAATATTCTTAAGAACAAATTAAAGGTCTTGTACCAAATAACACATACATGCATCAATTTTCAATTTCATATATGCTAAAGATTGGAGAGTGAGTTGAAAGCCATTCAAACCCTAAACCACAACCTTCATATGTGAACCATTTTTACCACAAGCTAAATTGAACCCCAATATTAACTTAGTAAAGTAAAAATGGCAACTTCAAAGCAATGAAATGAAAATATACCAAGAGAGGATTTTATAAATACATGACTAATTCAAATACATAGGATCATCACATAAGTTGTCTCATCAATTCCCCAATATAAGGGTTTAGTTACACATAGTGGAAATATAAATAAAGAGAGCAAAGTTGTAGAGAAAACCCATGATGGCCCTCACAAGTCTTCTTGTTCCTTGATGTGCTTGAGATTCCCTTGACCTTGGTGAATCTCCTCTTCTCTCTTCAATAAATTTCCAAGATGAGATGGAAGAATGGTGGAGGATGAATTAATGGTGAGATTTGGGTAATGGAAGGTTAGAGAGAGGTTAGAGAGGTTAGGGTTTTTTGAAAGTGGTGGAGGTGTGTTGTGTGAGAAGGAGAAAAGGGGATATTTATATGTGGCCTCATGAGTTAGTGGTGAAATCCCGGTGCTGCTGACGTGGCGCGTGATCGGCGGCCATAAACGGCGGCCAGGCCGCCGAATTTAAACCGCCAAATTGAAAATGGACCTACTGGAATTGATCGGCGGTTGGAATGGCGGTTGAACTGAGGCCGTCGAATGCACCTGACACTTCTGGAATGAAACGGCGGTTTCAAACGGCGGCCAAACCGCCGAATTGAACCGCCGATTTCCTCTTTTCTTGCCAAATGACCGTTTTGCCCTCAAATTCTCTTCTTTCGCCGCTTTTAGCCCAAAATCACCGAATTTCTTCGTTCTTCAACCCAGAATACAAAAAGTACCTGTACAATCAACATCGAGCCATAAATTTCATGAATTTACTCGAAAGTCAATCAAAAGTATCGGAAATAAGGGGCGAAATTCTATATATGTAATGGCTCGATCAAATACCCCCAAACCTAGCCTTTGCTCGTCCCCGAGCAAATTCAAAAACAAAACTAGGGAAATCCGATAACCCAAAATAACCTAACTAAGAACTAGTACTAAGGCTGCCGATATACACAATCATGAAAACAATCAAAAGGAGTGCGAATACCAAATATGATGAGATACCATGAGAAATGTGCTAAAGTTGAAAGAACACAAAATCAATCCAATAAGTGCAATGCTAGTCATGAATCCCACATTGAATTGTCTTTGCTTTGGCGACCACCCGCACAAGCGTTTTGGCCATATTTCGCCTCGACTCTAGGTCCTTACAAGATTCACTCTTATTTTTCCTCTCAGAACCTAGGTTTACACTCATACAAGCGTATGCGAATGAGTTTATGCAATGGGGACAAATTAAGACGCATACATGTATTTCAAAAATTGAACGCTCTTTTAAGTGAATAAGTCTCATGAAAGGAACCAAAAACCATGAACGCGGTAGAGCATGACAAGAGTTTGCATTCTCAAGTGGGAGACCTACAAGATCAAATTGACTTTCCTACCAATTGATGGGGCTAGGGTGTTATGTGGTGAATGGTGGATACGGGAAAATATGGAAAATTCCGATCAAGCAAACAATTCTAGAGCAATGAGCTAAGTTTGAGCTCAAAACTACAAAAATTCCAACTAAGCTCATTTTGAACAACTTGCAACAACTTTTGTTACTCCATGAGAGTAACACATAATTTAGACACATACAAGGCTCAATTTATTTATTCTTCTTCCTTTTCTTTTTCTTTTTCTCTTTTTTTTTTTTTTTTTTTTTTTTTTTACCAAGAACATACACATTAGAAGAGCTTGAGTACGCAAGATCGGAAAGTTTAGGTATGGCTTGTGTTTGGGTTCAATGGTGTTTGGGAAAATGTTTGGCTTGGTGCTCGGCCACCATTATTAGACCCTTGAGCACAATTGGGTAGGAATTGAGTGAAAGTGTTTTGGTGTTTCCTATAAAAGTCATATCATCCTTTCAAGTAGGCAAACCATAAGAAATTGCAAACTAATGACATGATAACCACAATTGATGAATGTTCTATGGCTAGTGGTGCAAATGATGTGATGAGACTTCAATGATGCACAACAAAATGTGAAATGTGTTTAGGAATACAAAAAGAGAAACATAACCCTCATAGATTAGCTTTTAAGGCACGTGAACTTAGGGTAGTCTCCACTAATAGACCTACACACTCACACAAATGGCCACCTCTACTCAAATCAAGAAAGTATGGGACTAACTCATGACGTGCATGCAATCATAGATTGTCAATGAGCACATGACAAACACTACTACAAAAAATGCAAAAGAAATCGGTTTTTTTATATGGAAGAAATCGGTTTTTGAAATTTTTAAAACCGATCTCTTTTTGAGTGATTTAGAAAAAAAAGCGCAAAAGACATCGGTTTTTAACCGATGTAAAACAAGAGAAAAGAAATCGGTTTTACTTAAAACCGATTTAAAAACCTAGTAGAAAAGAAATCGGTTTTAGTTAAAACCGATTTAAAAAACCTGTAAAACCGATTTAAAAACCTAGGAGAAAAGACATCGGTTTTAGTTAAAACCGATTTAAAAAACCTGATGTAAAATTGATGAATTACAAAAAAAAAAAAATCCCACTGTCGCCGGCCACCGACCAGCCACCACCACCGGCCAACCCCACCTATGATAATAATGACAATTAATTGTCATTATAAGGAATCGAACTCGCAACCTCAAAGTCAAAGTGGTAAACCTTTACCGCCTGACTACAAGATTGAATGTGTTAACAATTGCACAATATATATATATAACCTATATGAATTGTTAGAAAAAAAAAAAAAAAAAAAAAAAAAAACTTGTTTGATAAATTTAAATTTACTCAACTAATCAAAATTCTAATTTCTACTACAAACATACATATATTAAATAAATTTTATTGGTGGGTTTATTTTTCATTTCATTTTTTATTGTGTGGTTTTGTGTTCTGCTAGAGATATTTTTATGCAAACTTTTTCCCTAAAACTGTATCTTTTGGCAACGAAATAATTTTTTTCATCCATGCTAGATTTTTTGATTTTTCGATACGAATCCAACGGTATAAAGAACGTAAAATTATGGGCGGTATTTTGAAAGTTATGATCAATTATTCAGTCAAAGGTCAGAAGCAATTGAAGATATTTTTGTGCAAACTTTTTTCTTAAAACTGTATCTTTTGGCAACAAAATAATTTTTTTTGTCCATGGTAGATTCTTTGATTTTTTGATACGAATCCAACGGTATAAAGAACGTAAAATTCCGGGTGGTATTTTGAAAGTTATGATCAATTATTCATGAGTACTCAAAGGTCGATCGATTGGAGATATTTTTGTGTAAAACTTTTCCTTAAGAAATAATTTTTTTTTTCCATGATGGATTCTTCAATTTTTCGATATGAATCCAACGGTATAAAGAACGTAAAATTCCGGGTGGTATTTTGAAAGTTATGATCAATTTTTCAGTCAAAGGTCAGAATTGGAGATATTTTTGTGCAAACTCTTTCCTTAAAACTGTATCTTTTGGCAAGGAAATAAATTTTTTTGTCCATGTTGGATTCTTCAATTTTTTGATACGAATCCAACGGTTTAAAGAACGTTAAATTCCGGGCGGTATTTTGAAAGTTATGATCAATTATTCATGAGTACTCAAAGGTCAAGCGATTAGAGATACTTTTGTGTAAACTTTTTCCTTAAAACTGTATCTTTTGGCAAGGAAATAAATTTTTTTTTCCATGGTAGATTCTTCAATATTTCGATAGGAATCCAACGGTATAAAGAACGTAAAATTCCGGTTGGTATTTTGAAAGTTATGATCAATTTTTCAGTCAAAGGTCAGAATTGAAGCGATTGGAGATATTTTTGTGTAAACTCTTTCCTTAAAACTGTATCTTTTGGCAAGGAAATAAATTTTTTTGTCCATTTTCAGTTCTTCAACTTTTCAATACGAATCCAACGGTATAAAGAACGTAAAATTCCGGGCGGTATTTTGAAAGTTATGATCAATTATTCATGAGTACTCAAAGGTCAAGCGATATGATTGGAGATATTTTTGTGTAAACCTTTTCCTTAAAACTGTATCTTTTGGCAAGGAAATACTTTTTTTTTTCCATGGTAGATTCTTCAATTTTTTGATACGAATCCAACGGTATAAAGAACGTAAAATTCCGGTTGGTATTTTGAAAGTTAGGATCAATTTTTCAGTCAAAGGTCAGAATTGAAGCGATTGGAGATATTTTTGTAAAAATTCTTTCCTTAAAACTGTATCTTTTGGCAAGGAAATAAATTTTTTTGTCCATGTTGGGTTCTTTAATTTTTCGATACGAATCCAACGGTATAAAGAACATAAAATTCCGGTTGGTATTTTAAAAGTTATGATCAATTTTTCAGTCAAAGGTCAGAATTGAAGCGATTGGAGATATTTTTGTGAAAACTCTTTCCTTAAAACTGTATCTTTTGGCAACGAAATAAATTTTTTTGTCCATGTTGGGTTCTTCAATTTTTCGATACGAATCCAACGGTATAAAGAACGTAAAATTCCGGGTGGTATTTTGAAAGTTATGATCAATTATTCAGTCAAAGGTCAGAAGCGATTCGTGAATCCGCGAGTGAGCTGTTTTCATCGCTCATTTTCTCACTTTTCCAAATCGATTTTTGGAATATTTTCTGATTTAAAAGTGTTTGTTTGCATGTCTACTTTCTTGTGTCAAAAGTTGAGCAAATAACGTTGAGTATTTTTAGAGATGTGCCCTTGAATGTGGACATAGGTCAGATTTGCATTGCAGAATTTTGCTTTTGAATCTACATCGGTTTTTATAAAAACCGATGTCTACACGCTTGCTTTTAATATCGGTTTTTATAAAAACCGTTGTCTTTTCAACGCAAAATTTAAGACATCGGTTTTTATAAAAACCGATGTCTAAACGTTTTTTTTTTTAATATCGGTTTTCGTAAAAACCGATGTCTTTTGAAATTGTAATTTTTAAGACATCGGTTTTTATAAAAACTGATTTCTAAAAGCTTTTTCAAAATCGGTTACCAAAAACCGATTTCTTTTAGTGATTTCTAGTGATGTCTTTAAGCATTTTTGTAGTAGTGAAAGGTATCAAACCAAGCAAAATATGCTCATTCATGGCCTATATCGCACAAGCTTGGCAAAAATTTTGTTCCAAAAAATTTTATTTTTACAAAAGAAATAAAGTCAAGTAAAGTTAAGTCATTCACATCCACACCCCCAAACCTAAATCCAACATTGTCCCCAATGTTGACAATGAGGACCCGGCAAGGAAGGCGCCCAAAAAATTCTATGAACAAAAAGTCATGCATAAAACCATGTGCAAAATATCCAATGAAGCACAATAAAATTCCCAAAAGTAGATAAGAAACATGTATAAGCAACTAAAACTAAATCTGAAAAGTAAAAGTAAAAGTAAAACTAAAACTAAAATCCGACTAAAAGTAAAGTGCTAAAATGCCCAAAAGTAAGTGCGAAACTAAAACTGAAAGTGAACTAAAACAGATGACAAATCTCTATGTGCATCCTCGTCGTGCTCTGCATGTACCTGCTCATCCTCCTGCTGGTGCTGCTCCTAGGGCTCTGAGCTGGGGCCTGCTCCACCACTACGCTCTGAAGCTGTGACTGTGCTCTCCCTCAGGACCTTGATCAGCTCATCTATCTGTTCCTGTTGATCTTTTTCCTGTTGAATTATGGTTGAAGCCCATGAGGGCGTCTGCTGTGAATACTCTGTCGCCCATGCCTCAAACCATGCCGGTCTCTGCTCTGAAGGTGCATCTGTGGCAGCTGGAACTGCTCCAGGATCCTCCTCATCATTGCTGCCCTCATCTCCTCCTTGCTGCTGCAGCAACCTCTGTCTCTTCCTCGATCCCAAGGGTAGGAGGCGCTCCACATCCTGAGGCTCTGTCAAGTCGTGAAAGGTTCTGGAGTTGCAGGGATCCCCCATAGTGAGCAAGTCATCTCCACGTCGCTCTGGAACACCTGCATCCCTGCATAAATCAGCAATCAAGCATGGAAAAGGGATGACCGACTTTTCCATCTTTCCAGCTCTGCATATGGCCATGCGAATCAGCCGCCCCACGTCTATCTGCAACTGGTTCTTAATGCAATACAAAATCTGAGCGATATCCAGAACAATTTTTGTCCTCTGCTGTGTCGGCTTCAGAGAGTGGGACACAAAAACAGACCAAAAGGCTATGTCTCTCTGTAGTTCGGACTGACGAAGATGATGGTCTGCATCCCACAAATCACTATCATTCATTTCTCTCCTGAGAGACGCAGCAAGTGTGGAATCATATAACCGGAAAGTGCCTTCCCTCGGGAGCCCATTCGGAAGGTCATCATGCGAAGTGGTCCCATAATAGTCATTTATGTCCTCGGGGCGAATGAACGCATCTACATCTCGAACCCTCACGGACTTCCCCTCCAGGAATTCATCAGGGATCATTGAGGCATAAAACTCCCGAACAATGCTCACATTGGCCCTGTTGCGGGGTTTAGTGACAAATTGGCGCCACCCCATTCTTTCCACTTGACGCACGATATCGGTTCCGCCTACGTCATCCAAATCTATGGACCTGTCATGGTGTACAGTTCTGGTGAAAATGTTGCTGAGGCGACCCGCATATAATGCATTGCGAAGGCTATGCTCGTCAATCCTTCGGGTACGGGAGCCAGAAGCCTTGCCCTTTCCCTTACTCTTTTTCGGTGCCATTCTGCACATCACGAACAAAAAAACAAGGCACATAGTATCCAGCCACAACATGCTACATTTTTTATGAGAACATCAACATAGGCACAATACAATATCAACATGATAACTAATCAATCATTTGTCATCAAAAATCAAATTTATGCCCACATTTAGTTACAACAATAATCTTTAACAAAGCAAGCATGTTAAACCCATAAGAATATGGCAATATAAGGTATTTTCAACACACCAAGCCACAATGTCATCTCTATCGATTGATTTACATTCACAAAATAGAGCATATCCATCCACATTCGCACTACAACAAAAATTGACAATTTAGGGCACATGCAAACATCAATCAACATCCTAGGAGCATTTTATTTCTAACACAAACAAAACCCAAGCATGCATTATCATCAATTCGGCCTCTAATCACAAAATCCCCAAATTTTTTGAACTAAACCTAACCCTAGCACTATCATGCGAAATTTCGGTCAATAGAGAGGTAGGAGAAGTTAAATTCATGCAAAAACAAGTTAGATGGGAGAATAACATACCTTGAAGCCTTGAGAGGGAAGAGAAGGAGAAGAATGCACCTTGGGAGGATTTTGGAGAGTTTTGAGTGAGAAAATTGTGTGGGGCTCGTGAAAGAGACAATCCTCTTAAGACCTGATATCGCGCATTCTACGGTCATATTCGGCGACCAGACCGCCGAATGTGACCGCATAATTCCAATTTTAGCCCAAAACACTGCCGTTTCGATAAGTGCTCCCATTCGGTGGCCGATGCATTCTACGGCCAGGCCACCGATTCAAAACCGCCGTTTTGTGATTTGGAGACCTGATTCAATCAGCGGTCGATTTATGGCTGCCGTTCTGACCGCCGTTTTGTTGGCAGAACTTCTGTTTTTCATCGGCGGTTTAATTAGGCGGCCAGGCCACCGAATTTGACCGCCGATTTCTAAAAATTTGGCAATCTTATTCTGCATCCTTGCATATCAACTGCACACTTACACAAAACTCATCAAACCAAAAGAAACCCCCCAAACCTGTCTTGGACAAGGTTTCCAACTCATTGGTTCAATAAGTTTTCATGAACCAATATCCAATACAAATTAGGGGATAATTTCACAAAATCCTTAAACTTAACAATTAACAAAACAAAATGTACAAAATGAAATCTATCTAAGTGGGATTCTTTTTTTTTTTTTTCCTAAACTCATCTAGAGGTTTTGTTCAAGGATCACCCGCATCCTTTCGAACCCAGACTTGTTTCACTACCCTCACTCTCCTCCAAGTCAAGTTATTATGCCTTGTGCAACTCTTGAAGTATTCATCACATTGAGACCTTTTGTGTCCACTTCTAGAGCAAAAATAGCAAGTTGGTGAAGGGATAGAAAATTTACCTCTAAGGTGAGTGTTTCTTGATACAAGGGATTGCCTATTGCTTCCTTCCCGGCTCTCCCTCTTCCTTGTTGGCGCATACCTTGAAGGCATTTTTGATTGTGATTGATTCTTCCCTTTGGGTACATTTTTCTTTGTTGATGTTGCAAGAGGGTTCCCACACCCATGGGTGTTGTTGAGCAAGGTTGGTTTGTTGGTTAAGGCTTTGATTGCTTGTTCGGATTTGTCAAGCTTCACAAGATAATCACATTCTTTTATCCTCATAATTTTCAGAGCATTGTCTTTGCCTTCCAACTCATTCTTCATGACCCGTATTTTTCTCTCAAAATCTTCCCTCATTGCTTCCTTTTCTTGCACAGTTTCAATCACCTTTTTCTAAAGCAAAATCTTCTCTTCTTTAAGCAAATCCCTCTCTAACATCAACTCCCTCTTTTGACTCCTCAATTCATCAACTTCCTTGGGGGCTTCTTTAACATGGACCTCCTTTTCTTCATCCAAGATTGCAAGGAGCTCATCCAAATAATCGTTTGGGGAATTCGGAAGCTTCCCCGATTCAATCACATCTACCGTAAAGCAATCAACCGCACCAAGAAGTTCTGAAGAGTTGAAAATGTTGATGTTGATGACTTCCCCAAGCACCTTCATGGACAATCTTCCATTTTTCACATCGATGACCGCTTCAGTAGTAGCCATAAAAGGTCTTCCAAGCAAAATTGGCAGTTCATTGTCTCTCTTATTCTCACCATCCATTTCTAACACAACAAAATCTGCTGAGACACTCAATTTACCAACCTTAATTATCACATCTTCCACAATTCCCTTTGGATGCCTAACCGATTGGTCCACCAAGACTAATGACACTGAACTTGGTTTGAGGTTTTGGAGCTCAAGGTGTTTATACACTGCATAAGGCATAACATTAATACCGGCTCCAAGATCAAACATTGCCTTTTGGTCTTCCCTTCCACCTATTGACACATTGATAACAAAGTTTCCATGGTCTTTGAGTTTATGAGGTAGGGTCATGTGAGAGGTATTTGGAGTGGAAAGTACAGTGATGGACTTAGCTTGTTCGGGTTGGCTAGGGAATTTCCCCGTTTCTTGTTTATTCAAAGCCTCGGCAATTTGACCAAGTTGGGTTTCCAAGTTCTTCATTGATGCGCCCATATTGGTAACTACGGCTTCGAGAGAACTCAACCGTTGCCCATCCGGTAAAATAGGCTCTACTTGTTGTTGCCTTGCTTGGTTGTTACAGAAATTTCCCGGTTGATTCCATTGATTGGCTTGGCCACTCCCCGATCCTTGACCTTGGTAGAACCCCCGGTTGTTGTTGTACCCTTGATTCACCTCTTGGCTAAGCAAATCCGAGTTCAATGCATTGTTGTTTGAATAAGAAAGGTTCGGATGGCGCCATTTTGGATTGTAGGTTTGAGAGAACACACCACCTCTATCTCTTTGTTGATATCCCATTGCTTGGACTTCCTCTTGGAATCCATCACAACCTTCTCCATTGAAAGACATATCCCCACTTCCATCCCTTCCTTGAACATGGCTTGCATTCCCCTTGTTGGTTATGAATGATTGCATAGACAACATCGTGGCTTGCATAGATTGCATTTGCTTGGCCAACTTCGAAACTTCAATTGCCGTCTCGGTTCCTCCTCCTATATCATGCCTACCATTTGCTCTTGTGCTAAAATTACATTGTTGGGACATAAGAGCAAGCCTCTCACACACATCCATCACAAAAGCCGCCGTCTTGTCCGCGGTTGAGCCTCCACAAGCATTAGTAATCAAAAGTTGTGTATGAGGAGAGAGTCCTTCTTGGAATGAAGATACCTTGTATTCATCGGGGAGCATGTGGGAAGGAAGTTGTGCCAGTAAGGATTGGAACCTCTCCCATGTCTCATGAAATGAATCACCAATCTCTTCTTGAAACCCCGTAATTCGCATCCGCAAATCCCTCTTCTTGTTTGATGGAAAGAATCGGTTGAAGAATGCTTCACACACCGCCTCCCATGATACAAGAGATCCGGGCTTTTGGGTATTGAGCCATTTTTTTGCATTGTGTTTCAAACAAGTTGAGAAGCACCTCATTAGTAGTTGTTCCTTTGAGAGTGTACCCATCCTTGATGTAAAGGGGAAGGTCTCGACTACCCCACTAAGATCCTTCATGAATTGTAAGCAGTCTTCATTTGGTTTGCCAAGGAAGGATGGTAATTGGCTAATGTGCATAGTCTTAAGCTCATATGACTTCGTGAGCTCAACAAGAACAATGGTCGGTGGTTCATTTCCGATGATAGGTCTTGAATATTGTCCCATGGTGAGTTGTCTTGGAGGCTTTTCCATTTGTGGGGGTTGCATATTTAGTGGGATATTCATTGGTGGGGGTGGATCATTGGGTGGGTTTTGGTTTTCTCTCCCGTCTTCCATATTCACCCGTGCCCTTTCAGCGGCTCTTGCTAGTCTTCCAACTTGATTAATACGATCGTTGAAGGGAAACATAATACCTCCCCTAGAACGACGTCCGTGCATACACTAGCAAACCTGAAACACCAAAAAAAAAAAAAAAAAAATACCAAGAAGTAAAAAGATAAAAATAACACAATTAAACTACTAAACTATGTCCTAAACTAGAATAGCCAAATATAACGCTGCCGATCCCCGGCAGCGGCGCCAAATTTTGATCGGACTTTTGCAAGTACCAAAATTCCACACTCGGGATACACAAATCGAATGAGATGTATAATGGCAAATGGGATCGTTCCTCAGGGAAAGGGAGGATATTTGGCTATAACTAATTTATGTACACTAATCTAAACTACGTGCGGAAAAGTAAAATTCATTTTGGTTTTGGAATTTGTCTTAACAATTAAACTAAATGAAATTAATTTATCTAAAAACAAGTAATGTAAAGGAAAGTGTGATATATGATGATAGATATTGGGGGATTGAGTTGACAACTAAAAGATTTCCTAATGTAATGAACTAGTCCAATTAAGCACTTTAATCCAACTCAAGGTTTGTTCTTAAATTGATTTAACTCAATACTATGCAAATTCACACCTTGACTCAAGTAAGCCCTACTATGAGTCTTGGTGGAAATAGATTCAAGCTCTTACCCAAGTGAACCCCACTATGAGTAATTGCCCAAATAATATTCTTAAGAACAAATTAAAGGTCTTGTACCAAATAACACATACATGCATCAATTTTCAATTTCATATATGCTAAAGATTGGAGAGTGAGTTGAAAGCCATTCAAACCCTAAACCACAACCTTCATATGTGAACCATTTTTACCACAAGCTAAATTGAACCCCAATATTAACTTAGTAAAGTAAAAATGGCAACTTCAAAGCAATGAAATGAAAATATACCAAGAGAGGATTTTATAAATACATGACTAATTCAAATACATAGGATCATCACATAAGTTGTCTCATCAATTCCCCAATATAAGGGTTTAGTTACACATAGTGGAAATATAAATAAAGAGAGCAAAGTTGTAGAGAAAACCCATGATGGCCCTCACAAGTCTTCTTGTTCCTTGATGTGCTTGAGATTCCCTTGACCTTGGTGAATCTCCTCTTCTCTCTTCAATAAATTTCCAAGATGAGATGGAAGAATGGTGGAGGATGAATTAATGGTGAGATTTGGGTAATGGAAGGTTAGAGAGAGGTTAGAGAGGTTAGGGTTTTTTGAAAGTGGTGGAGGTGTGTTGTGTGAGAAGGAGAAAAGGGGATATTTATATGTGGCCTCATGAGTTAGTGGTGAAATCCCGGTGCTGCTGACGTGGCGCGTGATCGGCGGCCATAAACGGCGGCCAGGCCGCCGAATTTAAACCGCCAAATTGAAAATGGACCTACTGGAATTGATCGGCGGTTGGAATGGCGGTTGAACTGAGGCCGTCGAATGCACCTGACACTTCTGGAATGAAACGGCGGTTTCAAACGGCGGCCAAACCGCCGAATTGAATCGTCGATTTCCTCTTTTCTTGCCAAATGACCGTTTTGCCCTCAAATGCTCTCCTTTCGCCGCTTTTAGCCCAAAATCACCGGATTTCTTCGTTCTTCAACCCAGAATACAAAAAGTACCTGTACAATCAACATCGAGCCATAAATTTCATGAATATACTCGAAAGTCAATCAAAAGTATCGGAAATAGGGGGCGAAATTCTATATATGTAATGGCTCGATCACCTGTCCAATGTTTGGTGGTGACTGTTGTGGCTGGTTACTGTGGCCATCACTCACATTAATTGCATATCTTTTATTTGATTTTCTCTCCTTTTTTTTTTTATTCTTTTTGAATTTCAAAATTCCCTCTTTTTAAGGCCCGATCGCTTTTTCTTCTCCACTTTGCTCTCTCCATTTATTTTTCTATTTTCTCCTTCTCTCAAAACAAAGTTCCTTCATCTCCCTCAGAAATCTTTGTCACGAATTTCTTCCATTTCGTTTCCCTGTCAGACGGCTTGCTTCGAAATCGATCGTGCTTACAACTTCGACGTTCTCAATCTTCTTGCTCATCCTTCGAACCTAGGGTTTTTCTGGTGAGTTTTCATGGATCCCTCCTTGCGTTCTGTTCTTTTTAATCAGATGATGCAAGCTATAGAGCTTGGTGATAAATGTACTGCGGACAAAATCGAATCTTTGATTCGTAATTTTCACCCGGATTCTCCGGTTCCACTTTCTGTTTTCGTTCCATCTTCTGAAGATAATTTTATCCCTAATATTTCTCCTTCGTCCCCCATTAGTGATTCTCCAGCGATGCCGAAGTCTTCTAAATCAAGTGGCAGCAAACGACGCACCTCTAGGGCTCCTCGTGAGTCCCTACTAGATGCGCAGACGACTGTTGATTCTGACGTTGAAGCTCATCAACGAGATAGGCTGCTTTTTTCGTTAGATCATCCGTGCTCTTTCGATACGGAAGTCAATGTGGTTGGCCAAGGCGAGCTCCTCAAGTACAAGAGTCGCTTCGTTATTCCAGACTCGGTGACCTTGATGCCACTTGGTGATCGAGCCGTCTGGAATCCCCCCGAGAATGCGGTCGCTGTTTATGGTGCCATGCTCAGCTGTGGGGTAACCCTTCCCCTTCAGCCTTTTATCGCCAGGTTCCTCGCGGAGGCCCGAATTACGCCGGCACAACTCACCCCAAACAGTTATAGGATACTGATGTGCCTGTGCCTAATGTGGAAGTTGAAAGGTTATGGGCCTCCTACACCTCGCGAGATCCGTCATTTTTACACATTAAGACAGGCGGGCAATGGTTGCACGTATTTCCTTCTCTCTTCACCTGTAGAGAACTGGATCCCTGAGGGTGCGACGAACCCTGGTCAGGTGGAGATTTCAGGTGACGATAAGAAGAAAGGTTTTATATGGGGTTTTCCCACTTCAAACAAGAGGTGGAAAAATAGTTGGTTTTTTACTGGTGGCGAGTGGGGCCGAGATGTGCCAGCCAGCAGTCGCCGTAACCTTTCGGTGAAGAAATTTCCCAGGCACTTCACATCTCCTGAAGCCTGGTCGAAGGCAGTCCCCGTTTTGCTGGATGGGGAGATCTCTCACCTTGCCGCAGCGGCCGTCCTACCGGTAAACTTGAGGGATAGGTCCTTCCTCTTGGATGAGGAAAAAATGATCAAAGAACGGATTTTCCCACGCCTACCTGCTAGGCTACCTCGCCGTAAGTTTACCCGTTCTTTTTCCCTTTCGTTTGCCATTTCTTTTCTTTCTGTTAGTGATACTTGGTTTATTTTTCTTGCAGTGAGTGATTTTGATACCGTTTGCCACTTACAAGCCCGGGGAGTAAAGAATTCCGAGGCTGCCAGTAAAAGACATGCTGCTGGTTTGGCCAAGGAGAGAATTGCTAGACCGGATGGCGAAGATCCTTCGGATGGCTCGGAGGCTGGTGATGTTACTGGGGGAGGTGTCGAATCTGGGGAGCCCCCTATTCGTGCAGATGTTCCTGCGAATGCTCATGTTGCGGCTACCCCTCCTATGAATACTCCTCCTGCGACTACCTCCAGTCGCAAAGGTAAAGAAAAAGTGGGTGCTTCAGGAGGGGTCAGTGACATCCCTACTTTTGAAGCGGATGTCCCTAAGACTCCTCTTGATCCGGCAAGTGATTTAATCCCCAGAGCTGGTAGAGGTAAACGCCCAGCTGAAGGTACTCCTGATCATACTGCTCAACCCCCTAAGCGGGCATCTAGGGTAGTGCAGTATGTCATTTCTTCGGACGAGGAGGGAGCTGACGAGCCAGCTATTAGAGAGACTCCCCCTACTCAAACGGCTGCTCGCGAGGGGCCTGTTGAGGGGATTGATGCAGTGGTGCCTCCCCCTGAGAAGGTTAACGAATTACATATCCCTGCTTCTACTCCACCTCGAACAGCCTCTCCTCCGGTGGCCATGGGCGAGTCAAATGCTTTTTCAGATCAGCCTAGGCCGTCTAGCCAGCCAGAGTCGGTTGATCGGCCAGGACCCTCGAAGCAACCTAGGACCTCTGCTTCTGGTTCAGGTTTTGCCCATGAAGCCCCTCCCGTAGGGCCCACAGAAGCCAATGAAGGGACCGTGTCTCTATCTGATTTTTTGGCTACCGAAATTTGTGTGCACCTGATTGATAATGATGTGTACATAGGTGAGGGCTGGGAGCATGTCAAAGGCAAATCCTGCAACAAGAAGATGGAATTTTTCTTCAATTGCCACTCTTTGGTAAGCCTCTCGCCATAAATCTGTCTCTCCTTCATATATTCTTCCTTATTTGGCTGTTTTTTCTTTTTCAGATGATGTCTGAGTTGGCTGATACCTATAAGTATGGGAACAAAGCTTCCCGGGAGATTAAACGTTTGCACGAGCAGGCTTCAACTTTGGCTGTTGAGAAGCTTACTACTGAAGAATCCTACGCTCAACAGCTAGCTCAGCTACGAGAATCTTCCAATGGCCATCTGTCTGCTTAACTGGCTGCCGAGGAAAAACTATCTGCTGCTGAGGAGGAGATTTGCTCACTGAAGGAGCTTTTGTCTGCAAGTCAAGAATCATTTGCAGCACGTTTGGAGGCTGAGTGGGTGGCTGAGGAAGCTAAGGAAAAAGCTGAGCATGAGGCGCTGGACTTACGCAATCAGTTGTCTTCGCGTGAACTCATCTTCGATAATCTCAAAGCTGTGCTGGAGGTTGAAGCAGTTGATCGTTTCAAGAGATCCCCTGCCTATGATGCGCTTTTGCTGCGTGAATTTGAACGGGGCATGAGGCAGTCGAAGAAGTTCTTTGCCATGAAGGACCATTCGAATGAAAAGGCTTTAATTCGCTTTGACAGGTCTCTTAAACAGCACATGGCCAGCGAGTGGGTTCGATTAAAGATCAGATAAAATGATGGAAAGCCCACTGCCGTTATAATAGGACTGAGCCTCATCCTATGCATTTAGAAATTCCCAGTAGGTGTGTTTTCAACACTTACTACTCCGACCAGAAGGGTAGCTTTTTTGGTTCTGGTGCTGAACCTGATTTGGGTCCTGTTGCCGGTAGGGATTATGGACCTTTTATGCCGGATGGGGACGAAGAGATTACCTGGCCTTCTGAAGAGGAGATCGAAGATGAGGAAGACAGCGAGGGATCTCCTTCAACTAGTTGAAATTAGGTCTTCAATTGTAAATATTTATATCTTTTTTGAACCTTTGAGTGTAAATGACTTTTTGATTTTATAAATTATTTTACAACTCCTCTAGCTCTATTTTTGTTCAGCTGCCTTTGCTGAGTTTTCGGCTTACTTAGTTTTTCACCAAGTTTTTAGCATATTTTACAGCTTTATTCAGCTGCCATTGCTGAGTTCGGCGTACTCAGTGTTTGTCAGGACGTATCCGACCATACACTAAGTTTTTAACATGTTTTTTAGTCAGCTGCCATTGCTGAGTTTTAGCATATTATTGGGACGTCTCCCTCATGCTTTTTGCTTGTCTTTTTAGGGATTTTACTTTTCCCGTAATGGCGATTGCCAATTTCTATGACTTGGGATTTTATTTTTCTCGCCAGTTTGCTACGAGTACTAGATTTATCTGTACGCGATGGTAGTGATGCATGACGGCGAATGCCCTTTGTAACTGGCGAGTCCAATCACGAATCGTCAGTAATAAATTACTCTTTATTGAATATTTTCAGCAACTCGTTAACATAGTCATAGATAAAACTGCTAAAAATGAAAATTGTCTAAGAATAAAAGATTGAAATAAATCCTAAAAGTTATGGAAAATCAAGGGTAATATATCTTCAAGTACTACGCATTGCATGAACGAGGTAGTTCGCTTAAACCCTCTCGAGTAATGCGATATGCCCCGTGGCCAGCTATGCCTGTAATTTGATAAGGTCCTTCCCATTTGTCTGCGAGTGACCCTGCAGCTTTGTCTCTTGTTCCTGGGTTCACCCTTTTCAACACTAAGTCGCCAAGCGAGAACCTTCTTTCACGCACATGTGAGTTGTAGTATCTGGCTACCCTCTGTTGGTATGCAGTATTCCTTATTTGTTCACGCTCTCTTCTTTCTTCTAACACATCTAGACCGCACTTTAGCATATCAATGTTGAGTTCTGGTTGAAAAAGTTGTACCCTTGGTGAATAGAATGCTGTTTCCACTGGAATGACAGCTTCAGCCCCATATGCCATGGAATATGGGGTCTCACCTGTTGAACCCCTTTCTGTGGTTCGATATGCCCAAAGTACCTGTGGTAATTTATCTGCCCAGCTCCCCTTTTTTACTGCCAACTTAGCTTTCAGGTTGTGTTTTATGATCTTGTTCACTGCTTCAGTCTGGCCATTCGTTTGTGGATGTGCTGGGGAGGCGTAGTAGTTGTTAATGCCGTACTTGTCGCACAGCTCCCTGAATTTCTTACCGTCGAATTAGGTCCCATTGTCCGTGATGATGGTGTTTGGTATCCCGAATCTGTACAGGATATTTTTCTTCACAAAGCTTATAGTGTTTGCTTCTGTTATATGTACCAATGGTTCGGCTTCTAATCACTTCGTAAAATAATCTACAGCTATTATAGCGTGCTTTGCTCCTCTAGTTGCTGTTGGCATTGGGCTGATCAAGTCAATTCCCCATATGGCGAATGGCCAAGGCGAGGTAATACTCTTCAAGAGTTCAGGTGGTTGGCGGATGTTATTGCCAATCTTTTGACACGCCTCACATCTCGCTGCCACTCTTTTGGCGTCGATAAATAGCGTTGGCCAATAAAAACCCTGTCTTAATGTTTTGTGGGCTAAGCTGACACCCCCAGCGTGGTTCCCACAGTTTCCACTATGTATGCTTCTCAGGATACCTTCTGCTTCTTCAGGCCCGACACATCTCTGCAGTGCCCTTGCGTACCCCCTTTTGTATAGTTCTCCATTGAGCACTGAATACCTTGTAGCTCTGTACTTCAACCGTTTTGCTTCCAATGGGTCACTTGGGAGTACATCATTGACGAGATATTCTTGGATTGGTGTGACCCAACTGTTCCTCTCACCAAAGACTGTCCCCACTTCCTTCGATCTGACTATACTCGGCTATAATAGGCGGATCATAGAGACAGTTTTGGGCCAGATGTTGATTGTGGCGGATGCTAACTTAGCCAATGCGTCAGCCTGCTCATTTTCTTCTCTGGGGACATGAATAATTCTGTATTCTTTGAATCTTTCTAGTAGCTCCCTTGCTAGCTCTAGGTAGGTGATCATGCTTTCCTCTCTCGCCTGGTATTCATCTAGCACCTGATTAACAACAACTTGAGAGTCGCTGAAGATTTCTACCTCATCTGCTCCTAGGACAGTGCAAACCTTTAAGCCTGCTATGAGTGCCTCGTATTCAGCTTGATTATTAGTTGCTTTGAAGTCAAAACGTAAGGCACATTCAACTAAATCTCCTTCCGGAGTTGACACTACTACCCCTGCCCCGCTGCCGTGCGTATTTGACGAGCCATCAATGCGGAGTTGCCATTTGAATACTTTCTTATTTTGTTCTACCATCATTCTCGCCACCTCTATACTTGGCTCGGTAAACTCTGCTACAAAGTCTACCACTGCTTGAGCTTTAATGGCCGTCCTTGGGAGATACTCTACGTCGAATTCACTTAACTCGATCGCCCACTTCGTTAATCGACCGGATACTTCTGGTTTCTGCAGGATTAGTTTCAGTGGGCAATTAGTGTATATTCCGATTTTATGAGCTTAGAAATAAGGCCTTAGCTTCCTTGCCGCTGTTATTAGAGCCAGTGCCATTTTTTTGGCCGGCGAGTACCTTGTTTCGGCTGGTAATAGTGCTTTGCTGGTGTAGTATATCGGTTTCTGGATCCCTTCTTCCTGCCTTACTAGTACGGAGCTTGTGGCAGCCTCAGAAACGGACAAGTACATATACAGTGTTTCTCATGTTTCTGGCTTTGATAACAGCGGTGCCCGCCCAAGGTAATCTTTCAAGGCCTGGAAAGCTCTTTCACAATCCTCATTCCACTCGACTCCCTTTCCTTTCTTTAAGGCTTTAAAAAATGGTAGGCGTCGATCCGTTGATTTAGCTATGAACCTGCTCAGCGATGCCAGGCATCCCGTGAGTCTTTGGATGTCTTTCAAAGTTCTTGGAGAGACCATTTCTGCCAGTGCTTGGATTTTTTCAGGATTCACCTCTATTCCTCTTTGATGCACTTGATATCCTAGAAACCTTCCGGATGGTACGCCGAACACAAATTTTGCCGGATTCAATTTCATTCCATACCTCACCAACACCTCGAATGTCTCTCTTAGGTCATCTTTATGCTTATCCGCTGTGATGCTTTTTGTCAGCATATCGTCGACATACACCTCCATATTTCTTCCTATTTGCCTGGCGAACATTTTGTTGACTAAGCGCTGGTAAGTTACTCCAGCGTTTTTCAGACCGAATGGCATGACTGTGTAACAGTATAATCCTTGATCTGTGGTGAACGCTATTTTTTCCTCATCTGGCTTATGCATTTTTAACTGGTTATATCCTGAATATGCATCCATGAAGCTCAATGTTTCATGTCTAGATGTTGCATCGACCAGCTGGTCAATTCTTGGTAGTGGGAAACTGTCATTGGGGCAGGCTTTGTTAAAATCGGTGAAGTCGACGCACATCCTCCATTGGCTATTCTTCTTTTTCACCATAACTACATTCGCTACCCATTCCGGATACTTAACCTCTCTGATTGATCCTGCGGCGAGTAACTTAGACACCTCCTCTTTTATTGCCGCACTTCTCTCTGGGTTAAAGCTTCTTCTCTTTTGCACTACTGGTTTGCATTTTTCGTTTGTGGCCAGGTTGTGTGAAATCACGCTTCTTTCAATCCCTGGCATGTCTTCATGGCTCCAAGCGAAAATCTCCTTGTATTCTCTTAAAAAGTTTGTCACATCTCTCTTAACTTGTTCGTTCAGTCTTGCCCCAATCTTGACTGTTTTGTTCGGTTTAGCTTTGTTTAAAACAATCGATTCAGTCGGCTCCTCCTTTTCTCTGCTCGTTTTGTCCCTTGGGTCCAATTCAAAAGTTTCTGGATTATCCTCCTGCACTTCTTTGTCCACCTCGAATATGCTTAAGGTCTCCATCCCGGCCTTATACTTAAAGATTGATAGGTTGGCGCGGCGTGCCATCTCCTGTGACCCTTTCAATTCTCCAACTCCAAATTCTGTGGGGAATTTTACCTTTAACGCGTGGATTGAAGTGACGGCTCAAGCTTTGTTGAGAAACGGTCGACCAAACAAAGCATTATACGGCCAATTATGGATGTCGACTACAACGAAGTCCAGCAAGATTGTTCGCCGGCATGGTGCTGTGCCGAACCTCACCGGCAGCTTCACAGTTCCTAATGATCTTACTTCTGCACCCCCGAAACCTTTCAACGGCACATGGAAAGGTTCAAGATCTTTTCTGTCCAGCTGCAACTCATCATATACCCTAGCACTTAAAATATCAGCTGAACTTCCGTTGTCAATCATTACCCGGAGGACATCCCTATGGGCTATTCGAACCCCCACTACGATTGCATCGTTAGGCTTTGCATCAATTCCTTCTGAGTCTTCTGCTGTAAATGTTATGGGATCATGCCCTTCTCTTTCTTTTTTGGGGTTTCTTTGCACATAATTAATCTCCATGCTTCTGCTTTCGTACATTACTTCTCGGACTTCTGACATCCTTTCCCGATTGCTTCTCCCAGTATGATGTCCGCCAAAAATGGTGTTTATAGTGGCGTTAGGGCTGTTTCTTCTTGGACTCTTCCTTTCCTGCCCGTTTCCTTGGCGGTTATTCTGGCGACCACCCTGGTTGTCCCCTCTCAAAGCAAAGTCCTTCAGGTGCCCATCTCTGATCAAGCTTTCAATGTGATCACGCAGCTGGAAACACTTTGAAGTTTCATGCCCATGATCTTTGTGAAATCGACAGTATTTGGTAGTATCTTTCCTGGCATTTGCTGATTGTTGTCGAGGGTATTTAGCAAGTCCTTTGTCTTCTACCACAGAAAGTATTTCTTCCTGATCGCCGGTTAAAGGGGTGTAATGGTTGTACCTTCCTCGAAACCTATTAGCTCGAGCGTTTCCTTTGCTTTCTCTTGGATGTCCCTTTTGGCCTTTCTCGTCTCTCTGGCGATCGCGTGATTGCGTCTTTTTATCATCCTTGTGATCTGATTTTGAGTCAGGCTTGTGTCCGTGTACGTAGCTACCCCCTTGTGCTACTTTTTCTTCTTCTGCCAATGTATAGTCGTCGGCTATCTCCATAATTTCTTCATAAGTTTTCGGTCTCTCTCTTCGCAGGTCAAAAGATAATCGCCCACTTTGTAACCCATTGGTGAAAGCGGCGATCACAGCTACATCACTAGCGTCCTCGATTTGAGCAACCTCCTTCCCGAATCTTGCCAGGTATTTCTTGATTGACTCATTGCGCTCCTGCTTTAAGTTTGATAGGTGAGAGAATGATTTTCTTCTCTAGATGCTCCCCATGAATTGCCTTATGAATGCTTTGCTGAGGTTCAAAAAACTGCTTATACTTCCGTTTGGGAGTCTTCCAAACCACCTGGAGGCGAGGTCGCCAAATGTTTACGGGAAGGTCAGGCACAATAGCCCGTCATTGGATGAATACTGGGCCATGATGTTACGGAATCGGTGAACATGTTCCTTCGGATCCCTGTTCTCCTTATACTGCTCAATGGTCGGCATTCTAAATCTGTCTGGAAATTGGGTGCGAGCAATGTTATCGATGAATGGGCTATCTGATTCATCATCTGAAGAAACGTTACGACCACATTTTCGTGCCATTGCTGAAACCTTTCTTGATAGCTCTTGTAGGGTGACATCTCGCTAGCCAGTTGGTTCCCCTTCTGGATCGAGTCTGCTCTTGATTGTCATTCTCCCATGATTGCCTCTATCATCCGGGCTCCTTCGGTCTTCTGTGCTTTCGGATCTCCTTCGCCGTGCCCTTTTGGATCGTAATTCCCTTCGTGGACGAGGACTCTTATCTTCAGACGAGATAGAACGGTGTCTCCGCCGGTTCCTTTGGTAAGTGTCGCTGGAATTGACCCTATGTGTTCGTATCTGGTCTCGTTCCTCCCTAGATTCTTCATTCATCACATCTTTTCCCTTCCTTTGTTTTCCCCCTTGGAAATCCTCAGGGTGATCCTAGGGAGTCTCTTCAGTGGACTGTCTTGCTTGAGCATCAGGGGTTGCAATGTGAACTTCTGACCACAGTCTTTCGGGTGGACGGATTCCGATAGTGGTTAACTCGTAAGTAGAAGAAATTCCCAACACTAAGGGCAACGAAAGCCCTATTTTGCTAGCTTCGCTGATTAGGTTTATCAATACAGTTTGAAAGTGTTGCAGAACCCCGGGGTCGGTTGCCCTATTTCCTGGTATTGCCTCCGATTGTTCCCCGACCGCCACTGCCCTATCTCCTGTCGGTGCGGTTGGATCAACAATTAGATCTCCGCTGAAGTTACCATCTCTGTCACTGTCGTTGTTCATATTCTTCAATTCGCAAGGGTTCCTCGAAGTTTCTGTTCTATAACCCCCTTCTTCTAGCGCCAATTGTTGACGGTGAAATTTGGATTGCCACTCACTCAACGGTTATATTAATTTAGTTTAAAACGAGAAGATCAAGAATGCATGTAAAAGATAGTTTTTATGTGGAAAACCCTTGAATGGGAAAAAACCACGGTGCCCGAGAGGGCAGAAATATAATACTCGATTCTATTGCTTTGTTACACACTTAATTCTCTCATACAATTGCTCTTTTCTCTCTAGGTTTCTGAACCTCCTTCTCATGAGATAGATGGTTCTATTTATATACGTTAATTAGCGTTTCCCCTTGTTTTTAGCCTTATTGGTGGTAGGATTCCTCCTCTGATTCGTACTAGGATTCTCATGTTCTCACGGATCCGGACATGCTTTATCTTCTTTCCTTTTTGCGATCCCTTGTTGTCATGGGTCTTCTAGAGGCTAGGATTTTATTTATGTGTTTCTGCCGAGTTGCTTTGGGCCCAGCATGCTGATGCAGCGAGCACCTTCACTTCTGGGTATTATTCTTTGGCGACCACGTTTCTACCTTTGGCGAGTATATATCCAGCTCTGGCAACCACATCTTTGACTATTGATTTAGGACGTTGATATTCTGACCGGCCACATATTCTCCCTTGACCTGGTCAACGAGTGATGTGGCAACCTTTTCTTCATCATTTATTAATTCCTTTGGTGACGTGTCTGTTTGGCGAATTTATACATACAACGTGTCTGTCTGTTTGGCGAATTTATACATACAACAGGTGACGTGTCGTGGTGCCTAAGTTTTGGGAGTTTTCTCAGTCCTAAAAGGACTTGCTTTCCTATTTTGGTGTAGCGTATCTTCTGGTTTGGCTGAGTCATAATTTGGACAGGATTCTTATTCCTTTATTTACGGGAGACCTGCTTGTTTCCTTGGTGACTTCTGAGCAGTTGCGCTGTAGCTTATTGTAGGGGTGCTAGTTGCTGATTCTACCCATATGTTTGGGGAGTGAGCATTTGTTTGGGGAGTGAGTTTCCACAACTATCTTTCTAGCTAAACCCCGAGTATGCCCGAGTAGGCTATGTTTGCCCGAGCCGATTTCCTTTGTCTGTGGTTGGGTTGTCTTGGGTTTTTGCTACTTGGGTTGATTTCCCTTCACTTCTGCTTATGTGGCCTCTTATGGTGGTGACATGCCTAAAATGTTATTTTTACCTATAACAATACCCCCTTAAATATTTGAGCCGACTGTGTCGAATTAGGTCTTCTCGGGATAAATATTTAACTCTTGTATACTCCCTTTTGTTATAACTTGTCTTCATCGTTTTTTGTATTAATGTATCCTCGTATGATTCGAAGCATTGAATGACGTGTCTTAATTGCGTCCGTAAGCACCTGATTTACTACTCATTTAAAAATCTCTTGATGGTGATGTCTTGGCTCTCCGACGGCTCAAGGCGCTCTTTGGTTGCCACCTGTCTTCTCCTGCTTGGTCGTGGTACGAGGCATTTATAAGACATGACCCTTATGCTCGCCTGTGCGTAGCCCACGTCACAACCCACGTCCCTCTGTTTTCCCGCTTCTTCGCATATCTCCTAGGGTTTTGGTTTCTTTTTGAAACCGATATCGCGCCTATATAAACTGCACTTTTAGGAAAATCTCTATTTTTCCTCCGCCATTTTCTTCTATATTCGAGAAAAATTCGCCTGCATCTGTTATATTTCTGGGGAAATTCATTAAAACTGCACTTTGTTCTTCAACCTGTTTTGAGTTTAGACTTTTCTTGGTCTTGCTTTGCCGAGATACTCAGTTCTAACCCCCCGGACCCTTACTTGAAGAGACCCTTCCTCTGTAGTTCATGTATCTCTGATTTTTCGATATATCAAGGTTAGTTCTCATGGATTCTGCAGCTAGGCACCATCTTTTTACTATTGGTATGATTGCTATTGAACGAAACGATGCTTTCACTGCCACGGTTGTTCACAAGTTACTAGGAGATCCTCTTTTCGATCAGCCTCGCTTCTTAGACTCCGACGTTTTTGGGCTTTTCCACGAAGTCCCTACTACTTCTGAAGTTCCACCTGCTTCTGAAGTTCCCTCCGCTTCTTCTGACTCTTCAAAACTTGAGTCTTATCAACCCGAAGCTCAATCAAATCCTTCTGTTTCTGTCTGTGGCGATACTCGGCCGTGGAAACGTATGGGGAAGAAGAAGAAGAGTGAGCGCAAAATCTACAAGGATTTATACTCTCGAGAGAGCTGAATCGGGACCCAGAGAGTTGTTGAGAATGACATTAAAGAAGAGCACAGGGGGGCTCGCATTATTTTCTCTCCCGAGCGGGTGTGTGCTTATGACATCGAGCCGAATATGGCCAGTCCTGAGGAGATTAGCAAATACAAGTGACAGTTTGATCTGGACAGCGGCGTTATCTCACTAAGTCCTACTGACGGCCGAGCTATATAGAACCCCCCACCCGGCCAAGTGGCAATCTATAGGGCGATGCTTACTTGTGGTGTTACTCTTCCTCTTTAGCCTTTCATTACTTGGTTCTTAGCTGAGGCTCAGCTTGCCCCGGCACAGCTGACTTCGAATAGCTATCGGATTTTGATGTGCATGTGGCACATGTGGCATAGGATGAAACGGCCACCTTCCACCTCTCGCAAAATTAGGCATTTTTATTCGTTGAGGCCTCTAGGGAAATCCAGGATTTATTTCCTTCTTTCGACCCAGCCCGAGAACTGGATACCAAAAGACGTGATGGTCAAGGGTGAAGTCAAACTGGCCGCGGATGAGAAGATGAAGGGATTTCTTTGGGGCTTCCCTTCTTCAAATAAATTCTGGAAGAACAGTTGGTTCTTCGTGGGTAAACGCTGGGGCCAGTCGATTAGCTTCGATCTTAATGGTACTCGGGTGACACGCAAGGTACCTCGGTACTTTTGCTCGCTCGACAAATGGAATCATACAACTCCTTATTTTACTGACGATGAGCTTAAAACTATGGCCCGGGCGGCCGTTCGTCATTTGGAGAAGAGGGGGAAACCTTATCTCTTTGACGAAGAGAAAATGATTAGGGCTCGCCTTTTTCTTGAGATTATTGCACGCCGATGACGCCGTAAGTTTTCATAGAACTTTATTGACTGTTCTCTTTCCTAGTCGGCTTACTAACTTGAAAATCTCTTTTAGTGTTCGATGTAGATATCGTTTGTGATGCTCAGGCGCGCCGGATGAAGGGTATCGTGGAGGCGAGCCGAAAAGAGGCTATTCGTCAGCAGGATGCTGGGGTAGCCCCTCCATAATTTGATTCTGATGAGAGTTCTCCCGAGGATCTTCCCGAGAAAGATGGTGAAGGGAACATGCTTGATTATACACCCGGGGAGACTCATGGTTAGGAAATTGAGACATACTTGGCCGAAGATATGGGCGATCCAGAGGACCTTGCTACAAACAAGGCTGCTGCTGAGAAGGGCAATCAGGCGGGCACTTCTTCATCCAAGGGGAAAGAGAAGGTTAGGGAGCTATCTGAGGTTGAAAAATCTAGGGAGGCGACTTCAGTTTCTACTAGGGTTACTCCGGCCCCGGCTACAGATAGTGCGAGTGAGCGGGACTGCTTACCTGACAATCAGGGCAATCTGAGGGGTCCTGCTATTGATGAAGCGGTTGCTGCGTCCTAAGGCATCGACGGGGTCGGGGGGCCTTCTGGTACTGCATCTGTTGTGGTTCCAGTTTCTGTACCAACTTCTATCCCCTTATCACCTGAGGTTGGGATTGATGTTGAGGTGGAGGATCCTGCCTCCAACCTCGACACTCGCGGGAGGCAATCCGGAAAAAGGAAAGCTTTATTTTCTCCTGGGCATCCTGCCCCAAAGATTCCTCGGGTGGTTGCCTATGTTGACTCGTCTTCGGGCTATGAGGAGACTGGCATTAGAGTTGAAAATAGGCTTTTTCCTACCCCATAGGGATCATGCTGAGACTCAGGCTGAAAATTTTGCCGGCTCTTTCCCCCCAGCTCAAACATCTACCGTTATGCCCGATGCTGGTGCCAGTGGTTCGGGGTTGCCGAGCCAACCTAGTTGGCCCACCCCTAGTCCATGTTGAGAGCCATGTCCTCGGGCCGTGCTTACATTGGGGAGGATCATTGGAGTCGCTTTAGGGTTGGTACTTCGTCTGACCGACTCTGCAGCTTCTTCAACGGTGCTTCCTATGTGAGTGACGCATCGACTATCTATATGATTTTGTATTTTCTTTTGCTACTGTTGCTTCACTTTGTTATTCACTATTAATTTGCTGCAGATGGTAGCTGAGATGTCCGAGGCTTGGTAAGCCGGTGAAGCCCAGGCAGAAAGAATAAGGCGGCTAGAGGCCCAACTAAAGGAGAGTGAAGATCGTTACGCTCGGGTTAAGTTGGCTTGTCAGGAAGGAGCCAAGTCAAATCAGGTGCTCTTGGATCAATGTTTGGCACGTCAGATGGAGGCTGAATAGAAGGCGTCTTTCGCTGCTGAGAAGGCCAAGCCGAGCAGAACGCTGAAGACGCTAAATCATCTTATGAGCGCAGAATCGAAGACTTGGAGCGTCAGGCCTTGACAGTTAAGTCCCTATCGAAGGAAGCTAGGCTGGAATTGGAGATTCAGGGTGTTGATCGTTTTAAAAGATCTCCGGCCTATGATACTTTGCTTCTCCGGGAGTTCCAGCGGGGGGATGGTCTCTGCTGGAGAGTTCTTCAAGATGAAGAATAGGGCGACTGACCGGGCCAGGGCCAACTAGAGCCTTTCAATTAAGAAGCATGTGGATACGTCTTTAGAGTCTCTTCAGATCCAGATGAAAGAGTGGTGAGTGTATTGCCAGAGTAAAGGTAAGGTGCCACATCCCATGCATCTGGAGGTTCCTACTGCCGATTCCTTCTCTACTTTTCATGCTTGTTAGAAAGCGGGGATCGACAGTGAGAATCCTGACGTTGGGCCCGTCCCTGGGACTGATTATAGTGCCTGGATGGATGATGAGGAAGATGTGGTCGTGTGGCCTTCTGATGATAGCCTCCTGAGCGAGTATGTAATGGAACTTGACCCGAGCTTCGAAGGGGAGCAGCTCGCAACCCCTAGCGCCATCCTCTTGATCTCTTATTTTTTAATTTTTGTAACGACTTTTGTATGCACCTTCACTTATATCTATATGAACTTTTATTCTTATGCTGTTCCGCTGTTTCTGTTCTAACTCCCTGCATGATAAATATATATAAATGGGATGAACTAAACCTATATGAGTACAATTTATTTGATAGCTTGTACTCGGCTGTCTTTGATCTTAAGGATTTTTGGAACCCTTTGGTCTAGCCGAGTATCTCATTTACTGGCGTAAGTGAGATTTTTCTGCCGAGTATCTCATTAACTGGCAATTAGTTAATACAACCGAGTATCTTATTAACTGGCAATTAATTAATATAGCCGAGTATCTTATTTAATTGGCATAAGTGAGATTATTTTGCCGAGTATCTTATTAACTAGCAATTAATTAATACAGCCGAGTATCTTATTAACTGGCAATTAATTAATATAGCCGAGTATCTTATTTAACTGGCATAAGTGAGATTATTCTGCCGAGTATCTTATTAACTGGTACTTAATTAATGCAGCCTTATGTTTGAAGTTACTTTGCCTTAGCGTTACGTCGAGACTCACCACAACCATACGCCAAGGTCTTTGCACATGTCACCTAGGACATCTCCTGGTTTTGTCTGTGCAAGGTTTTCGCCGAATCGTTGGGGTATTTATGTACCGGCCAACACGGCTGTGCATCTCACCAGTCTTTCTGGCGGCGCGTCCGAGCAGTTTTCCAGTTATCCTGGTGCCTCGGAATTGCCTTTTTGCTAAGAGGTGCGTTTGTACTGTCTTAACTAGGCGGGCACGCTACTTTAGCTTTTTCGCCCTTTGAGCACTATTTGTCCGCTCTCTCACGGCTTCATAGCGCCCAAATTTTTTTCTTTTTCAATGTTTATTTGGTCGGCTTTTGAGTGGCCGATATTCCCTTCTGACGGTGAATTCATTGACTTCAGCAAATAATCTTTTTATTAGCAACTGAACTTTTAAATGATGAAAATGACAATCTGAAAATTAAAATACGAAAAAATGCTAAATTTGAAACTAACTAAAGCAAAAGGTGGGGATAGGTTCCTTTTTAAGGATAGAAGATTTTGAGGTACTGTGCATTGCATGGTTGGGGCACTAGGCTACCCTCTGGTCGGGCTATCATGTAAGCCCATGTCCAGCGACTCCTTTAATGACGTACGGTCCCTCCCATTTGTCAACGAGAGATCCTGCTGATTTGCCTTTGGTGTTTGGGGATACCCTCCTCAGCACCAAATCTTCAAACTGGAATTTACGCACGCGGACATGAGAATTGTAGTACCTCGCAGCCCTTGCTGGTACACTGCATTCCTTACTTGTGCTGCATCTCTGACTTCTTCCAATTCATCTAAGTTCTGCTGCAACATGCTAACATTGTGCTCTGAGCTGTATAACCGAACCTTGGGAGAGGTGAAAGTTGTTTCTACCGAGAAAACAGCCTCCGTTCCAAATGCTAATGCGAAAGGAGTTTCCTCTGTGGATGACCTCATAGTTGTTTGGTATGCCCATAGCACCTCAGGCAGCTTGTCTGCCCAACAACCCTTCCTTGCCTCCAGCTTCGCTTTTAGCGTGTGCTTGATCACTTTGTTAACTGCCTCAGTCTGACCATTGGTTTGAGGATGGGCGGGCGATGCGTAATAATTTGTGATTTTGTATTCCTTGCACATCTCCTTGAATTTGCTGTTGTCAAATTGGGTCCCGTTGTCTGTTATGATGATGCTCGGAATCCAGAACCTATATATTATGTTCTTTTTGACGAAGTTGGTGGTGTTTGCCTCAGTGATATGCACGAGTGCCTCTGCTTCTGCCTATTTGGTAAAGTAATCCACTACCACAATAGCGTGCTTCTCACCTCCCTTAGTTCCTGTGGGCATTGGTCCTATTAGGTCGAGGCCCCACATGGAAAAGGGCCAAGGTGAGGTTAAGCTTCTGAGTAATTCTGAGGGTTGCCGAATGTCGTTTGCTATTCTTTGGCATGTCTCACAGCTCTCCGCGAATCGCTACGCTTCTGCAAACAAAATCGGCCAGTAGAATCCTTGTCTAAGTACCTTATGTGCTAGGCTTTTACCCCCGGTATTGTTCCTGCATACCCCAGTGTGAACATCCTTTAGGATCTTTTTGGTTTCTTCGCCGGTAACACACTTTTGCAGTACTTTTGAGAACCCTCTTCTGTATAATTCACGCCTCATAATTGTATACTGGGTTGACCTGTATTTGATGCGCTTAGCCTCTACAGTGTCTTCTGGTAATATGTTTTCCTCTAAGTACTTTTTTAGTTGGACTGTCCAGTTGCCCGGGCCTAGTTGGATCTCTGCTATCATGACTTCCGTAGATTCTACTGTACTCGGCTTGGTCAGGTGTGCCACCGGTATTGCTTTGGACTTGATACTCGTGGTGGCTGAAGCTAATTTAGACAAGGCATCTGCCTTTTCGTTCTCTTCCCGGGGGATCTGAGAGATTTTGTATATCTTGAATTTTATGAGCAACCTTTTTGCAATGTCCAAGTAAGTTATCATGTGCTTATCCCTCGCCTGGTATTCGTTCAGTACCTGGTTAACTACAACCTGAGAATCGCTGTAAATTTCCAACTCATCTGCTCCTAATGCTATACAGACCCTCAAGCCGACCAATAAAGCTTCGTACTCCGCTTGATTGTTGGTTGCTTTGAAATTGAACCTCATGGCACACTCCACAGTGTCTCCTTCCGAGGTTGTTATGACTATTCCCTCCCCGCTGCCATATGTGTTTGATGATCCGTCTACATGCAACTTCCATTGGAACCCACTCGCCTGTTCACCTTTCATCATTCTTCTTATCTCGGCGTCCGGCTCGGTGAATTCCGCTATAAAATCTTACACCGCTTGCCCTTTGATTGCTGCTTTTGGCGTGTACCTGATATCGAATTCGCTTAACTCCACTGCCCACTTGGTCAACCTTCTTGACAGTTCTGGCTTTTGTAAGATGAGTTTTAACGGGCAGTCCGTGTATACTTCTATTGCATGTGCTAGAAAATACGGCCTCAATTTCCTGGCTGCTGTGATCAGAGCTAGTGCTACTTTCTCGGCTGGCGAATACTTGGTTTCTACTGGTAGCAACGCCTTGCTCGTGTAATACACCGGCCTTTGTACTCCTTCCTCTAACCGAATCAGTACCGAACTTGTCGCCACTTCTGTGACCGAGAGGTATAGGTACAGGGTTTCTCCGACTACCGGTTTTGAAAGAATGGGTGCTTGTCCTAAATACCCTTTCAACTTCTGAAAGGCTATTTCACACTCTTCGCTCCATTCGAGCCTTTTTCCCTTTTTTATTGCCATGAAGAATGGGGCGCACATGTCTGTTGATTTTGCTATGAACCGGTTGAGTGATGCAAGGCATCCCGTCAGCCTCTGCACATCCTTCAATGTTCTTAGTGAAGCCATTTCTTCTAATGGTTTAATCTTCTCGGGATTTACCTCAATTCCTCTTTGGTGTACCTAAAAACCTAAAAACCTAAAAACTTTCCTGACGGTACCCCGAACACACACTTACTCTGGTTGAGCTTCATCTTATACCTTCTCAGGACATCAAAAGTTTCCTTCAAATCTTCTGAATGTTTCTCCGCCGTGATACTCTTAGTCAACATGTCATCCACATAGACCTCCATGTTTCTCCCAATCTGCCGAGCAAATATTCTATTTACCAACCTCTGGTACGCAGCCCCAGCATTCTTTAGTCCGAACGGCATCACTTTGTAACAATACAATCCTTGATCCGTGGTGAAAGCTGTTTTTTCTTCATCCGCCTTATTCATCCGGATCTGATTGTATCCCAAGTAAGCATCCATGAAACTCAGTAGTTCATGTCCTGCTGTCGCATCTACCAACTGGTCAATCCTCGGCAGTGGGAAGCTATCTTTCAGACAAGCTTTGTTTAAATCCGTGAAGTCTACACACATCCTCCATTGATTGTTCTTCTTCTTGACCAATACTACATTGGCCACCCACTCCGGGTATTTGACTTCCCTTATTGACCCTGCAGAAAGCAACTTCTCCACCTCTTTCTTGATTGCGATGCTTCTCTCTGGATTGAACAATCTTCTCTTTTGTACCACTGGGCAGAACTCCGGGTCGATGGAGAGACAATGCGATATCACCTTTGTATCTATCCCGGGCATATCTTTATGACTCCAAGCGAACACATCCCTATAATCCCTTAATAGTGTGATGAGTTTGGCTTTGATGTTGTAAGGATTCCCATATCTTGATTGGCTTATTTCGTGGACAAACCACATGTTGGGGTTGTTTGTGTAAGGGTAGTTTAGGTGATTGATCTTCAAACTCGAAGGCCCTTCCAAGACCTCAACGGATAAGCGCCAAAGGTATAATTTCTATGTGCTTAATTTGCTTTGAAGAGATTTAGTTAGCACACACACACTTAGCATACTTGATCATGTGTGCATTCTCTTCACATGTCACTTTACACACTAGCACTTTGATTGTTATATCTTATTGTGCGTATATGTGCTTAGTAATTCATTTCCCGATAGTGTTCGGAAACGTTCACGCATGCACTAGAATGTGCTTGGTTTTGCGCAAAGACCGCCCACGGAGAATGCCCTTGGCTTCTCTTTGGTTTTCACCTCTGTTGGTGATCGGCGGTTATGATCGGCGGCCTGGCCACCGAATAAAACCTCCGTTTGCATCCAGAAGTGTCTGGAGCAATTCTGCGGTCACGATCGGCGGTCACGACCACCTTTCGAAACCACCGTTCATACCTGATCGATTTTATATCTCGGGTTTGATTCGGCGGTTGGATCGACAGTCACGAAACCGCCGTTGTTCCCCTGTGCTTCTCGGGTTCAATTCAGCGGTTATGATCGGTGGCCTAGCCGCCGATTGAAACAGCCGATCGGTGCGTTTCAAGGGCAAACTTGTCTTCTCACATGCCCAATTCTTGATGTCTATAAATATCTTACTTTCTCATTCTCTGATCAAGTTCTTTGAGTCTTTAGAACCCTAAACTTCAAAGAGAGATTTTTGAGAAAAAATCAAATCAAGAACTCACCTTTAAACACTAAAATCAAATCCTTTTTGCATCAAAGTTCATCTTGCATTCATCCATGATTGGGTTTGCATCATCACAACATGCTTGGTAAGATTTTGATTAATTTCATCTTATTTTAGTATTTTACTATCAAGCATATTCTCTTTTAATTTACTTGTATATTTTTGATCATATGATAAATATAAGAATAGAGAATTAATTGTGATGAATTGATTGAGTGTTATATTGTGATAGCTAATTAGATTTTTGATTAATCTTGATTAGCTAAGCTATTTGACATGTCATTTAGCAATTGATATCTAGAGTTGATTTAAATTGATTATATCATCATCCTAGATAAGCATCTAAGGTTTCCTAGCCTTGTTTGTTATTTGAATATTTATACATATTCACATAGGTTGCATAATCTCTTCATAGAGAATTAAGTCTTGAGGCTAAGATTGCTTAAGTCTTAAGCAATTGGACTAGAGCCACTTTTAAAGGCCCAAGTGGTAGAAGTAGAGGGTTATTGACCGGAGTGTTAGACGAGGTCTACATAGGTTGCAAGCTCCATTTCAATTAGTGGATTTCGAGGTCCGAGTGTGGCGCACTAAACAACCCGTGGTTTTTCCCAGTGGTTGGGTTTCCACGTATACATCAAGTGTTATTTAAATTCTGCACTATATTACACTTGCTTGTATTTTTGACTAGTAGGGGCATTTTCGTAAAATTGACTTGCATGTGAAAATTGGGTAATAATAGTTAAAATCTATTCACCCCCCCCCCTAGATATATTTATCATACACACCGAGCGTTATTGTATTACTTTCAATTGGTATCAGAGCGGGTTCCTAGATATACTTAGGTGATCCTAGCTCATTTTAGGTGTGTTTTGCATTTGTGTGATTTTTGCTCATTCATACATTTTGCATTCATTTGAATTCATTCATTATATATACAATGAGTGGATACGGTGGCAACCAAGAGGGTGCGTCAAGTACATGACCTCCTCTCCTCACCGGTGTGAATTATGTCTCATGGAAAGGCAAGATGGAGGCATACTTGTGTCAAATCCATGATAGGGCATGGATGGCAATTGAAGATGGGTATGTGGCTCCTAAGATGACTCCCACGGGTGGTGGAGAAGAAGTACTCAAGCCTAAGGCTCAGTGGTTCACTGAAGAGTTTGAGACTTCAAAATGGAATAGGAAGGCTTGGCACGCTCTTCTATGTGCAGTGGATGCAAATTAGTACAAACTGATTTAGAACACTAGGATAGCCAAGGAGGCATGGGATATTCTAGAGGTTGCACATAAAGGAACTGATGTTGTCAAGGATTCCAAGCTTCAAGTCCTTCAAACGCAATTTGAGTTGTTCAAGATGGAGGAGGACGAATGCTTCAATGACTTTGAAGTCAAGTTGATGGATATCGTCAATCAAAGCCATCAACTCGGTGACCCTTATATGGATAGGAGAGTCAAGCGGAAAATTATGAGGTCTCTCCCCGCTAGGTTTGAAGCAAAATTAACGGCTTTAGAGGAGAATAGCACTTACAAGGACATGAAGCCGAGCGTGGTAATTGGAAGACTCATCACCTATGAATCTAGGAAGGCTCCTAGTATTTCACCTCCTAAAAAGCAAAAAGGAATTGCTTTGAAAGCTTCCAAGGTTGTGAAGGAGGAAAAAGGTGACTCGGACGAAGACATGGCATTGTTGCTTAGAAGATTCAAGAAATTCATCAAGTTCGAGAAGAAGGGCTTTGGATCCAAAGGCCAAGACTTGAAGAAAAAGGCTCCCTTCAAGAGTCTTGAGCCTAGGCAAGAGAAGAGTGAAAAGAAAGGGGTCCAATGCTATGAGTGTGGCAGTATAGGTTAGGATTATGCTCAATAGCAAGAGTGTAATGTTGTAATTAACAATCTTTTTCATATTAATAAAGTGATTTCTGGTTTAACAAATCGTATAGCATTTATAGTTTAATATTATAATTGTCAAAGTAAATAATCATAAGGTCTAAAGACTATGAGAAAAGAAAAATTGTTCGTACATCTGGATATGTATGTGGTAGACACAATTCTTTAGTTAGTCTTGAATAATGTTCACAACTTAAGTTAAAGGTTGGGCACCTTTATCTTGTTAAAGTTGTAGAATTCTTTTGCTAGCATTTGAGTGGGATCAAACGAGATATGATGAGTCTAAATCATCGGAGTGTCTTCGAGCAAAAGGATCTAGTGCACTGGGTGCATTGAACAGGATCACAATGAAAAGCTTTATCTAGAACCGTCAATAGATAATAGTCTTTTCATTATCAGGACAATCGGAGAGTCTATCTTAATCCTGAGATAAATGATGGACTTATGGTTGCAAGTGATATCATTTGAGTTATCAATGAGTACGATTATATCGCATAGTCTATCCTCGATAGTTTGGTGATATTCATTTGTTAATCGATAGAGGACTTCATTTATAGATATGGACATCATGGCTCCATTTAATTAAATGAGAGTATAATATCATCATATGGATGTTTTGAGGTAATTGGATATTAAATCTCAACGTTGAGTTTTCGATAGTGTCTATTGAAAACATGGCTTCTGGACAAGTCAAAATATCCAAGTTCAAAACGTGGTCATATGAGTAAATATGGTAACTTGGAGAGTTATAGGCGGTCTATGAACTCTTGGCGATTACTGATATTAATCACGAGGATACACTATCTCCTATATGATTGTCTAGGGTATGAATGAGGAGCATCTTCCTTTTCTATCTTTATTTAAGAGTTCAATTTTAGCTCTTTAGTGGAATGAGTTAAATTAATGGATCGGACCTAAGTGAATCATTTGTTGATTGTGATTAGGTTATGTCTATTGAAGCTTAAATTTAGATGGCCCGCCAAGATCCCCATCCACACGGACTTGCATGGATCACTTGATATATTCTACCGGACCAATTTAAGGGTCCATCTAGAATTGCATTTAATATATTAAGAATATAATTTGCACATTATTTAAGTAATGGGCTGCTCAATTATATTTATATATTAATGAAAGACATGTGGGCTTGTTTCTTTTAGTAAGAATGGGTCTGGTTCACATGTGGGCTTTTTATTTAAAGTCCAATGGATTAAATGAAATAAGAAAATAATATTTTGGCCCATTTATTCAAGTGGGGCGGCAAGGTTAAGTTTTAACCTAATATATTATTTTGTTTCATTTGTTTTAATTAAATAAGAATTAATTAATTTATTAATTAATTGTTTAATTAAGAAACAAATCTTTTCTGATTAGGAAATATGATTCCTAGTGTTATACTATTGTTGGTAGTATACTAAAAGTAAAAGACTTATTTGGTAAGAAAATAAATAATTAATTTTATTTATTTAATCAAATAAGAAGTCTTTTATATTTAGTCAAATAAAGGAATAAAAGATTTATGAATTCAATTAGGGTTTAAAGTCTTAAACTAAATAGGAAATAGGGTGCAATACAAACTCTTTTGGGCTTGAGAATTGCGGCAACCCTAGTCCCTTTTAGGTTGTGATTTTCGGCCACCCTAAATGAAAGAAGAGAAGAAAATTTGGCCACCTATATAAGTGCTCTTATAGATTTCGGCCACCAAAAGTGGTTCTAGAGACAATTTTTCTTCTTCTTCTCAATTCATAGAAAGCTTTTATTCTACTAAAACAAATAGGAGTGTTAGATTATTCTTTGATAGTATACTATTTGCTTAATCATCAATAAGCTTGTGTATACGATATCGATCTAGGTTCACGCGAGTTTCGATCATTAGATTGAGAACTCAAAAGTGACCGGAATAATCTCAGTCATTCTTTTGATTGTTTTTGTGACTAACAAAGAAAAGAAAGTTTGTTTTGTCCATTCGCAGGTTTGCAATTCAAAGAAAAAGGGAGACCACGCTCCTAGGTGATCCACGTTCGTGCTAGGATTGAAGATCTTGCGGATTACCATCAACGTAAGTCAATCGGATCACGCGACAAAAGGTATTCTACTTTTTGGTTATTGTATATGCATGTTTAATTAATTAAAGGGTTTAAGGTTCATAAAGGAAAAATTTTAAAAGTCACTAAATCTTATTTTTAGTCTCGCTTCTGCTGCGTGTACTACGGTATTTTTCCCTACAATTGGTATCAGAGCCTAGGTTGAACCCTTTTAATTAATTAACGTATATATACGTGGATCTATTTCTTTTTATTGTGATTATGCATGTTTATAAAGAGATGGCACTCTAAGTATTCGCATATATAATTACATGTGATGTATGGATTTATATATGTTTTATGTGGATTGTTTTTGCTCGATTTTGGTCCTAGATTTTCAATGTATTTTTGTTATGGAATTGTAACAAGAAGGGTGGTCTATCATCGCCATAATTCCTTCTTGGTAGTTGCTAGGTTTTATATTTTTTTATTATTTTTAGTGCAGTATTTTTTACTGCAGTTTTTATTTATTTTTTATGTGCAGTTTTTATTTTGTAAAAGTACTGCAGTGAAAAAAAAAAAAAAAAAAATTAATACTGCAGTATTTATTATTTTATACTGCTGTAATATGTTCAAGTATTGAAGATTCGAAGACACGAAGGAAAACGAAGCAACCGAACCGAGAACGAGCACCGTGCACACCCTAGGAGTGGATTGGGCTGCGCATGGCAAGCCCAAGCTTGGTGGGCTGCGCACGGCAGCCCTGGGAGTCTTCATGGGCTGCGCACAGCAGCCCCTTTGTGGGGTTGTGGGTTGTGCACGCCTATGGGGTTTGGGCCGAAGGATGAGCGTATGGTCGATGGGCCGCTTGAAGATCTTGTATTCCTAAACAATTGTAATTTACTTGTTTTTCTAGGATGGGCCAAAATTGTTGCTATTTAATTTATGCTTAAATATTACAATATTTGTTATTGTATGATAACATGACATATAGAATAGGAGTGCCACTCATATATCTCTTTTGGTATGAACATGCATTGAATGATTTAGGTATCTAAATTGGCATCTAGATAACTTGGTAAATCATTCTATGGGATTTAATCACACGCCTTAAATAATTGAGTGGGAGAAGGTGTTTTTGTAACACCTATGGCCTCCAAGGTTGGTTGAGCTTTATTATTTATGGTAATCCCCCCAAGGGGCGTCCATGAATGGAATTTAGCAACATACTTCCTTACAAGGATAGACTAGACAATGGACTCAAACGAGATCTACTCCCCAAGGAGGGATATTTCGTGAGAGAAAACTGAGGGTCGATATCTTGGTAACACACTCAATGTAATTTTATTGATATCCTCCCAAGAGTTCTTGTCAGTAAAATTGCAAGGCTAAAATTGAAAACGCTGGTTGTTATGTTAACAATTAGGTGGGACCTAGTCTAACTAGTAAATGGTGCGAACTCCCAAAGGAGGCGTAACATTTATGGGTGTTGGATCACCGTTGAATTTTATGATTGAGTTATTTATTTAATTCAAGATAAATATTTAAAAGTGCTTTATCATGATTATTTACTTATATATGTTTTGTTTTATTCAGAAATCATGACCCCATCACTTATGAACATCCTGAAAGATAACACTTTAATTGGAGATAATTATGTCACATGGAAAAGGAAAATTGGGTTGTTGCTGCAAAGTGAAAAACATAAGTTTGTTCTAACTACTCCTAAACCACCTGCTCCTAATAATGAATCAAGCATAATGTATAGAGATGAGTATGAGCAGTGGAAGACTTCAGATGATATGGCAAAATGTTACATTATGGCCACTATCTCCGACGTGTTGCAACAGCAGCATGAAGGAATGGAGTCCGCTGCTGATATTATGATGTCTCTAGAGGAGATGTTTGCTATGAAGTCTAGGACGACTAAGAGAGAGGCAGTGACTGCTTTTATGAATCTTAGGATGAAACCTGGACAGGCTGTGAAAGATCACATGATGAAAGTCATAGCACATCTCAACATTGCTGAACTGCATGGCGCTGAGATAGATGGTGAGACAAAGATTGATATGGTTGTCAATTCATTGTCAGATTCCTTTGATCAGTTCAAATTGGACTACACTTTGAACAAAAAGGAATACACCTTACAAGGCCTGATGCAAGATGTTCAAAGTGCTGAAAAGATCCTTGTGAAAGGCAAAGGTCAAGAGATTCATATGGTTGGTAAAGTTGCTACTGTTAAGGCCCGTCAAAAGGTCAAGAAACAACAGAAGAAAAAGCAACTTGGGCCTATCAAGAAGGACACCAAGAAAGTAACCAAGATCAAAGGGAAATGCTTCCTTTGTGGTGAAAAGGGACATTGGAAGAGAATTGCCCAAAGTCCCAGAATAAGAAGGAAGAAGGTAATGTGAATTATCTTGAAACATGTTTTTTGGCTGATTCTACAGATTCTTGGATCATAGACTCAGGAGCCACTAATCATGTTTGTTATTCCTTGCAGGGGTTCCAAGAAAGGAGAAAGCTGAGTAAGAATGAAATCAATTTGCGCTTGGGCAACGGAACGTTAGTGTCTGCAAGTGCAGTGGGAGATATTAGAGTTTATTTGGATTCTAGAAGGCATTTAGATTTGATAGACGTTTATTATGTACCTCAATTCAAGAGGAATTTAATTTCAGTTTCTTGTTTAAATAAATTTGGATATTCGGTTACTTTTAATAAAGTTTTTATTATTAGTAAGAATGACAAAATTATTTGCCAAGGTACATTGGAAAACGGTCTATACTTTTTGCATAGAAATATCTCTCACTCGTTAGACACAGAAATAACGGAACCTAATCATAAAAGAGTAAAATTATCAACAGATGAAACCTACCTTTGGCACTTACGCTCAGGTCATATTAACCTTAATAGGATTAAAAGATTGGTATGTGACGGACCTTTGAGTGACTTAAAGGTTGATGATCTACCAACTTGTGAATCTTGTTTGGAAGGTAAAATGACCAAAAGGACGTTCTCTGCCAAAGGTGCAAGAGCCACTGAATGTTTAGGATTGATACACACTGATGTATGTGGACCTATGAGCATTCAAGCTAGAGGTGGATATGAGTACTTCATCACCTTCACAGATGATTACTCGAGATTTGGTTATGTGTATCTCATGCGACATAAGTCGGATGCTTTTGACATGTTCAAAGCATTCAAAGCTGAAGTGGAAAATCAGCTTGAGAAACACATAAAAATCTTGAGATCTGATCGTGGTGGAGAATATCTATCTGGTGAGTTTCAGCAATATCTTATTGATAATGGGATTGTTTCTCAGTTTTCTGCACCAGGTACACCTCAACAGAATGGGGTAGCAGAAAGGAGAAATAGAACTCTTTTGGATATGGTTAGGTCTATGTTGAGTTATTCAACACTTCCTATTTCTTTTTGGGGATATGCTTTACAAACTGCTATATACATTCTAAACGATGTACCATCTAGGTCTGTTCCTAAAACACCGCATGAGTTGTGGACTGGGCGCAAGCCTAGTTTACAACACTTAAGGATATTTGGTTGTCCTGCGCATGTGTTAAAAGGAAAGACAGAAAAGATGGAGTCCCGTTCAGAAACATGTATATTTGTAGGGTATCCAAAAGAAACTAAAGGATATTATTTCTATAGTCCTTCAGATCTTAAAGTATTTGTTTCGACAAATGCTAAATTTCTGGAAAAGGACTATATGAATGATTTTGTGCCTAGAAGTAGAATTGTCCTGAATGAGATGTCAGGAGATACAATTCCACGAGAGGTTACACAACCTAACCCAATTGTAAGTTCCGATCCAACACAAGATCAACAACCTACCATTCCTCGTCGTAGTGGGAGGGTTAGAACACAACCCGAAAGATACATCGGTCTGGGAGAATCAGTGGAGAATCTCCCGGACGACGATGATCCCTACACGTACAAGGAAGCTATGGAGGATGTTGATAGTCGCCATTGGCAAAAGGCAATGCAATCTGAGATTGAATCTATGTTCGATAACAAAGTCTGGTCCCTTGTAGACTTGCCTAAAGGGATAAAACCCATTGGGTGCAAGTGGGTATACAAGAGGAAAAGAGGTATGGATGGTAAGGTGGAAACCTTTAAAGCTAGATTGGTAGCTAAAGGGTATACACAGAAAGAAGGTATCGATTACGAGGAAACCTTCTCTCCTGTGGCCATGCTTAAATCCATTAGGATACTCTTATCCATTGCAGCATCTTTAGATCTAGAGATTTGGCAAATGGACGTCAAGACAGCTTTCCTTAATGGAAGTCTTGACGAAAGCATCTACATGATGCAACCAGAGGGATTCATTGAAAAGGGCCAAATGGAAAAGGTATGCAAGTTGCAGAAATCCATATATGGATTGAAGCAAGCATCCAGATCCTGGAACATAAGGTTTGATCAAGCTGTCAAAGGTTTTGGATTTATTCAGAATCCTGACGAACCTTGTGTATACAAAAGGATTAAGGGCGACAAGTTGGTTTTCCTGATTCTTTATGTTGATGATATACTACTCATTGGAAACGATGTAGGTGTATTGACATCAGTAAAAGAATGGTTAGCAAAACAATTTGATATGAAGGACTTAGGAGAAGCAAGTTTTATTCTAGGTATCCAAGTAATAAGGGATAGAAGAATAGAACGATTGCATTATCCCAAGCTTCATACATAGACAAGATCTTGTCTAGGTTTTCCATGCAGGATTCCAAGAAAGGTATGTTACCTTTCAGACATGGAATCAAGCTTTCTAAGGAACAAGTTCCTAAGAATGAGCATGAAGAGCAATTCTGAGTAGAGTTCCAATGCCTCGCAGTTGGAAGTCTCATGTATGCAATGCTCTGTACTAGACCAGATATTGTTTTGCTGTTGGCATAGTTAGCAGGTTTCAATCGAAACCTGGTCCTGATCACTGGACGGCAGTCAAGCATATTTTCAAGTCTTAGAGAACGAGAGATAATATGTTATACTCTGGAGGGGATTTGATTCCCGTTGGGTATACAGATTCTGATTCCAATCAGATTCTGACTCCAGAAAATCCACATCAGGGGCTGTTTTACTATTGGAGGAGGAGCAGTTATATGGAGGAGTATCAAGCAATCTTGTATTGCTGATTCCACCATGGAAGCTGAGTATGTTGCTGCATGCGAGGCTGCCAAAGAGGCTGTTTGGCTCCGCCAATTCTTGATTGACTTGGAAGTGGTTCCTAGTGCGAATAAGCAGATCACTATCTACTGTGACACAGTGGAGCAGTGGCTAATTCGAAAGAACCAAGAAGTCACAAGAGAGGTAAACACATTGAAAGAAAGTATCATCTTTTAAGGGATTGTTCAAAGAGGTGACGTGACGATTCAAAAATCGCGTCAGCAGAAAATCTAGCGGATCCCTTCACAAAGGCTCTACCTCAGAGAGTTTCGATGGGCATCTAGAGAACATGGGCTTGAGAGATATGACACATTGCTATAGTGCAAGTGGGAGATTGTTAGGATTATGCTCAATAGCAAGAGTGTAATGTTGTAATTAACAATCTTTTTCATATTAATAAAGTGATTTCTGGTTTAACAAATCGTATAGCATTTATAGTTAATATTATAATTGTCAAAGTAAATAATCATAAGGTCTAAAGACTATGAGAAAAGAAGAATTGTTCGTACATCTGGATATGTATGTGGTAGACACAATTCTTTAGTTAGTCTTGAATAATGTTCACAACTTAAGTTAAAGGTTGGGCACCTTTATCTTGTTAAAGTTGTAGAATTCTTTTGCTAGCATTGAGAGGGATCAAATGAGATATGATGAGTCTAAATCATCGGAGTGTCTTCGAGCAAAAGGATCTAGTGCACTGGGTGCATTGAACAGGATCACAATGAAAAGCTTTATCTAGAACCGTCAATAGATAATAGTCTTTTCATTATCAGGACAATCGGAGAGTCTATCTTAATCCTGAGATAAATGATGGACTTATGGTTGCAAGTGATATCATTTGAGTTATCAATGAGTACGATTATATCGCATAGTCTATCCTCGATAGTTTGGTGATATTCATTTGTTAATCGATAGAGGACTTCATTTATAGATATGGACATCGTGGCTCCATTTATTAAATGAGAGTATAATATCATCATATGGATGTTTTGAGGTATTGGATATTAAATCTCAACGTTGAGTTTTTCGATAGTGTCTATTGAAACATGGCTTCTGGACAAGTCAAAATATCCAAGTTCAAAACGTGGTCATATGAGTAAATATGGTAACTTGGAGAGTTATAGGCGGTCTATGAACTCTTGGCGATTACTGATATTAATCACGAGGATACACTATCTCCTATATGATTGTCTAGGGTATGAATGAGGAGCATCTTCCTTTTCTATCTTTATTTAAGAGTTCAATTTTAGCTCTTTAGTGGAATGAGTTAAAATTAATGGATCGGACCTAAGTGAATCATTTGTTGATTGTGATTAGGTTATGTCTATTGAAGCTTAAATTTAGATGGCCCGCCAAGATCCCAATCCACACGGACTTGCATGGATCACTTGATATATCTACCGGACCAATTTAAGGGTCCATCTAGAATTGCATTTAATATATTAAGAATATAATTGCACATTATTTAAGTAATGGGCTGCTCAATTATATTTATATATTAATGAAAGACATGTGGGCTTGTTTCTTTTAGTAGAATGGTCTGGTTCACATGTGGGCTTTTATTTAAAGTCCAATGGATTAAATGAATAAGAAAAATAATATTTTGGCCCATTTATTCAAGTGGGGCGGCAAGGTTAAGTTTTAACCTAATATTATTATTTTGTTTCATTGTTTTTAATTAAATAAGAATTAATTAATTTATTAATTAATTGTTTAATTAAGAAACAATTTTTCTGATTAGGAAATATGATTCCTAGTGTTATACTATTGTTGGTAGTATACTAAAAGTAAAGACTTATTTGGTAAGAAAATAAATAATTAATTTTATTTATTTAATCAAATAAGAAGTCTTTTATATTAGTCAAATAAAGGAATAACAGATTTATGATTCAATTAGGGTTAAAGTCTTAACTAAATAGGAAATAGGGTGCAATACACACTCTTTTGGCTTGAGAATTGCGGCAACCCTAGTCCCTTTAGGTTGTGATTTTCGGCCACCCTAAGTGAAAGAAGAGAAGAAAATTGGCCACCTATATAATGCTCTTATAGATTTCGGCACCACCTAGTGGTTCTAGAGACAATTTTTCTCTCTTCTCAATTCATAGAAAGCTTTTATTCTCTAAAAAAAAAGGAGTGTTAGATTATTCTTTGATAGTATACTATTTGCTTAATCATCAATAAGCTTGTGTATACGATATCGATCTAGGTTCACGCGGTTTCGATCATTAGATTGAGAACTCAAAAGTGACCGGAATAATCTCAGTCATTCTTTTGATTGTTTTTGTGACTAACAAAGAAAAGAAAGTTTGTTTTGTCCATTCACAGGTTTGCAATTCAAAGAAAAAGGGAGACCACGCTCCTAGGGATCCACGTTCGTGCTAGGATTGAAGATCTTGCGGATTACCATCGACGTAAGTCAATCGGATCACGCGACAAAAGTATTCTACTTTTTGGTTATTGTATATGCATGTTTAATTAATTAAAGGTTTAAGGTTCATAAAGGAAAAATTTTAAAAGTCACTAAATCTTATTTTTAGTCTCGCTTCTGCGGCGTGTACTACGGTATTTTTCCTACAGATAGGACACAAATCACCGATTGTGGGAATTGAAAGATTAGATGGCAAAGGGATGGCACCACCTGGAGCGAAATGATGACTCCGGAAAAGGAGACAAGTCATCAAGTGATGAGAGCTTACATCGACTACACGGCATTTGGGGCCTTTGTAGAAGGATAAAGTTGCTCTTGGTAAGAATGACCTTGAGGTAATGATCCCAT